>OX465295.1:245660014-246241017 GCA_949987735.1 Leucophora obtusa
GATACAAGACAACGGTGTGGAGGGATAATGATCTTTTTCCCTCTTTGCGATCTGGCAAAGCGTTTTTCGAAAAGATATTGTGAGGTTTGTTTGTAGATAATTTTATGAAGATAGAGAAGTACACGTATCTTAAGAAAATTATCGAACGAAACGCCATAAAGATTTTTGGAAAAATTAGAGACTTCCGCATCCCTTCTTAATCCATAGACATATCTAACAATATTGTTAAATAAAACGGCTTCTTTTGCTAATAGAGTTGCAGCTTGCGAAAATCTCACACCTAGCAAGAAGAATTCTTATTCTTAAAGGGGTGAAGTATTGTGATGACCAGAGGGACCTTAACTTATTGTAAGTCTGACCAACGAGTAGGTTTACATAATTTGTCCATGTTAAATTTCTGTTAAAAATCAACCCAAAGTTTTTTGCAGAATTTACAATCGGTATTTTTTCCCCATTAATTAAAATATTATCTATAGCAGGATTGATTGATTTTTTATGAATTATCATGCACTTAGACTTATGTGGATTAAGACAAAGTCCATTTGCTGCTGCCCAGCGAAAAATTTTGTTCAAATCATCATTTAGTCTAATAATATAATCGGCGACGGATTCTGTTGGACTACTTAGATATAATTGCACATCATCTGCATACACGTGAACTTTGCAGTGAGAAATATTATGTGGTAGATCATTTGCATATATTGAAAACAAGAGTGGCCCAAGAATTGACCCTTGAGGCACTCCCCTAATGAGTTTTAATGGATTAGACCACGTGTTATTTATAAAAACGGACTGCCAACGATCAATAAGATATGAAGATAGAATCCTCAGAGAAGAATCAGAAAACTTGAAAAAATGCATAAGTTTCATGCAGAGAGTACTGTGGTCAACTGTATCAAAGACCTTTGAATGATCGAGTAGTACAAAAAAATTTAAATCACCATTATCTAGTTCACGACGTATGTTTTCGGAGATATCCAGCAAGGCCGACACGCAACTATGATTTGAGCGAAATCCTGATTGATTATCAGTTAACAAATTATTCTCCTTAATAAACGAGCTCATTTGGATGGGCAATAGTTTTTCTAGGACTTTTGATAAATAACACAAAATAGCAATAGGTCTGAACTCCGAGTTTGTTTTCGGTAGTGGGACTATTTTTACATGCTTCCATCTTGATGGAAAAGTGCCCGACATAATAATGTATAAATTAAATGCGTCACATATGGTAAGATTAAAGGCAGCAATAGTTTTACAAACCGTGGGTGCATATTATCACAGCCCACTGCATTAGATTTCATCGACTAAAAGCACGAAAAGACATCAGATTGGCTAACGAATGAAATTTCGAAATCATTACCATCAATTGAGGCATTATTCGCATTCAAGCATGGGAAGTTGTAAAAATTGTTATCCACAGGTATCAGGGGTATGTTCGTAAATGATTTATTAAGCTCATCAGCATCAACTTGACAGTTGTTTATCTTGTTTACTCTACCTATTCCAATTTCCCGAATCTGTTTCCAGGTTTGTTTACAGTCAACTGCGGCACCAAAACGCGTAGAATAGTATTCAGTTTTCGCTTTCCTTATATTATTATTAACATTACTTCTAGCAGCTCTATATTGTGATTTTAATTCAGGTGTTCTAAAATCCTTCCACCTAGAGTAGGCCAAGTCTCTGTTGTGGATAAGTTGTTTCAAGGCAGTAGAAAACCAAGGTTTTGATTTTGTAGATAGGTTCTTAGATTTTGGTGGGACAGTATCATCGTAAAGACGTTGAACGTTTTCCTCGAAAAATAATACTTGCTCGTCAACAGAAGGAATTAAATATATATCATTCCAATTTACTCGAAAAAAGTTCTCTTGGAGCAAATTATAATTCATGTTATTAAAATCACGAAAGTTAATGGTTTGTTGTTTCCGTTGAACTTTAAAATTGTAAATTAAAAATATTAAGTCGTGTTTTGAAAAATAAGGGGCAGACACCTGATCATACAACATAACATTTGCTATGTTAGCAACAAAAAATATATCAAGTAATGTTCTACTCGTGGCAGTATGGTGTGTTGGGTTTGTTGTATTGGTAGGCGTTAGCCCAAAACATGACATATTATCGGTTAATAGTGTTTCTATTAATATATCAGAATTAAAATCTCCGGCTATAATAACGTCATCGTATACCGCGGCAAGTGTTTCTAACGTTGAAAACAGATTCGAAAAGGAAGGCCTATATACACAACCCACTAACATTTTCTTACCGTCTGATAAAATCTCAATAAAAATGTATTCAACTTTTTTCTCATTTAACGAAGTATCATTCGAGGATCGGATGCAAACTTTGCACGATATGCTGTCCTTCACAAAAATAGCCACCCCGCCAGCATATCCAACTCTATCATGTCTAAAAATTTTATAGCCGTGGAGTCATATAAGACTATCTGGTGTCGTAGATGAGAGCAAGGTTTCAGAGACACAAACAATGTCTATATTTAGATTTTCAAAAACCCGTCTAAACTCGTCGATTTTATTGTTTAAACTTTGAGCATTTATGTGAGTCAGCGTTAAACCATTTTTATATTTAGCTAAGATGTTAATCATATTTATCGTTACGTCTCTAGAGCTTCCACTTAAGGCAACATCATTATCCATCAGAATATAAAGTTAAATAGAGAAAAACCCTAAAAGCAGCGTATATAATTTTAGCTATTAAACATAATATTCGAGATTGAAATAGTAAAAAAAATATTTTAAGTATAAAGCAATTAGATAAAAAACTTAATATAATAATACAAAAGTCAAATCGTTTAAAATACGTTTTGAATATAAAATACAATTTTTTTTGTCTAAATAGGGGCAGGAATAAGAAATAAGAGTGTATATTAAAAAACTAGCTTGTTCGAAAAAAACTGCTTCAATTGGTCAGGAAAATCGATTTTAATTGGTTCATCACTATCGTGCTTTTTCACATATACAATACCACGGAATGTATAAGCTGATGATAAACAATCATCTATGATTATGAGGGGTTAAATTTTCATTAATATAGAATGGCACATTACTTTCAAAACCTGCATTACATAAACGTAGAGGTGATTTATATTTACGACGATAGGCAGCAATAGTTTTGAGGAAAAAGTTTTTATCGTTAGAAGAATCTAGTTTGATGATAATAGGCGGATCATTAACGTCGAGAATGTATTTAAAATGTTTCACACGAAAAATGGATTTGTAAAAACCCTACGGGGAATGAGGGGTCAATTGCCCTGAAAGTAGCTATCCTGTGAGTGGTTAAAGCAAGACTTGTCACAGGATTGGTATAGTTTACCATTGCTGTGGGTTAAGCAGTGACAATTATACTTAAAGGACTAGTCCCATGACTGGTGAAACTGTGGCATACCACTTAATCGTCCTCAAAGTACCTATCCCGTAACTGGTAAAAAGAGGACATACCACTAAATTGCCCTCAAAGTACGTATCCCGTGACTGGTTAAAGACGGACTTGCTGTGGGTTAAGCAGTGTCAATTATACTTAAAGGACTGGTCTCGTGACTGCTGAAATGATGACATACCACTAAATTGTCCTCAAAGTACCTATCCCGTGAATGGTTAAAGATCGTCTTGTCGCAGGACTGGTATAATTTATTATTTCAATGAATTAAGCGCTGTCAATTATACTTAAAGGACTGGCCCCAAGACTGGTGCAAAGAGGACATATCACTTAACTGGATAAGTGTGTTATAAAAAACCCCACAAGAATGAAATTTAATTTTTTTATTTTTTAAAGAGAAGCAACACTCAGGAAATTCTTCCTATTAATTAACGTGTTGCTTCCTTTTGAAAGGGGATAGAGAAGAAGTGAAAGGTGGTGAAAGATGAAGGGCTTCAAATATGGCAACACTGTAATTGCGCGAGATGTTGAATTTTTTAGAACAGTTGTTGCGCGCCATCTGATGGTAAGTTGGCGAACTTTGTTGAAGCTTTTTAGTTCATAGCCCTGTTATATTATTTTACTTCGGTGGGGTTAAGTGCTATGAGAACACCGAAGGAGGACGCTGCGATATGTATGAGGGAAAGAAAAAACTCATGTATATTACTATTTTTCATAAATTGATGTTGCCTTGGTTGGGGCTCGAACCCGCAACCTCACGTGTAACAGTCCAACGCGCTAATCAATACACCACAGCGCCCACAATTGGTCGGTTTCCCAGTACACTGATAGAATTATCCTTCATGATGAACAATTTCATAGAATTTTTTTCGTAAGTTCAATAAAGAATTTCGGTAAATAAAATTATCAAAAAAATTTTTGATAATTTTATGAAATCTTAAATGAAATGAAAAAAAATGAGAACTAGTTCTAAGCACTTGGAGTTTTCTTTAAATTTTAGCATCAAGCCCCAAAAATTCCGTGTTAATACGTAAGCTTTTGGAGGATTTTGCAGGATTTTTAGAATCGGTAAAAGGTTCGACGCATATATATATCTTATATCTTAAAAGAACATCTTAAAAAAGGAATATGTATTTCATATTGTATTTCTGTGAAAAAGCATACCAAAATTCTTCAAAAAAAAAGAAATTTTTATATTTTAATTTGTTGACCAATGAAAATATTTGTGCTTTTTATTACATAATAATTTTGTGAAGGTTTTGCTGTGACAATTTTACTTATAATACCAAAACCATAACAATTTCCATTCACCTCAGTTTTGTCACTGTTTTTGTCAGTTTTGTAATGGAACTGGTTCTGTATCAGTTCCTTTTAGGTTAGATGGGTGACATGTCACAAAATATACAAAGTGTGACTCATTCTGTGACGGATCCTTTTGGGTTAGTTCGGTGACATGTCTCTTTAAGTCAGTTAGGCGACATGTCCTTTTGGGCTACCCCTGCGACATGTCGAAAAGTGTCTAATCTGTGGCAATACGTCATTTCCAATGACAACGCCATGTTAAAGTGATATATCTCTTTCAAAGAAAAAGACCGATCAACGACCTGTCTCTGCCCCCTTGGGACCTATCCTGCGTGTCATCTGGGACCGGTCCCTTTCCCCGTAGGGAAGGCACTGCTATATTTAATGAGCCACAAATATTATCGAAAATACACTGCAAATTTTCATCCTCAAAGTGCAGTGCTACAGGGGCCTTGAAGCGTTTTAGCAAACCTGTTGATCTTGCCTTAGCCTCTCAAGGAATCCAAAGACCGTCCGTGCATGGTGAAGAGCCACATCCGGCTAGAGGTGTCCCCGCTTTCACAGAACATGGCGGATCTAGAGCGGACACTCGATAAAAACCCGTAATCCCCGGTGTTATCCAACTGTGCTCATGGGACGAATAGCACTACGTTAGTGTGTTTTTGAACGGTGGCCTCCAGGACGAGGCGAACCCTGGTTGTATTAGCCCGCTGGTAGTACAGGGCTCTGCTACCGAGCGTACTGTTCTAATCCCTTTTTCATCTTATTTTTCAGATGGATACAATTGGCCAATATACGGAAAATGGGCAAGAGAAGATCAACGCGGATCTATCCTGAATAGGCCAAGGGGATTTATGCCCAAATGATGCTAAGGGGAAGTTAGCCATGGTTCAGCCAACAGAAGACGTTACTAGTCTTAACGTTGCTAAACCGATGGACGTTGGAATTATAACGGAGAACCTCCCGGGTCCAACTATAGTGACCAATACCAACATCCCAACGGATGAAGAGGATGAACTTCTTCGCGGAAAGTGGGAAAGGAACTCGGTAGAGGAAGCTGCTCTGCTGAACGCCAATCGGGGCAGAAAGGTGGCAAAGCGTGCTGCCAAACTTGCTCGTAAGTGATTACTGCCACAAGGTGCAGAACACCGAAGCACATCAGGTGCTTGCAAGTGAACCTTCACCATGCCAAAGCGGCATCTGATGTTGCCAACAGAAGGTTCACAGTCGACGCTCTGGATATAGTATTCATTCAGGAGCCGTGGGTGCACAATGGAGCCATTAAGCGGCTAAACGTGAACCATGGTAGGTTGATATATGATTCCAAGCACAGTAGGCCTAGAGCGGCCATCCTTTTGAGGAGAAACCTAACATTTCTTCCAATTTCGGAGTTTATATTGGGAGACCTGGTTGCGATCTGGGCAAAAGTGCCTTCCTTGGCTGGGGAGCACGAGGTGATGTTAGCCTCTGCGTATTTGCCTGGAGACAGCGACGCGGCACCAACCGCTGAGGTCTTTGCCTTCGTGGAATATTGTCGAGTGAGGAGCCTGAGTTGGCTCCTCTGCTGTGACGCCAATGCTCATCACACAACGTGGGGGAGCACCAATATCAACAAACGAGGTGAGACCTGCTTGAATTTATATGTGGTAATGGTATAAACATAGCAAATAGGGGTGAGGAACCGACGTTTAGGAATGCTATTAGGTCAGAGGTCTTGGACCTCACTCTTACTAGTTCTAACCTTTCTTTCGCCATCTCTAACTGGCATGTCTCCAGCGAACTATCAATGTCTGATCATCAACACCTGGTCTTTGATGTTGTTAATGCGCTGGACTCGTGTCAGAAATATCGTAATCCCAGATGTACAAATTGGGAGAACTTCCGTTATCACTTGGAAAGCGATGCCAATCACTCTAAAAGATTCTGAGCCCAGATGAGATTGATTATGAGGCATCAGAGATTCAATCGAGTTTGACTTCTGCTTACTTTGCGAGCTGTCCACAAAGGACCAGGAAGGTGAAAAGGGACGTTCCATGGTGGAACGATGGTCTGGATAGCCTCAAAAGGGAGGCCAGGAGACTATTCAACAGAGCCAAGGAAACAGGTGACTGGGTCACCTACAAGACGGCTCTAACTGAATATAATAGGGAATTACGTAGATCCAAAAGGTCCACGTGGCGCAGCTACTGTGAGAAGATCTCAGATCTTCCGGAAGCTGCGCGACTTCAGAAGGCCCTTTCACAGGATCACACGAATGGTCTTTGCACTCTCGGGAGACCCGACGGTTCCTACACTGGATCTCCTGAGGAAACCTGTGACCTATTGTTAGACACGCACTTCCCAGGCTGTGTAGCCTGCCGCAGGTCTGTGGCGCTTCAAAGAATCCCAAACGTGACGGGGAGGTATGTACGCCTAACTGGTGCCATCTTTCGAGAGGACAGAGTGAAATGGGCGATAAATGAATTTTCGTCCTTTAAGTCGCCGGGCCCCGACGGGATCTATCCATGTCTGATGCAGAGCGGGTGGATATAATAGCCCCACAACTGGTTAGGATATTTAGATCCAGTCTTTTGCTGGGTCATGTTCAGACGACTTGGAGGGGGGTTAAAGAGGTCTTTATTCCAAAGGGGGGGGAATCCGAACAGCTGCCTAAGTCGTATAGACCAGTAAGCCTCAGCTCTTTTCTTCTTAAGACAATGGAAAAAGTTCTGGACCACTATATTAGGGACACGTACCTCAGGCGTAAGCCGCTACACGAGCTTCAGTTCGCGTATCAACGGGGTAAGTCTACCGAAAGTGCTGTCCATCATGTTGTCACGTTGATAGAAAAGGCACTGGAGGCAAAGAATATTGCCCTCTGTGCCTTTATTGATATACAGGGCACTTTTGACAACACGTTCTACGATGCGATCGGGCTGTCTATGTTGAGAAGGGGCATATCTCCAATGATTGTAAATTGGACATTGGAGATGCTCAACTCTAGGGAAATCACGTTCGGTATAGGGTCTACTAGTAGGACCGTGAATGCGACCAGAGGATGTCCTCAGGGCAGTGTACTGTCGCCTTTACTATGGACACTGGTCATTGATGAGTTGCTTGAGGGTCTGAACGACCTGGGCTTCAGGACCTATAGCTACGCCGATGATCTTGTCATCTCCGTTGACGGCTGGGATGACAGGACCATCTCTGATCGTATGCAGCAGGCTCTGAACTTTACTAACTCATGGTGTCGGGAAAAAGGGTTGACTATCAACCCGACGAAGACGATCTTGATACCGTTCACAAGGAGAAGAAGGGTCAACCTGACCGAACCTGTTGTTGGGGAAAAAACGATAGGCTTCTCGGATAGTGTGAAATATTTAGGGGTGACTCTTGATAATTCGCTTACGTGGAATGATCATTTCGATGCCGTAACCAAGAAGGCCACCAGGGTATATTATGCCTGTCAGCGGCTCTTTTTGAAAACATGGGGTCTAAGACCACACATGGTCTACTGGTCATTCAACACCATTGTGAAACCTATGATCACGTATGCTGCCTTAGCATGGTGGCCAAAAGTCGAGCAGTCAACGGCAAGGGATACTCTGAAGAGGTTGTATCGGCTGGTGTGTACTGGCATTACGGGGGCTGGAAGATCGTGCCCGACGGATGCCATTGGGGCCATGTTGGGTATTCCACCATTGCATATTTCCGTGAAGGAAGCTGCAAGCATGGGCTCCCTTCGTCTCCGGGGGGTCGGGAACATGAGGAGCGGGGACTTAAAGGGTCACATGAGGATCGCCGGTATCTTTATGGACGACCCAATCTTAAGGGTCGCGGATAAAATGATCCCGGAGCAGATTTTTGTCAGACATTTTGACATTATGTCATTTGACAGAAATATGTGGACCAGCCAATCCTGGCAGCCCGAAGAGGGGGCTCAGGTATGGTTCACTGATGGCTCAAATCAAGCTAATGGTGACACGGGGGCATGTGTCTTTGGACCCGGATTCCAGCGTGCTTTACCAATGGGCAAGTACCCCTCCGTCTTTCAGGCGGAGATTTTTGCCATCTGCATATGTGTGAGAGAGTGCCTGCGGAGAGGCACGGTTAGATCCCGCATCTACATTCTTTCTGACAGCCAAGCTGCGCTAAAGGCTCTAGTAGCTTATGGGGTATCATCTGGTCTAGTCATGGAGTGTATGGGAATTCTAAACGAACACGGTAGGAACAACTCCCTTACACTGGGATGGATTCCTGGTCATGAAGGGCATGAAGGTAATGAAAGGGCTGATTGTCTAGCCAATTGTGGAGCCCGTCGACCATTTATCGGCCCGGAACCATTCTTTGGGATACCTAGGGGGTACGTTAGGGAAAAACTCAGTCAATGGAGAAAGACTGAGTTTGCTAAGCATTGGGAAACTTCTACTGGCAAAAGACAGGCCAAAAGATTTATTTCCTTGTCCAGCGGAGTATCAAGGCGACTATTGTCACTCGACAGGGGTAACCTTAGGACCCTGACGGGATACTTAACTGGGCACTGTGGGCTCAGGTACCAGCTTCACAAACAGGGCCGGTCAGACACTGATGTTTGCAGGTTTTGTGAGCTGGAAAGTGAGACATCGGAGCATATTCTGTCCGAGACTGTGTGACAGGAGACTCAGATTTCTGGGTGACCATTTCGTGTCACCTTCGAACGTTTGGGGAAATTCTCCTAACGGGATTATTGGCTTTATTGGTAGCCTGAATATCTAGGGAATTTTAGGCAGCACAAAAGATCTATATTGGTCGCGGTGCGTAGTGCCTTCGTATCTAATCTAATCCTCAAAGAAAGGTATACCAGTTACCCGGATATCAGAGGCTACTACAGAATTTTCTCGTGTTAACATTTTTAAATTAAAATTACTTACATCTGTTTTTAGCTGATCAATTTCAGTGTTCACTGTTTCTAACGCAGCCACTCTTTCATGTAGCTGATTTATGTCTTTTTTCACGTCATTTAAAATTTCATTTTTAAGATCACTAAATTTCTTCTCTATTTCAGTTTTTAGGCTACTCTTATTATTTTCAATCATTGTTTTTATTTTATATTTCTGATTGCTCTTTTATATACTCGTTTTGTTTAGTAAATTTACTGTCTAACCAATTCCACAAACGACTACGAATAGTAGGATCATTTGAAATGAGGAAAAACATTTCTGACAACGCAGCTGCCGGCGACGAATCACTTAAATCTGCTTCGCGTGCATTTCTCCTTGATCTACGTGCACTCATGTTTATTATTTTGATATATTGTGTTGTTTTTATTATTATTATTGTTGCTGTTGTTATTGCTGTTATTTAGTTGTTTTTATTTTGTTATGTTTTTACTTTGTGGAGTGTTAATACAGGAATATATTGTTTAGCTGGTTTATTTATATTAATATAATATTCGGTTTTTTTTTTATAAATATCTAATAGCTTATATTTTATAGCTTTTGCTTAAAGATTTTAGGGTATCCAAAAGCAGCAAGAAAAGTTCTTTAATTTGATATAGTTTTTATATTTTTATACGTTTTTTATTTAAAGGAAAACTAATTTATTCACAGAGTTAAAAAAACACGTCCAACCAAGAAGACAACAATACATTAACTTGGGTCTATTTTGTTTATGAAAACTTTTGTTCGTGAAAACTAAAGAAACTTGGCCATTTGGTATTCGATTTCAACAAAAAATAAATATTTTTTATTAAATTTTTTAAAAAATGTTGTTGCTTTCTGGGGGGAGGGTTTGAGCCCCCAAGCCCCCCCCCCCCCCCTAGCTACGTGTCTGCCAACAATGATATATCTTTTTGCATCATTTTATAGTATTAAATAATGACTTCCTAATAACGGCCTATTGTCGTCATTGTTTTTAAATATAAAATAATGACTTACTCGTAATAGTTTAAATAAGTACTTTTTACACAGTTAAATTCTATATATGTTTTAATTATTATGTCAGACCCTAGATTCAATACTCTATATCGCCAATTTTGACCAAGATGAGTTTTTGATGGCAAAGTCAATGTTGATGTTATATCCATAGTATATGATATCAATTTAAACCAAAATATCCATCCTTGCCAATGTTTAAACATTTTACACCTTCCCATATCTACAAACAAATTTGTCTTCAAATTCTATAGCAGTATAAGTATAAAGAACGGTGTCGAAAAAGTGGCGATTTTTGCCGAGAGAGGAAGAAGTAAAATTCGACTGCTGTGAACTCAAATATGGCCACTTTAATTCTCTAAACCAGTGGTCGGCAGAAAGAGAGAATGTGAATGTATTGGTGTCTTTACACTGTGAGAAATTAGTTTCTAATTTTTAAATTTATGTTTGTATATTACGAACATGAATTAATGAAAAAATTAATGAATGCATGAATGAATTAAAGAAATAAAAATTATTCATAATAAATTTTAGTTTAAACATATTATTTAAAAAATATTTACTTTTTGCATATAAATTACAGTGCATGACACTCAAAAAATTAGTGGATATCTGACCATCAGTTCTATATATATACAGTGAGGAGCGTTATTGAGCACATGTCAGTACTTGAGGAAACTTACAAGTGCAGACATAAAAATATCAGTCAAGGGGACTAAAGTATACTCTACTAAAGTATACGGATATATCGTTTATTGAAATTTGGGCCTTCAACGCAATTTCAAAGTAAAATTGTAAAAAAAATAAAAGACCCAAATTTCAAAAAACGATATATCCGTAAAAAAATATGTATTCAAAAGAATTCAAAAACTATTTTAAAGAGGAAGAGTAGTATATTCAGATGCCGTTACAAATCTTGTTAAAAATATTTTTCGAGGAAACATACGATTCGAAATATTTTGAAGGAAAGTAAAGTTCGAAAGGCTGATATGGAAGGTCATTTCTGAGGCCAGATTTAGATTAAGCGAACCTTTTGCTTTCTGAAAAGTATACTTTAGTCCCCTTGTCCGATATTTTTATGCCTGCATTTGTAAGTTTCCTCAAGTGCTGACATGTAATCAATAATGCTCCCCACTGTATATATGTACAGCCAAAAATGTGCCCAAACTATGCTGTATATGAGTCAAAAATGTCTCCATACTATTCGCTAGACCTAGAAAGAGATTGAGGACAGTCCCCAAACTAACCAAATGTCTCCATACTAAACACTTGATCGAAAAACTGTCTCCGTAGCATGCGCTGTGCATACATATCGGATATGCTGATTACAATGGCGTACTTTATTTTTCTATCAATGGTACAGATTTTTCGCTAAATGTCTTTAAAGTTTCGCGGTTGTCAATTCAGTTTATTATATAAAAAAATTTTCAAATTCAATTAATATGAATTTTTTTGTGTTAAAATATAAGCACAGGACATGTGGCCATATTTAGGATATAAATGTGATGTGCTAATCTTGATATTTGAACCACTACTTATTGTTTTAAATAGGTTTTTATGGTTTTTTTGTTATTTCAGCGACTTTAGTCGCCGAATGTACAATCAACCTCAATAAATGTAATGCCTTAGTAAGGAAGCAATTAAAAGGAAAACTTTAGTATCTTAAAATGTCTTTAGTACGATACTAACCTTAGTAAAAAATGTATTTATTGCCATAACTTTTGCAAATGGAAAGTTTTTTGCTTGAAATTTTGCAACAACCGTTTTTACAGGTGACCACCCCATATTATACTAAAAGTTGGACTTTGGGGGACATCTTGGAAAGCTATGCTGTCATACAAAATTTTTAAAAAATCGAGATTTTAACGTATAGACTGCTATAGATGAATACATTTTTTTTGTTGAAATATTTTCTTTTAATTGTTTCTTTACTAAGCAATAGAGTTTGATGTTCGGCTTTATTCGAAACCGATTTTCAAGCCTTAAAACCGAAACCAACAAAAATAAGTCGGTTTTTAATAAATACTTTAACCGCTTAAAATAATTAATTAAATTGCATTCCAGTGTACAATTAGCATCCGAAAAGGCTCATAACAGTCCTAAGACCTTATTAAATCATAGCTACATAAAAGACTCCGAATTATGAGCATTATTAGAAAATTTTGAATTTTCTGAGCCATTATGAGTCATTTATGAATTATTTTTGAGACATTTGTGAGCAATGAAAACATTTTTTAAACATTTTGAATATACCCAAAGTTTGAGCACCCTGAAACTTATCATATTTTAGAGTCTTTTTTCAGTCATAATTTCTGAGCTCTCAGAAAAACGTTAGCTGGGATATTATTGAATTTCGAAAATGGCTCAGCTCCTATTTTACAAAATTCCATTTTCTACATTAAATATTACTTTAAAGAATTTTTTTGTTATTACGGATAACACAAACTGAGTCTTATAATTTTAGAAAAAAATATACCAAAAAGTCAAGTGGTTTGAGATGTTGAGATTTATATATTCAATTCAGATTTTCACAGCGTATTTTGCAAAGCGTAGTCCACAAAATTTTTAAAATTTTACCTCTATGTTTTTTCAACCAAATTGCTAAAATTTAAATTTAAACTCTTGAAAAATACAGCTTTAGTTGCCTACAAAAGAATACAAAAATTTAATTTGTAACGAGCTTCCGGTCTTGAAATGGCGTTATTGCCTTTATTCGAGTGAGAAATTTAATCGAATTTTAATAAATATTTTGAACGAGTTAAAATACGTATTTAATTTTTATACATATTTAATTATTTTAAAACAATTCCATTAATGCCACAAGAAAACCGAAGAATAACCGAAACCGCGGTTTTCATAATTTTTAAAAACCGAAACCGCGGTTTTCAAATTTTCGGTATTTAGAAAACTCTACTAAGCAATATCATTTATTAAGGTCGATTATACTTTCAGCGATTCAATTGGATAAAACCTTAAAAACCGTAAAAAACCATCTAAAACGCGAACTGTGGTTTTAATATCAAGTTTTATGCATCAAATTTTAAACCTAAATGTGAATATAGGTCCTGTGCCTACATTTCACTACAAAAAATTTATTTTGATTGCAATTCAAAATTTTTGTATATAAAAAACTAAATGGAAAACCGCCAAACTTTAAAGAAATTTAGCGAAAAATCTGTACTATTGATCTAAAAATAAAGTGCGCCATTGTAATCAGCATGTCCGAAATATACAGAATTGATGGTCAGAGCTCTATTAATTTTTAAAAGTCAAGATTTTGTCATGCATTGTTATTTATTCTTAAAAATGTATTCCATTAGTTAGTAAATTTAAATGAATGAATTATAGAAATAAAAATAATTCATAATAAATTTCCTGATCTTGTAAAATTGTTAGAGTGTACTATTTTTCTACAATTTCTTAAACAAAGCGACATTAACCTGCTTTGTTGAAAGCTACCATCAGTGTTGCCATATAGCCAGTTTTAACTGTTTTTCCAGTTTTTTGGGATGCTTAACAGTTTTCCAGTTCTTTCATGAAAAATACAGTTTTTCTTAAATTGTATACAGTTTTCCAGTTTTTTCCACGAGAAACTGTTTTTAAGTTCATGCATGCTTTTTTTAATGGAGTAAGATAGCATATTTTTCCATTCTACTGTTATTAAAATTAAAGATTTAAATAAAAAATTACAACAAGTAAAAATTATTTTCAAAAATTATTGTTCCAGCGTTGCCATAAAATTGTTTAGAATATATATTTTCTATAAATTATAGAACAAGTTGTTTTACAACAAAAAATGTAGGTTAGGTCAAAATGTAAGTATTCTCTGTCCCAAACTAGTTCTATAACTGGTTCTAACATGTTCTAGTGTTTAGGAAAATAATCTATTGCTGTTGAGTGGATCTAACTTCATAAACATAGAACTGCCCAGTGTAATAAATCATTACCAGATATGTGGTTATGTAACTACATACTTGGTAATGGTAACTAGTTACTTTTGTTATTACATTTCTTATTACCTTATTATGGCGATGTCGCGAAAAATAATGAGTTGTCGTTACACACCAGCATACGACAAATCAAAAAATATATCGTTACCTATGTGCTTACCAGTACTGACAAAAATAATGAGTCTAAAAATAGATTTTCTAAAAAATAAATTGTATTAAAAAAAATATTTTTTATTGTATTTTTTTTTTTTTTTAAATAAAATTTGCTGGTGCGGGAATCGAACCTGGGTCTACAGATTGCCAGTCAACAGCTCTACCATCTGAGCTATATCGACATGCAATATTTAATAGAAAAAAACACAATTGACCAGCTGCACACAAGTAAGCTTACTCGCCAACATACAAAAAATCAAAAAATATGTGGTCACATATATCCTTACCAGTGTTTAAAAAATATTGAGTCTAAAAATAGATTTCAAACAATTTTCAAAAAAATCTAAAAAATTATTTTCTATTTGAAATAATGATAAAAATAAGTCATTATCAGTAACTCATTATTATATGTTTTAAAATAATACAGAAGGTAAGTGGGTGTCATTACTGGTAGTCCAAAAAATAATGATATGTCATTACCGTTTCTACACTGGGTGGTTGTATAATTTAAATTAGAATGCGTTTTAGAATATCGAAATTTTGAAAACTGAGTTCCTGAGATTAGTTTTTGGTCCTAGGATATTGCCGGATCCCGGAATCTCTCCAGACCAGTATTGGACCTAGACCCACCTTTCAGTATACCGATCGACTTGGAATTGTCTGTCTGCCTGCCCATGTATTCTTGCACGATACAAGTCGCAATTATAAAAATATTTTGATGAAACTGACCTACATCGGCCAAGGATTAATTCTATTAATTTCGGTTAAGATCGGTCTATGTTTAGACCTAGCGCCCATAAAAAGACCCCCTAAAATTTAAATCTTGAGCTACAAGTCGCAAATATGGCGATATTATAATGAAATTTGGTACTGATTCACATGGGCCCAAGGACAAAGCCAACTGAGTTTCGTTATAATCGGTTTATGTTTTGACCTAGTGCTAATATAAATGTCCTTCAAAATTTGCCTCTTATGCTGCAGGTCGAAAATATAAAAATAATTTTTTTGACATTTGGACCTAGCGCCCATATGGACTATATTTCCGATTTCCTCATACATAACCTAACATTAGGCAAATTCAAAAATTTATTTTCTAATTTTTTACCATTTTATATAAAAATTTTGACACCATTTCAATCCAATAAAATTTCTGTTCCAAGCAGTTGTTGCCTTTCAACCTACCGACATGCCCGACTTTTAGTTTTTTACTCGTTTTTTCTAGTTTTTTGGAAAAACAGTTTTTCTATCAAAAAACCAGTTTTTCTTACAGTTTTTCTAAAATAATATATGGCAACACTGGCTACCATGCTACTAAATGGAATATTTTGATTTGTTATGCTCTTAGTTGAGAGTTTTGTTGCCATTCGTGTTGTATACCAGAGATCAGCAATGAATCGATTTTTTGCTATTCATAGTCACTCATGAAATCTCTATATATAAAAGAATAACGTGACTGACTGACTGACTGACTGACTGACTGACTCACTCAACATCGCCCAGCCCAAACCGCTGAAGCTAGGAAGTTGAAATTTGTTATGTAGGTTCCTCTTTCGGGGTAGACGTCCACTAAGACGGGATTTTTGGAAATTCCTACCGGAACGGGCAAAAAGGGGGAAAGTGTCCCCCTTGACGGCCTGCCAAAACCCCTTTGGCTAGAAAGCTGAAATTTAAGATATGTGTTCCTTGGAGTAGGGGCTAACTTTTCTGGAAAGTACTTTCTAGAATTTTGGACAGGGACGTTGTAAAAATGGGGGGAAAAAGGCCCCCCTTGACGGCCTGCCCAAACCGCTGGAGGTAGGAAGTTGAAATTTGGTATAAAGGTTCCTCCACTATCGTAGACATCCACCAAGACGGGATTTTTGGAAATTTTTACAGGGACGGGCAAAAAGGGGAAAAAGTCTCCCCCTTGACGGCCTGCTCAAACTGCTGGAGCTATGAAGTTGAAATTTGGTATGTAGGTTCCTCGACCGGTGTAGACGTCCGTTGAGACGGCATTTTTGGAAATTCTTATCGGGAGGGGCAAAAAGGGGACAAAAAAGGTACCTTTTTCCAAAAAAGTACCTTTTCCCAAAAAAAGTACCTTTTCCCAAAAAAAGTACCTTTTCCCAAAAAAAGTACCTTTTTCCAAAAAAAGTACCTTTTTCCAAAAAAAGTACCTTTTTCCAAAAAAAGTACCTTTTTCCAAAAAAAGTACCTTTTTCCAAAAAAAGTACCTTTTTCCAAAAAAAGTACCTTTTTCCAAAAAAAAGTACCTTTTTCCAAAAAAAAGTACCTTTTTCCAAAAAAAGTACCTTTTTCCAAAAAAAGTACCTTTTTCCAAAAAAAGTACCTTTTTCCAAAAAAAGTACCTTTTTCCAAAAAAAGTACCTTTTTCCAAAAAAAAGTACCTTTTTCCAAAAAAGTACCTTTTTCCAAAAAAAGTACCTTTTTCCAAAAAAGTACCTTTTTCCAAAAAAAGTACCCTTTTCCAAAAAAAAGTACCTTTTTCCAAAAAAAGTACCTTTTTCCAAAAAAAAGTACCTTTTTCCAAAAAAAGTACCTTTTTCCAAAAAAAGTACCTTTTTCCAAAAAAAGTACCTTTTTCCAAAAAAAAGTACCTTTTCCCGAAGAAAGTACCTTTTTCCAAAAAAAGTACCTTTTTCCAAAAAAAGTACCTTTTTCCAAAAAAAGGACCTTTTTCCAAAAAAAATTCCTTTTTCCAAAAAAAGTACCTTTTTCCAAAAAAAGTACCTTTTTCCAAAAAAGTACCTTTTTTAAAAAAAGTACCTTTTTCCAAAAAATGTACCTTTTTCTAAAAAAATGTACCTTTTCCAAAAAAAAAGTACCTTTTCCCAAAAAACATACATTTTTCCAAAAAAATAACTTATTCAAAAAAGTACCTTTTCCAAAAAAGAGTACCTTTTCCCAAAAAAAGTACCTTTTTCTAAAAAAATTTTCCTTTTCCCAAAAAATATACATTTTTTCAAAAAAATACCTTTTTCAAAAAAAGTACCTTTTCCAAAAAAAAGTACCTTTTCCCAAAAAAAAATTACCTTTTTCTAAAAAAATTTTCCTTTTCCAAAAGAAGTACCTTTTCCAAAAAAAGTACCTTTTTCCAAAAAACATACATTTTTCCAAAAAAAAAACAACTTTTTAAAAAAAAATACCTTTTGCAAAAAAAGTACAAATAAAGTACTTTGTAAAAACAAAGTATCTTTTTCCAAAAAATTTCGTTTTTCCAAAAAGTACCATTGAAAATAATATATAATTTCAAAAAAACTACTTTTTTTCCTCCCCCCACGGATATCTCCACTAAAACAAGGTTTCTTGATATTCGGCATAGACGTGCGCTAAGACGGGATTTTTGGAAATTCCTACCGGAACGGGCAAAAAGGGGAAAAGTCTCCCCATAAACAGTCTCACAAATTGGAAAAGTGCCTGCCCAAACCACTGGAGGTAAGAAGTTGAAATTTGGTATAAAGGTTCCTCCACTGTAGTAGACATCGACTAAGTTTGTATTTTTGGAATTCCCTACAGGATATCCCAAAAGGAAACTCGGTATGTGAGTTCCTGCTTCTGTGTAGGCGTCCGCTTAGACGGAATTTTTGAAATTCCTATCGGGAGGGGAAATAAGGTAAAAGTCTCCTCCTGCCGGCTTGCCCAATCCCTTTTGGCCAACCTAAAATTTTAAATATGTATTCCTTGGAGTAGGACTAATTCACCGGCAACGTAATTTTTCTATTTTGGAACAGGAACATAGTAAAAATGGTGGTTGAAAGGGAAAAATGTCCCCACTAACGGCCTGCCCAAACCGCTTAGGCAATGCAGTTGAAATTTGGTATGAATGTTCCTCATCCATCGCAGATAGCCGCGAAGATGGAATTTTTGTAAATTCCTATAGGGAGGGGCAAAAAAAAAAAAAAAGCCTCACCTTGGGGGCCGGTAAAAACCCCTTCGGCTAGAAACCTGAAGCTTAAAATGTGGGTCCCTGGAGGGAGGGCTAACTTATTAGAAAGATACTTTTTTGAATTTTGGACAGGGTCGTTATAAAATGGGGGCTCAAAAAGGGAAAGTTGCCCCTTAACGACCTGTCCAAACTGCTGGAACTAGGAAGCTGAAATTCGGTACTTAAGTTCCTCTCAGCCTACTCAAACTGCTGGAACTAGGAAGCTGGAATTCCCTGTCGATGGATTTTCGGAAATTCCTACCGAGAGGGGCACAAATAGTAAAAGTTGACTAGAAACCTGAAATGTAAAACATATGTTACTTGGAGTATGTGCTCACTTACCGAGGAGGTGCTTTTTGGACAGGGACATTGCAAAAATGGGGATTAATGAAGCGAAAAGTGCCGCTTAAAGGCCTGTCCAAACCGCTGGAGGTAGGAAGTTGAAATTTGGTATTAAAGTTCCTCCTCTATTGTAGACATCCGCTAAGATGAGATTTTTGGAAATTTCTACAGGTAGGGTCAAAAACAGGAAAAGTCTCCCCCTTAACGGCCTGGCCAAACTGCTGGAACAAGGGATCTTAAATTGGGTTCCTTCTCCAACGTTGACGTCCCCTAAGATGGTATTTTTGGAAATTCATACCGGGAGGGGTAAAAAGGGAAAAAACTTCCCCCTTGACGGCCTGGCCAAACTGCTGGATATAGAGACCTAAAATTATGTATGTAGTAGGTTCCTCCTCCAACGCAGACGTCCTCTAAGACGGAATTTTTGGAAATTCCTACCGGGAGGGGTAAAAACGGAATAATTCTCCCCCTTGATGGCCTAACCGAACCCTTCGGCTAGAAACCTGTAATATATAATATGTTTTCCTTGGAGTATGGGCTAACTTATCGACAAGGCATTTCTAGGACTTTGGACAGGAACGTGGTAAAAATGGTGGTTCAAAAGGGGAAAATTGCCCCCCCCCTCTTAACGTCTACGTCTTTAGCTAGAAACCTAAAACTTAAAGAACAAGTGTATATGAAACACTAAAATTAAGAAACTAAATAGAAAACGAGTGGGATTGAAACACTACACAAGTGGAATGAAATGGATATAAACGTTGAACGAGCGGAATTGAAATTATAGACAATGCAAATGGATTGGAAGAGGGAATTACCTGTTCAAACACTATCAACGGAATATGAAACTTATGTAGCATTGAAACATACTCCCCAAAAAGTTAAACAAATTTTCTGAAAGAGAAAAAACCTTAGAAAAGGAATGGAACTTATATATTCCGATATTTAAACTTCATGTAACGAAGCACCGGTGGAAGAAACCGCCGCAGTAAATTTTCCAACTGAATTTGTGAATTTACTTGAATTGCCAGGTCTACCTTTACATAAACTGGAATTAAAAAAAAAACTTTAAGACACGCTAACAACGTAGCTTTGCCCGCTATTTTTAATATTATAAAATGCTTTCCAACCCTGCTTTACGTTATTTATTTTCATTCAAAACACAAATGAACAAAACTACTTACGGGTCTATCTACCTAAGTTCGCACTTTACCAAATTATCTTAACATACACACGTATATTGCAATTTATTATGGATTCATTACTAACAATCCACTTTCATGAGAAAAAGTGATCAAATATTTATTTATTTTAAACCCATTGTTGTGCAGAATTATTTATTTGTGGTGGCTGGGTGAAGGCTTTAAATAAAAAAACTTTAAATAAAAAAAGAATTTAATAAAAATTGTGGGGGGACGTGAAACTCATAGTCGTGAAAAATTAGTTTTTTTATATGGAGTATAATAGTTTTTTCACGTGAAACTCAAACAACTTACGGTGCTTAAGAAATGGTTTAATACACCCTTATCGATTACTTCAAATTTATCTGAAAGTTGTTTCATCACATCAAGAACTGTAGCTTTATTACTACATCCTATAAGTAAATCATCTACATAGACAGCTACTAATACAAGGTTTCCGTCCTTCGTAGCCTTGTATAAACAAGGTTCATTCTTGCAAGGAACACAATTCATTATACCTAAGACACTATCAAGTTTACTGTTCCACTCCTTACCGCTTTGCTTCAAACCATAAATTGCTTTATATAAACGTAGAACCTTTTCCGGTGAATTTTTATCAACAAAGTTCTGAGGTTGTTTCATGTAGATTTCATCTTGTAGATTACTGTTCAAATAAGCTGTGCTTACATCTATTTGATGTAAATGCATTTTATTTTTAACCGACAATGCTAAAAACAAACGTATTGTTGAATAACGGACCACTGGAGAAAATGTTTCCTTAAAATAAATACCGTATCTTTGATTGCAACCTTTGGCAACTAAACGTGCCTTATAGCGTTCAATTTCTCCATTAACATTTCTCTTTAAAGCATACACCCATCTACACGGAATAGCTTGGTGTTCATTTGGTAAATCTACTAAAGACCATGTGTTGTTTTTCTTAAAGCAAAGAACTCATCTTTCATAGCTTTTTCCCAAAAACATTATTTCTCACTTGAAAATGCTTCTTAAACAGTTTGTGGTATGTTTTCATCAATAGCAACACATAATTCATTATTCTGTTTTTCATTATATTGTTTTCTTGGCCTACCTGGTTTGCCACCACGAATTATTTTAGGTCGTCCAGGACCGGCAGCTTTCTCATTAAAATTATCAGAATCAGTATCATCATCAGCTGTATTAAAGCTGCCTTCGTATTTTTTTTATTATTTATTTAATTTAAGTCTGTGGAATTACATCCTTACAGACTATAATATATATTGAAATAGTACAACTAAATATAATGTTAAATCTAGGTATTTAAAAACAGTATTATATTTCGTTTTATAATGCCTATATCTATAGAATAATCGATAAAGTCATACATTTCAATAAACTGACGACATAATCTTCTGAGAGGATCAGCATTAGCATAGGTGGTTTGCACGACTTGAAGATATAGGGGGGTATAGTTGCGAGTTGACCGTTGGGGAACATTTATATTTATATTGCTGAGCAGGAAGTCAGAAAAAGTATTACCATTTAGCAGGTTGACTAGGAATACAGTATTGAGCATTATTCTTCGGCTTCTTAATGTAGGCAGCCTAATACTTGCTAATCTATCGGTGTATGGTGGAAGATCCTCCAAACGGTTCGGAAAATTGCTCCTTAAGCAAAACAGAAGAAATTGTTTTTGAACTGATTCAATACGGTTACTATGAACTGCAGTATCAGGATCCCATATAATTGATCCATATTCCATGATTGGCCTTACCAGAGACGTATATAGTTGCTTAGTTATGCTAGGATCGATAAACTCTTTGGCCCATCGCTTTATAAAAGCAAGCACACCACGAGCTTTATTTGTTGTCATCGTAATGTGCTTAATAAAGTTTAATTTAGGATCTAGTAAAATACCAAGATCTAAGAATTCATCAACAGATTCCAGAACATGACTACCCAAAAAATAGAGGCAGAACGAGTTCCATTTTCTTGTGAAAAGCATGTGTTTACATTTTTTAAAATTTAAATTCATGGGATTATGATTGCAGCACACATAAAAACCATCCAAGTCCTGTTGTAACAAGATTCTTGCCGAAGATGTTTCAAATGTAAGAAAAATCTTCACGTCATCAGCATACATCAGAATATTGCCATACTTTATGGCATTAGGGAGGTCATTTATGAAAAGTATAAACAATAACGGCCCCAAATGACTACCTTGTGGTACACCGGAGGTACAGGAATATTTTTAGAGGTGATATTGTTAAAATAAACTTTTTGTTTTCGTAGAGTCAGGTATGATTGAATCCAATTTAGCGTTATTCGAGTAAAACCCATTAAATATAATTTCCTTATTAGTAGATCGTGGTTGACTACATCAAAAGCTTTGCTAAAGTCAGTGTATATAACATCAGTTTGTTGTCGATTTGTAAATCCACGATTAACCAAAGTGGTAAGTTGCAAAAGATTAGCAATTGCGGAACAACCTTTTCTGAAGCCATGCTGATATGGTGATAAAATAGATGAAGCTTGATGACTCAGAGAATCTGTAAGACATTTCTCAAAGAGTTTAGGTATAGCACTCAATTTAGCTATCCCTCTATAGTTGTTTACATTTGATTTGTTTCCAGATTTGAATAAAGGGATTATAAAGGACTCCTTCCAAAATTGTGGAAAATAACCATACTTTATTGATACATTAAATATAATTGTTAAGGGGGTGGCTAAGGCAAGATAACAGTTTTTTAAAATACAGCTTGGAACACCATCAGTACCGCTAAGAAAGGATGATTTTACGTTTTTCATATACTTTATGATTTGCGAGGTATTTACTGAAGGAAATTATAGAGGTTGGTGTTCCCCAATTGGATATGGGTAAATTTTAGAGCTGTCATAATGAGCATCAGAGTATGTTGTGGCAAGAAAATCAGCAAACAGATTACTTATAATTAAGTCATCACTTGATTCAGTATTTAAGTACTTCATTACTTTTGGAAAGCCATTCGATTTTCTTTTAGAATTAACGAATTTATAGAAAGATTTTGGATCGTGTTTAAAATTAAGTTTCATGTTATCCAAATAATTTGAATATAATTTCGTATTAAGTAGGTTGTACTCAGCACGAGCAACAGAATATTTGCCACAGTGACGAAGTGAACCAGATTTTTTGTAATTTTTGTAATGTTTGTTTTTTATATTTTTGAGCCTTGAGAGCTGTTTTGAGCTCCAGGGAGGGCCCGAATGTTCAAACGCTAATGCTTTCGGAACACATTAGATCATTATAATTGGTAAGTTTAAAACAGAATACTTTTACTGTTTTATCCGCTGGTTTACATTTTTGAACAGTAGGGATATTGTAGGTAATTTCAATGGTTGGGTGGATATCTTCGGGTTTGGTAACAGGATCAAAACGAGTTAATGAATCTAATAATAACTTTCCGGAATAGTTGTAAACACCATTTATTTGAAAAAGGCATAAATCGTGTATATTATTGAGAATGTTATCAATCCAATCTTCAGATTTAGTTGGAGTATAAAAAAACGAATCTGGTAAAAACTTCATGACACTGAAGGAAAATTAAAATCGGAGTCGAATCGTGACTGTTATGATAGACGGACGTGCAACGGAGATCGAAATTCTAATTGTTTATTTAATGTGCATTTTTTTTTGTGTTACGCATGTTTACATTGCGTTGTAGTTTTATAAATTTCTTTTTTTTACGTCGAAAACAAGAGATATAGACTCTAAAAAACCAAAAAAGAAACAAAACACTAAAAAATGAGTGAGCATGATGCTCAGAACTCAAGATTAAAAAATGACAATAACAATATCAATGTAAATAAAGTGCAAAACGATAATAATTCCAATATAGGCAATGTTCAAAAAAGACGAAGTGATTTAGAAATAGATCCAATGCCTAAGCACTTAAAAAACAATTATTGGTCAATTCTTGACGATGACAAAAACTGCAATGAAGAAGTTCTAAAGAAATTTGAAAAATATGTTCAGGAGAAAGAGAGACCTTCATCAACAAAAAACATAACTGCAAATAGATCTGCAGTGACAGAAACTAACAAAAATAAAGAAAATACACAAAATCATCAAAACAAAAATAAAAAAAATCCACCTATAAACATATATAATGTGGAATCAAAAAAACTTATTGAGTTTATTAAAGACGGACTAAATATAACAGAATTCAAAATAAGAGAATTTAACAATAACAAATTATCGTTGTATACATCAACAACAAATGATTACTGCAGAATCAAAGCATATTTAGAAAAAAACAAAAACGAATTTCTATTCCTTTACACCCAAAGACATGAAGACAAAGACTCACTTGTTAAAGGGCCTAAGTGCCAATAACGACCCAAAAGAAATATTGGACGAATTAAATAAATTAGAAAATGAAAACCTGAAATTTCTAAAAGTTAGCCCATTTACAACAAAAAAATCATCTAACGTTGGACAAGCGTTACCAATTTATTTAGTTCAAATTAGTGGAGAAAGTAAAATAAACGAGCTTAAAGCAATTAGAAGTCTTCTCTATCGGTGCGTACGGTGGGAAGCTCTTAGAAAACCCGAAATATCACAATGTAGGAATTGTCAGCGCTTCTTCCACAGTGCAGCTAATTGCTTTTTACCACGACGTTGCGTAAAATGTAACCAAAATCACGATATTGGAAAATGTGCCATAAAAGAAGTTCCCAATAATGAAAGAGAAAAACTGTTTTGTGTTATATGTAATAAATATGGTCATCCAGCATCCTATAAAGGATGCGAAAAATATAAAGAACTACAAGAAAAGTTACGGGCTAAAAAACAATCTCTATCTCAAAAACGAAGAAATAATGCATCACTTTACATAAATGATAACATAAGTTACGCCAATATGGTTAAAAACAACAACCCACAAACAGAAAATATCAACAACTCAATTAACAGTGTACTGGAACAACTGAACAACTCGATGCAAAACTTAGCAAATCAAATAATAAACTTAAACAAGCAATTACAAATCCAAACGTCTAGGATAGACACACTATTTTCGATGCTGGAAGCTTAATATATTACAATGGCTGAAACAATTGAAAAAAAAACTTAGTATTATCCAGATAAATGTTAATTCATTAGTAAAAATAAGTAGAAGATATGATTTAGGTCTATTTATAAATAAATACCACCCCGATTTAGTATTACTCAACGAAACTAAGCTTAATTCTAGGCATAAACTTCACTTTGAAAACTATTGTTTAATACGTAAAGATAGAAAGAACGCAAAAAGGGGCGGTGGGACGGCGATTCTGATAAAAAATGGTATTAAATATAATAGCTGTACTAACAATACTATTAACAAATTTGAATATTTGGAAACATGTGTTGTAAAAATACCCTTACTAGCAAATAAGATGTTAATTGTAATATCAGCATATTTCCCTTCTGGAAAAAATTGTAACAATCTTAAAACAGAGTTATTTCAACTTTTTCAATCTTTGAAATTAGAAAATTCAAATCACTATTATATTTTGGCTGGAGATTTGAATTGCAAACATAGAGACTGGGGTAACAGTTCTTCTAATCCACAAGGAAATAAATTAAAGGAATGGCTTTCATGTAACGAATTTATGTTTAGATGTAGATTGTACGCTTCTAACTTTCCATCATATCCACGTTGTGGCTCATACTTAGATTTGTGTATTGCAGACTCACGATTAATTATTCATAAACTCAATAATTCCTTAAATTGTCTTCAAACTCTCGATTACGATAGTGATCACAATGCTCTTCAGATCCAAATCTTAAAAGTGGAAAATGATCATCCACTTACTCTTTTTAAAGAAACACCCGATTTAAGATTCAATTTTAATAAGGCTAATTGGAGGAAATTTAAAAATAATATCTGCTCTGAATTGAAAGATAATGGATCGATCCCAAATGATAGAAATTTAGTTAATTCAGAAATAGATTTTTATCTTCTTAAACTTAATCAATTTATTCACAATTCACTAGAAAAAGCAGTTCCAAAATATAAAGACCACAATCCATTTGAGAAATTTACCAATCCAATTTTAAAAAAACTTCAGTCTGAAAAAAGTAAATTAGTAACCATAATTAAAAAACACAATAGACTCGAAATAAATTTGACTCAAGCGGAAATAAATTTACTAAAATCGAAACTAAAACTCGTAAAAAAACTTGTAAATGATAACTTTGCTCTGGCAGTTAATAAGCATTTTTACAACAAACTTATGAAAATTGATCAGAAAGACTCTTCTAACATGTTTAGTGAAATTAAAAAGCAGTTTAAAACCACAAAACCCTTGAATGTGGATGTTATTAGAATACCACAGTTAAATGAACAGTGGATTAGAAATGCAGGAATTAATCCTGAGTTGATAGAAAAAGATGAAAATAATGATGACTTTTTGATAAGGGAGGATAATCAAAAATTTAATGTAATTGGAACCTTCTTAGAATCAGTTCACTCTCACAAAGAGATCGATACTGATAATAACTTACATGTTGAAGTTGACACTTGTTTCTCCAGATTTTTGGAAGAAAAAAATCAGTATGAATGCAACAAATCAACCATTACCACATTTACTACATGTAGAAAGGCCAATAATTTCACAGAAACTCTCATAGACAATTATTTTGTAACTAGGGATACAATTATGTATATTTTCAAAAATTTGAGAAAGAAAATGTCATCAGGTGTTGACGGTATTCCCAATATTGCATTAAAAAATACTCCAGAGGAGATTATCTTAGAGTACTGTACCCTTTTTAACAATATGTTAAACAGCTCATACTTTCCTCGTGCGTGGAAAATGGCTAAAGTGGTCGTCATACCTAAGAAAGATAAGGACATTAGTAATCCTAAAAATTTGCGAGCAATTAGCTTACTCCCAAACATAAGCAAAGTCTTTGAGGTTTGCATTAATAACAACATAATGAAAATATGTAAAGATAAAAGTTTAATTAATGATAAGCAATTTGGATTTAAGTACAAACATTCTACAATTCATGCAATAAATATGTTGGTTTCGAATATACAATGGAATTTAAATAAATCCTTGGTTACCGGGGCTTGTTTAGTAGATTTTGAAAAGGCCTTTGATAATATTTGGATTCCTGGATTAATTTCTAAACTGTTGAATTATGGATTCCCATTACATTTAATCTTTCTAATACATAATATGTTAAACAATAAATGTTTTCAAGTTAGTGATGGAACAACAATAAATTCCAAAAAGTTTATCATTGTAAATGGTTTACAACAGGGCACTGTAAATGCACCAATACTATTTAACATATACATACATGATCTTTTAGACAAAATAGAAAACATTATTGGCTTTGCTGATGATATTATTATTTATCAATCCGATGATAAAATTGAAAAAATTAACAAGAAATTACAAAAGTACTTTAATGTTATAGAAAATTATACAATAGATTGGCAAATGAAAATCAATCTAAATAAATGCGAAACAATTCTTTTCCGACCGCCAGTGGGAAAATGTAACAACAACATAAAACGTAATTGGAAATCCTTTGGTGTTAAATCTCTAAACAATGTACTTATTCCAAACAAACAAATTGTAAAGTACTTAGGCATTCATTTGGATAAATTTTTATATTTTAATGATCACATTAATCTTCAACTTCGAAAAGCCCAAAAAGCATTTTTCTTGCATAAAAAATTATTTTTTTCAAAACACCTTAAATCAAGGGTTAAGACAATTATGTATCAGTCGTTAATAAGACCTATTCCAACATATGGTTGCCAAATTTGGTACAACATATCCCCATCTTATATGGAGAAAATGAGGGTATTTGAAAGAAAATGTTTAAGGAGCTGTACCTCGCTTTATAGATCCGCAAATAGCGATTATAAAAAATACATATCCAACAAAGTATTGTACAATGAGGCAAAAGTAAGCAAAATTGATAATTTTATAATACACTTAATTAGAAATCACATTCTAAAAAGTACAGAAAATTATGAAAATAATTTAATTATGGCACCATACTACGCTAATGATGAGTTCATAAGTAACTCCTTACAAAATGGTTACATTCCACCAGAGGCCTTTCTCTTCCTTGATAAAAATGGATATATCCAAAACGATACAGGCATACTTATAATATACCACATTTATAGACGAGCCAATATTAAAGCTATAACATGCAATCAATTAACAACCGAAAATATTCGGTTCGATACAAGTGTTTATCTAAAAGATAAGCACATGAAACCAAATCTAAACATAGAAAAATATTGGTGGCTTACCAACTAATTTAATTTTTCTTTTTTCTTTTGTTTTAACCTTGGACCATACCTTTTATTTCCTTGTAATACAAAAGTGAGGTTTTTTTTCATTTTTTTTTCTTACATTCAAATCTGTATAAATAAATACATTCTCGGTATATTTACCCTACGGGAAATGGATCAGTCACAGAGTTGGTCACGTGACTGGAACTTTGTGGCAGTTACCGGTCCTCGATTCGGTTTTTTTATATGAAAGTAACCGGCAACTTTAACATGGGCTTGTCATAGGAGGTGGCAATTTCCTCCTTTTGAGCTACTTTGTGCCTTATCGCAAAGTTTGTCGATTATAACATATCACACTACTGGTTTAAGAGAGTATGCAATAGAACAAGTTAAAATTATCTAATACGGAAGTAGTCTCATGTTAGACATTTTGTGATATGTACCGAAATTAGTGCGAAATAAAATATCACGTGACTAGTTTAAGCGCACATATCACAGAACTAAAGAAAAATATTTGTTAAAAAACTAGTCACACATTAGTCAATATGTGTGTTGTTGCTGAACTAGTACAAAATAATAGTTTCGTGACATATCACTATACTGCTCTAAGTTAACAAGTCACAGGACTAACTGAAACTAATTGACGTGTAACATGTCACTTATTATTCACTATGTGTCATAATAAGTACGGGTGCTGGAAGAACCCAGAAGGATCCAGTCACTGAACTTACGTAAAACGACAAGTCACCGGATCTGTTTTTAAAACATCACAAAGTCACAAAAAATTATTTTAAAAAAATAGTTTATTTTTTTTTTTGAAATAAATACCAAAATAAGTATCAGGTGTTTTCACATACCAACATACCAATTTTTCACCGTTTACGAGCTGAATACGCGTTTATATAAAAACCCCTATTAACTCACAATTCAATTTAGTTAAGTTTATAAGCTACAAATACAAATTATTTGAATTTTTGCATTAAAAATTCAAAAATTGTTTTTTCGGACTTTCTAAATAGATTTTCATATATTAAGTTAGAATATTGTTCTACCGCAGGTCCAAATTCGAATACGATAATATTGTAATATTAGACTTTATTTGTTGTTTCAAAATATATTCGAATTTGGACTTGAAGTAGAACAATATTCTAACAAAAACATATATGAAAGTATACATATGTACAAATTTTAACGTAAAAGTTGAAGTAGTTACACCATACACCACTACTTCGACAGGGTAAAATAAGTTTATACTGCTGTTTGTAACAGCAAAAAATATTGGACCTAGACCAACCTATTAGTGTACCGATTTACTCAGAATCGCGTTTTGAATCGATTTGGCGATGTCCGTCAGTCTATCTATCTGTCCATGTACCCTTGTGTGCACGCAACAAGTCGTATATACATACGGACCAAATTTCGGCAAAATGGCATGACGTCCCTAAAAATTTCAAGTTCCTTTTCAGGATTTCTGCATAAATTCTGAACAATTTTATACACGTTACGAATATGAAATACAATTTTTTAAAGTTCACTTACACAAAGAAGTTTATGTGTGAATTGTTCAAAGTATTTTTAATCGTTAAATTGCCTCTATATAAAAAACTTTTTATGTATTCCATAACCGGGAATCAAACCAGCAACCCTCTACACAGGCTACTACCCGTAGCATCATCTCTTAACGAGACACACCATGTTCGACACATCGATGAGTGTGGCTTATTGAAGTCTTGTCAATCATAACCTACAAATATAATGTTTTGTAATCGGAAGAATCAGAATTAACTAATACATGAGCAATTTATTTCTCAATTAGAAAATTCCTATCGTTATCTCCTTTTGACAGGTAATTATCACATTATGATGATTTCTTTGGCCAAAATTGGATGATATGGATGTGAACGACATGTGGTTCCAACAGGCGGCGCTACGTGAAACATAGCTGAAGCGACCTGGACATTCTGCACGACCGATTTGAGGGCATGGTTATCTCACACTTGAATTAGTCACCGAAATCGTGCGGTTTGACCGCTTTAGACTTGTTCTTGTGAGGTTCCATCAAAATGCTTGTCTATGCCAATAAGTCACAAACAACCGATGTCTGCATAACCTTGCCTTTGCTCAAATTAATTTGGCATATCGGATGTGCGCTCCCTGGCGAAGCCGCTGTTCATTTAAACGGTGTCATATTCCACACATAATGTCATTCATAGGTGTTTCAAATAAAACATAAAATCCATTGCTATCTCAAACACAAAATCCCTTTAACCAATCTAAATGTTGAAGGCAAAACTCTCACATCAACATGTGAAAGAGTGTCTCCAAACGAGTCTCCCAACTGAGAACTCCGATTTTGCCGAAATTTTCATCTTATGCAGTTTGTTTGGTTTGTGTCTTTCTTATAAAATTAAAAATTATTCAATTTCTCAATTTTATTTACGATTTGAGGCCTTCAGAGTTCGAGTGATTTTTTTTCACGTAAAAACAACATTTAGAAATCGGTTCAGTAGTTTTTTTCTTAACTGACGTGATCTTTTTTGCAACATGCTAGGGAGTCTATAAAAAACTGACGACTATCTTCAACTTTTCGATGTTAAATTTCTAACATTTTAAAGATGTTACTTACGAAAATGTTGAAATATTAGATGCAAAATTACTGTCTTTCATCAAATTTTTTACAATATTTTAAGAATTTTATGTAGTACGATAGTTATTAAACTTCGAAAAGTGTACGATAATCGTCTATTTTATTATAGAATCTAGGCACAGATTTTAAGTAAAACCCTGTTAAGTTTACATATAAAAAATAGGTACAAAATTTACAAAGACCATTCCTGAATTCAACACTAAACTGGTTTTCGGGTCATTATGGGCTTTTTGAGCTAGTTTTTAGTTATTTCTAGTGTCCGACCGAACTCACTTTTTTAAGGCCGAACCGAAGCCGAACTTCGGCCAAAATTACTAAGTTCGGCCGAAACCGAATACACGGCGGAAAAAGACGTTTTTGTATATTTTTGGAGGTAATCAATGTATATTTACAAACTACCATATATGTATTTGCAGTATGCTTCCAAATTTATTGTTTTTATAGTTACTATACATATATTTCCGGGTAATAATTATATTTGTGGGATACAATTAACATATATTTGTAAAAACGGCGAATTTCCATTCTTGATACATATAAAGTTGTATGTACCCAGCAAAAACTTGGTAATGACTGGTCATTACTACATGCGTTACTTAGATATCATATCTCATTACCCTTCGAATTACTTTTAAACTGAATGTAATGAGTTACCGATAATTATACCCCACATATTACTATTTCACAATAGCTGAAACAAATAATATATGTTCTAAATCATTACAAACCATAACTATGGCGTAGCCTAGTGTTTAGCCTTTTTGCCTGACAGACATGATGATCGCTGATCAACTCGTGTTAGCTTCCATTGTTTTTTTTTTTTTTTGTAATTTATATTAAACATCTATTTATAGAAATGTTGATGTTCATTAAGCAGTATTTAATAACAACAAGTTTTGTGAAAAATAGACATGTATAACAGCTGCCACAATAAATGTGTACACACTTAAAGCATTAAAAATCATAGTGATGTCGTAGTCTAATGGTTAGAGTGTTTGTCTGACAATCGTGGGGTACGCTGATCAATTCGTGTCAGCTCCTATTGGTTTTTAAATTTGTATACTTTTTTAAATTTATATTCAACATCTATTTATAGAACAGTTGATAAACTACTTACAGGTAACATCAGTGTAATGACTTTCCTCCAATGACATCACCATGTTAAAATAAGTAGTTTAGTAATTAAAAGGTAACTAGTGAACATTTAAGATTTCAATACCTAAAACTCATTACATCGTAATGAAAGGTTTTGCTGGGTAGCCATTATAACTTTTGTAGTTAGTAATAATCGTTTAGTTTAGCTAGACTGCATCTAGTCAGAAAATTTAGTGATATTTTTGCTTTATTTATTAATTTTATTGTGAAAGATGTGAAAAAATAAAATAAATAAATAAACAAAACATAAAATTGTGTGAAAAAGAAAAAAAAAATATTTTATTGTGTATATTAAAGTATTAACTTATTATAAGAGTTTTTAATTAATATTTGTTAATAAAAATAAATAAAATATAAATGAAGAGATTGTAGTTATTGTTTTTCAATGAAAGATTTGTATTGGATGTAAAATTCAATGTGATTTATAATATATTTAGTTATTAACTAATCGCCAAACAGTAGATGTATTAATTTTACATTTTATGTTTTTCCATTAAAATATAGAGAAATTTGGAGAGTAGAATAAATACGCCTATTGTTTGGCATATATTAATAATTGCTTTATAACTAAATATATTATTTATATATAGTATTTGCATGGAAACATAATTTGTTTATGACACCCATATTGTATTTTTGCTGCCAAACATATAATATGTGTGTCGATAGCGTCATTTCATTTCATCCAAACATTTATATATTTACAGGCAAACATAATATATTTGCATGCAAATATATATTGTTTCTAGTAAAAACACGGCGAATATCCCCGCAAAACCTTGGTAATGACTGGTCATTACTACATGCATTACTTAGATCTCATATCTCATTACCCGTTGAATTACTTTTAAACTGAATGTAATGAGTTACCGATAATTATACCCCACACATTACTATTTCACAATATCTGAAACCAATAATATATGTTCTAAATCATTAAAAACCATAACTATGGCGTAGCCTAGTGGTTATCGTTTTTGCCTGACAGACATGAGGATCGCTGCTCAACTCGTGTTAGCTTCCATTGTTGTTTTTTTTTGTAATTTATATTAAACATCTATTTATAGAAATGTTGATGTTCATTAAGCAGTATTTAATAACAACGAGTTTTGTGAAAAATAGACATGTATAACAGTTGCCACAATAAATGTGTACATAAGTTAAAGCATTAAAAATCATAGTGATGTCGTGGTCTAATGGTTAGAGTGTTTGCCTGACAGTCGTGGGGTACGCTGATCAATTCGTGTCAGCTCCTATTGGTTTTTAAATTTTTATATTTTTTTAAATCTATATTCAACATCTATTTATAGAACAACTGATAAACTACTTACAGGTAACATCAGTGTAATGACTTTCCTCCAATGACATCACCATGTTAAAATAAGTAGTTTAGTAATTAAAAGGTAACTAGTGAACACTTAAGATTTCAATACCTAAAACTCATTACATGGTAATGAAAGGTTTTGCTGGGATGTTTAACAATTTCTCCAAATATATATATATTACCAGCAAAAATATGTTTGGGACAGGCCGTTTTTTTTCAGCGTGTACTTTTGTGTTTGAATAAAAATACAATTTCATGCAAGTTTTACAAATTCAAAAATGCGGAAACCAATTTCTAAATATTTCTAAATTGTAAAAACGTAAAAAGTTATATTTTTCGCTCTTTAAGTAAAAATTAAGTTAAATATGTGCATATTTATAAGTTACTATACAAACTTAAAGAGGTAACTGTTGCAAAATATTGATTTATAGAAAAATTCGGTATTCGGCCAAAATTTAGCCGAGCATATTTAAAAAAACTTTTCCATTAATCTTTTTAAAAAAACATACATTTAATCTTCTCTTTAATTAATTTTTGCAAATACAGATGTGATGTACATATTTTAGTCGAATGGGTCATTTTGACCACTTAGTGATTTAAGCTTCCCTAGTGATTGTTTTGGAATACTTTCATCTATTTCATAATGGTAATATCGGTATTATAAAACATTTTCACCAGCGGGTAGAGAAAGGAACCGGCAATCAAAATATCCAATAAAAAATTCTGACTTTTTGGATATAACATCCCTAAGTGTTTGTGGATAAATCCAAAAGGGTTGTACAGCCTTTCAGTCAGTCACTGAACAGTTTGTTTTGGTTGTCATTGACACTAGAGGTGGGCGCGTGAGTGAATTTTGACTCACGCTCACGAAAGAAAAATAATAATCACGCACGACTCACGCACGAACATTTTTTTATAAATTTAATTTGAATCACGCTCACGAAGTACTCACGCTCACGAAATACTCACGAAAAATATGAAATTTGTTTTTATCCATGGATTGTAAACGAAACGATGCGGTTATCGGTAAGGGTAACGCTATTTTAGATTATTTCGGTAACGGTATTGTAAGGGTAACGCTATTTCATTTATTTCGGTATCGGTATTTTAAGGATAACGGTTTTTTGATTGTTTCGTTAACGGTATTTTAAGGTTAGCGGTATTTCGGTTATTTCGGTAACGGTGTTTTAAGGGTAACGGTAGTCAGTTTTTTGATGCATCTCTAAATTTTTTTTACGAAAAACAAACGAGATTAAAAACAGAACCAATTTACCAACTTAATGTACGAAAAATACTCAATAATCCAGTGCAATTGCCAAACACAGAAAATTAAAAATATCGGTAACGGTATTTTAGGGGTAACGGTATTTCATTTATATCTGTAAGGGTATTTTAAGGGTATCGATATTTAATTTATTTCGGTATCGGTATTTTAAGGGTAACGGTATTTCAGTTATTTCGGTAACGGTATTTTAAAGATAGCGGTATTTCGGTTATTTCGGTAACGGTATTTTAGGGGTAACGGTAGTCAGTTGAAAGGAGTTTAAATCGATAACGGTATTTTAGCGGTATTGCCTGCCAACCCTGGTTAAAAATTTAACTAATATGCAAGTGTTTGTGCAAATATAAATATTACTGACACTTTAGAAAAACTTTTATTTTCTATTGTTGATTATACTTGAATGGATGTCACTACATTGCTAGATCTGTCAAAACAACAGAGTAGTATATTGGAAGATGACAAAGCAAATTTTGTTTTTTTTTTTGTTTTGTCTTTGATATTTTAAATGCTTAGAAATGCTCCTAGACGAGAAAAAGAAATTCTCATTGAGTTTGCACTTTAACTTAACAAATATTTATAGAAATACTAAAAACGTCGCCTCTTGACGATTGCCTTATTCAAGAATAAAATTTGGATAGGGACATGCTTTTAACAGATTATTTTTCATAATTTGTTAATTAGGTATTGGGATTTTAGCGCATTTAATTTCTTGAATTTAATTTTATATTTAAAATTTTTATATAACTTAAAAAATTCAATGTAAATCTTTAAATGTTATTCCAAATTTTTTTGGAAGAACAAAATTTTTCAATGTTCTGTACAAGAAGTCGATTTCTTCTTTACCCGTGAAAAAAACGATTAGATTTGATCAAGTTAGGTTTGATCCAATTGTATCTATTCATATTAGAGAGTGAATAACAACGTATAAAATTAAATATGAGTTTATCTGCGATTCCAATTTTCAATATTTTCTTATTCTTTGCCTTATATAATCATATCCTAAAAAATCTTTTCTCTTATATCATTTTATATACCATATACAAATACATATACTTGATCAAATTATATCTCGCAGAAGATAAATTTTTATATTGCTTCGAACAACACTTTATAAAACTAAATGTGACCCAAGAATATTTTAGATAAAATTATTTACTATCTCGAATCGAACAAAATATTTGTTGATTTAAATACAATTATACACTTAATAATTCAATAAAAAATTAAAAAGCTGAGCTTATATGTTATGTTGCATCTAGGGTTTCTAAATACCCAGAATTTTTTGCATTTCTGGGATAAATGAGACATACCAATGTCGCACTTTTTTAATTACAATATCTAATCTTAGGCTGCATTCACACCTAATTCTTAAACACGTGTTTAGCTAAAACACGTATTTTAGCTCTTTATTCTACTACAACTTTTGTAATAGAATAAAGAGCTAAAATACGTGTTTTAGCTAAACACGTTTGTAAATAAAGTATGAATATTAGAGCTAGTGTTATAGTCGTCACTTAGTAGGATATTTTATTTAAGAAACTTTGAAACAAAATTTTTTAATTGGTGGCTATAATACTGATCCTTATTAAAGTAAATTATAGTTAAACTTTTTCATATTTAAGTTAATGCGTTTTTCGATTTTAAAAATAAGCAGATAATTTTTTATATAAAAAGAAAAAAACCTGAGATTTGTGTGATTTCAAAGCTATATCTATCTTAAGCTGTATTTTCGACTTAACTATATCCGTTAACTCAGAAAATAACTCAAAGTACACGAAAATGTGTTTGAGACGAAAACTAACATATGACTTTTCGTATGCACGTTAACTTGCAATGTGGATAATTATCAACGTTGAAAACTCAACGTTTATATATTTTCGCATCTAACATAACTTCTTAGCTTTACTTCCTAGAAAGTTTTGCTGGCATACGTTCGATTATACCGAAACTATTATATATATAAACTATTATTGTTTATAATTTTTTTGTGCTGTAATCGGTTAAACGTAGATTTCCTTCAAATACTTAACATTGATAGGTATGATCGAAAATACAGCTTTAGTAAACGTTGTTTCTGTATGATTTTAATTTTTTTCTTCTGCGTAGTTACAACTAACTGATAATGGATTATATAACCCACATAGAGAGAAGTTTGCTGGACTAGTTTTAATGAAATTTTTTCACAAGGTAAATGAAAAATTTCTTAAATTTGGTGAAAAATCTTCATATATTTTATGAATTTAGTTTTAATGAAACTTTTTCATTAAGTGTATGAAAAAAAATGAACATTTTCACAACATTTTATCAAAAATTCCATTAATTCAATAAAATGTTTCAATAGACGAGGCCCAGTGAAATTTCATAGGTTTTGTGCAAATATTTATTAATATCATTCAGATAATTCTTAGTTAATTAATTGGTCGTTTTCCTACACTATACATATTCATATAAACAAACAAAATTTAATGCAATTGAATAAGACCAAAACTCCGATAAAATTGGATGAAATTATATCAATTCAAATATCTTTTTTATTCGTTTATATACAATTTGATTAATCCATTTTCCGGATTAAATTTTATACAATTTAGTGTGATGACAAATAAAAAAATTTATTCGGTAGCATAAGAATTCTGGCAGAAGTAGAAAACACCCGTTCGCTAGTACCTGAACTGACTGGAATACACATTATTTGAAGAAGGGGAATATCTCTGGAATTTTTCCAAAATTGTAAATTATCGCAATCTGGTTTATATAATCAGGAAAACTTACGCACAAAAATTTACTCACGCACGAACATTTTTTTTAAACTCACGCTCACGCACGACTCACGTGAGTGCTATAATTTTTACTCACGATCACGCGTGACAAGAAAATTTCGTGTCACGCGCCCATCTCTAATTGACACTCTATTATGCATACTCGAATCCGAACAATATTTTTAAACTACTCGTAGTTTAGCATTATGTCATCATTTCTGTGGCCACAAAGTTAAGTATTATGTGAACTTTGTAACAGTCACGGGATAGGGTTTTATGGTACCGATCGCCATTTTTTCATACACATCTAATTATACTGCACCTGTTCTGTGTTATATCACTACTTCAACTGTAACGCTACTAGTTACTTTTGTCAATTTGATGTTATGATACTTTTTCTCCAGTTATATGATAAATCCAAAATGAACCAGTTAATGTTTGGCCTCCATTTCAATAGTCACGAGTTTGAATATTTTGCTGCAATTACCACTTTTTGATACACTGAAATTTTGGTTTACATCAGTTTTGTAACCTGTCCCCTATGCACCTGTCACAGATTTGTCTTTTTGGATCAATCGACCCTTCATTTCCCGCAGGGTAGTTATATATAGGTACTACTAAAAATTATGTTATATATTATGTCGTATACTTGAGAGCCCGCATAAAGGGACTGTGTATTAAAAATTATAATTATACTCTTTGTTTATTTATACCCGAGTAAAAAAAATTATATATAATCATATGTGCCATATATTACAATATATAATTAGACATGTGGTTATGTATATCCATATATAATTATATATGAGGTTTTTTCCGAAAAATTTTCCTTATATTATGCCATATATAATTTCATCTAATTAGATATCGGCCTTCATAATATTAGATATGGCATATATAATTATATATTACATAACATGGTTGATCTTATTGCATATATAGTTATATATAGAACTATATCTTAATATATATGGTGGCATTTTAGCAATATATAATTATATATGGTATCATTTAAACAATATATAATTATATATGGTGACAGTTAAACTAGATATTATCATATATGGTGCCATTTAAACAATATATGGTCATATATGGTACCTCATAGACCAAATCTTTAATTCAGTTCCAGATATGATAATATATGGTACTATTATAGTGCGATATATATTTATATATGGTGTTATTTAAGCTATATATTATCATATATGGTGCCATTCCAACCATATATTATCATATATGGTGCCATTCAAACCATATATTATCATATATGGTACCATTTAAACCATATATTATCATATATGGTGCAATTTCAACAATATATGTCCATATATGGTACCTCATGAACAATATTTTTAATACAGTTCCACAGTTCCAATATATGCTACCATATATAGTGCCATATATATTTATATATGGTGTTATTTAAGCAATATATTACCATATATGATGCCATTTAAACCATATATTGTCATATATGGTGCCATTTCAACAATATATGCTCATATATGGTACCTGATGAACGACATTTTTAATACAGATGCAGATATGATAATATATGCTACCATATATAGTCCCATATATATTGATATATGGTGTCATTTAAACAATATTAATATATAGACATATATGTTATCATTTAAACAATATATTGTCATATATGGCACAATTTAAACAATATATGGTCAAATTTGGTACCACATCAACATTTTGCATACAATTCCATATATGGTTTAATTTAAATAATGTAAAACTGTATGGCGCTATAAAAAATATTATCAGATATGTTACTTCATTAACAATATTTATAATACAGTATCATATATTGTAATATATGTATATCATTCAATATATATTGATGTATGGTAATGGTACAATAATTCCAATATCAGTTGAGATACAATTTGTGGGTCCATATCAACAATTTGTTCACGTACATTTAACATATATATTTGTACATTTAAGTTATAATTTATAAACACTGTATAAAGTTAAATAGTTCCATAAACCTCGTCTAACTGTATAGAATGTTTATGAATATACGATTTAATATATAATAATTACAACTACAAATTGGTGCCATTATCTAAAATTTAATTTAATGTTAACTTATAATAAAATAAAAATGTATTTCCTAAAAATAAAAATATAGTGTTAATTAATGTTAATATACAATAGGTTTAAGTTTAACATCCCAGACAGAAAAATATAATCGGCACAATGCTGGCACACCGTTTGCGATGGTCGGTTATGCGTTGGCAGAACGTTGCATTAACTATCTTGGCAAAAAAATAGATTTCAAAAAACATTTTTCAAAAAATTGAGAAAACTTTTTTAATATTTGCTTTTAAAAACATGAAATTTAACCCAGTCCACCAGATTGTCAGCCAAGACCTCTACACTCTAATCTAACGAGACTTGTATAGATGTGTGATAGCTACAAATTAAATGAATGATAAAAGCATTTCGAGCTAACCTATAAGCATCGAAAAAACGTATTCCAGAAATTATTAAATGTATTTTAGAAAATTTTAATTGTATATCACAAAATATTATTTGCACTTCAGAAACTACAATATTACGCAAATTTACTTATTTATTTATTTAGTTGTGTCCAGAAATAATGAAATCTATTTCAGAATTTCATAGCTAATAGAGAAAAATTTCTCAAATACATTTCATAATTTCGGAAATACGATTGATAATTTCTGAAATACAGTTTGAAAATTTCTGAAATACAGTTGTGAATTTCGGAAATACAATTAATAATTTCTGAAACACAATTGATAAAACTGAACTTCAATTGACTAGTTCTGAAATACAATTCATAAATGTGAAAAATAATTGATGAGTTCTGAAACACAATTGATAAAACTGAAATTCAATTGATTATTTCTGAAATACAATTGATAAATCTTAAAACAATTAATACAATTGGAAATGGTGTAGAGCGTCAAAAAGATGTAAATAAAATTATTTTATTCAAAGATTTCAATTTAATAAAAAAATAAATATATAATTTTATAAAAAAATTTATAGAAAAAAAAATTTTAATTTTATAAAAAGAAATTCATTTTGTAAAAGAAATGCATATTGAACTCGTTACCTTCTGAGTTTAAACCTTATTTTAACAAAATATTGTAATTTTTATACAATCAGTGCTCTGCCAGTCTATTATTTTTTGAACAGTTGGCAATATATGTCTGGGATCTTATTTAATCCCAAATAAATGGAGATCTTACGTAGTACCCAAATATAATGCGGCATCTAATTTTATCTGTCATTTTTATTGATACTTTTAGATGTCAATCCCCAAATATATTGCTGTTTCTAATTCGATCTGCCATTTTAATACCGAAATAAATTGCTGGATCTAATTGGATCTGCCATTTTTCGGATAAATTTAGATCTAAGTTAATCCACAAATATATTGCTGGATCTAATTTGATCTGCCATTTTTCAGATCAATTTGTATCTAAGTTTATCCACAAATATATTGCTGGATCTAATTCGATTTGCCATTTTTCGGATCAAATTAGATCTAAGTTTATCCCCAAATATATAGCTAGATCTAATTCGATCTGCCACTTTTTCGGATCAAATTAGATATACGTTTATCCACAAATATATTACCGGATCTAATTTGATCTGCCAAAATTGAGATCAAATTAGATCTAAGTTTATCCCCAAATATATAGCTGGATCTAATTGGATCCGCCATTTTTCGGATCAAATTAGATCTAAAAATATCCGCAAATATATAGCTGGATCCGCCAATTTTCGGATCAAAATAGATCTAGGTTTATCCCCAAAGATATCACTGGACCTCCCAATTTTGAGATATAACTTGATCTTAGTTTATCCCCATATATACAATGGGATCTAATACGATATGATTGGATACACCCAATTTTGAGATCTAATTGGATCAGCTAGATATTACAGCAGATCTTAAACAATATCAAATTGGATATAATTAGATATTGCGCGAGATCAATTTTTTTTACTCGGGTAGTTAATAATATAAATTTTTGAGTAAATAAACGCAAATAAAAAAAAAAAAAAAAAAAGGAAAATTAAAATCACCAAAAATAAATACTGAATCATCTGGTTTAGTTGTTGATAATACAGATCTAATGTTTTCATAATGTTTAAAGCAGATCAGTTCATCAGACCTCGGTGGAATATATGAACAGGTAATAATAATAATTTTATGTTTCAATTTTATACGAACAGCAATAAATTCTATTTCATGAAAAGTATTAGATATTATTTCTTCGCACGAAAAAAGGCTGGATACTGCAATTAAAACACCACCACCAATAGTTTCAGTTTCTCGATCACGTCTAAATATGTTGTATTTATTACTAAGAATTTCTGTGTTAAAAGTGTTTTTATTTAACCAAGTTTCAGTTAAAATAATAACATGGTGATTGAAGTCAAAACTTTCGATGAACAGGTTGGACAATTTTGTATTTAATCCACGAACATTTTGATATAACATGTGTAGCTGGTTATCAGATAAAGCAGTTAGTTTTTTTTGGTTATTTGGTGCAGTTGAGAAACGGACAACGTTCTGGGTTCTTTGATTTTCTTTAAATATATATTCACGTACCAGTGTATTATCGGGCCAGAAAGAAGGATCAACTAGTTGTTCGAACAGATCAGGTGGAGCACTCAATTTAAACGATATAATGCTTCTTGGTCGAGAATAAGAAAATTTATGTATTAAAACGGCAACATCAGAATTCAGCTTTGATTTTATATAATATTCAATCTCATCATCAGAAGCGAAGCGTGATATAAATATATATTTTTTTGGAGGTAAAATGCGCAAATTTCTCTGAACACAATTATCATTATTTAGAATTGGAGATGGTTGTACATTTAAAATTTTTGATTTAACTTTTTTAGTTTTGTTATTGTAAATTGAATTTTGTGTTGTATTAGAAGTTGTAGAAGTAAGAGGAGTATTAGATTCTGCATTATTGTTTAAAACGGAAGGACCAGCTGGACTTACGGCTGTATTTGTCATCTCTATATTTCATCTCTATGCACAGAAGGTTGGCATTTACTGTCAACATCAGCTGCACCATCATCTCGAATATCATCATTACGATTATTTACAAAAACATTGTTGTTATTTTCTACTGCATAGTATTATTGTTCATTTGCATTAAAACATAACGTCAAATAATAAACTGCTTTTCTGTTTATTTCATTGTTGTTGTTATTTTGATTCTCAAACAAATCCTCATTGAAAAGAACATCACGTTGCTCAACAACCGTAGGTGTTACCGTGTCAAAAAGACGACAAGCTTTCGATGTAGTAGAATAACCCTCCATTATGTACTGCGTGCCTTTGGCTTCAAATTTTGATCTATTTGCTGATTTATTAAGACTAACAGCACAAGAACCAAATGTTTTAAAATGTTGAACATTGGGCTTTCTGCCGCTTCATACTTCATAAGGTGTTTTATTTTCCAACTGTTTTGTTGGGCATCTGTTGCGTATATACACTGCTGTTTTAAAAGCCTCTGCCCACAAATACTGCTTTACACCAGCATGTACCATCATCGACCTTGCCATTTCTATAAGAGTACGGTTGGCTCCCTCTGCCACACCATTCTGCTGCGGTGTATACGAGTATGGTACTGTCAGTTGTCTGTTTAAAATTGTGAGTTTACAAACTCACCAACATTGTCTGTTCTAAGTATTTATACCCTACACCACTATGTGGTCAGGGTATTATAAGTTTGTGCTGATGTTTGTAACACCAAAAAATATTGGTCGTAGACCCACCTTATAGTATACCGATCGGCTCAGAATTTTTTTTTATTTCGATTTAACGATGTCCGTCTGTCCGTCCGTCCGTCCGTCTGTCTGTCTGTCTGTCTGTCTGTCCATGCAATCTTGTGCGCACTCTACAGGTCGCAAATATTAAGATATTTTGATGAAATTTGGTACGCAGACCTATGTTGGCCCAAGGACGAACAAGTTTGATTTTGGTGAACATCGGTCCATGTTTAGACCTAGTGCCCATATAAGGGTCCTACCAAAATTATATTGTTTATACGCTGCAGGTCGTAAATATTAAGATATTTTGACGAAATTTGGTACACAGACCTATGTTAGCCCAATAACGTAGCCTATTGATTTTGGTGAATATCGGTCCATGGTTAGACCTAGTGCCCATATAAGGGTCCTACCAAAATTATACTGTTTATACGCTGCAGATCGCAAATATTAAGATATTTTGATGAAATTTGGTACACAGACCTATATTGGCCCAATAACGCAGCCTATTGATTTTGGTGAACATCGGTCCATGTTTAGACCTAGTGCCCATATTAGGGTCCTACAAAAATTATATTGTTTATACGCTGCAGGTCGCAAATATTAAGATATTTTAATGAAATTTGGTACACAGACCTATGTTGGCCCAATAACGCAGCCTATTGATTTTGGTGAACATCGGTCCATGTTTAGACCTAGTGCCCATATAAGGGTCCCACCAAAATTATATTGTTTATACGCTGCAGGTCGCAAATATTAAGATATTTTGATGAAATTTGGTACATAGACCTATGTTGGCCCAAGGACGAAGCCTATTGATTTTGGTGAACATCGGTCCATGTTTAGAACTAGTGCCGATATAAGGGTCCCCCCAAAATTGGCTTGGTTACAAACTGCAGGTCGCAAATATTAAGATATGTTAATGAAATTTGGTGCGCTGACTCACATTATAGAAAATTTTGACACAAGCCCCATTTTAACCCATTCGAATTTCGGAACCAAACAATACACCAGACTGGTGTAGGGTATTGTATAGTCGGCATGCCCGACTTTAACCTTTTTACTCGTTTTATTTTGCAGCCTGTCTGCCGTTCAACCTGTGCTTTAAACAATTTGAATTTATCAAACACTTCGCTTTTCTGCTTTATGAAATAGACAAAAATTCTTCGTGACTTGTCGTCAATAAATGTTACGAAGTACTTGGCACGACCAACAGACTTTACTCTAAACGGACCACAAATGTCAGCGTGTAGAATTTTTAGTAAATCATTTGTTTTTGTATCAGACTCTTTGGGAAACGACAATACGTGTATTTTGCTTAACATACAAGTCTTACAGTTTGCTTGATAGTTAGCGTTGTTATTGTTAACATTCATCCCTTTTACCACACTCTTGTTCAACAAATCATACAAGCTTTTATAATTAAGATGACCGTATCTGTTATGCCACACAGCATTCATATCATTATTAGCTGCGCATACTCTTTCTGTTATACACTCATTTCTGCAACGAACATATCGTTTTTTCGTAAAGCTTTTAGTATAACAGTACCATCGGGTCGTCTTATAATCGCTCTATTAGCCTCGAACTTGACTGACAAACCACAATCAACAGCTTTATTTACAGAAATAAAATTTGCCTGCAACTCGGAGGAGAACAAAACGTTTTGAAGTAAAATTTAAAAATTATTATTGTGAATTAATACATCACCTTTTCCGACGGCATTAATGTGTTTATTGCCGGCTAATGCACACGGTGGGCAGGAAGCAAGTTATTATTCCATTAAAATGGCGGCAAAAACCAAAAGCGGGGATTTGATTGTGATGAAAAATGTATTCAAAAGCCGTTTGAATTGAAATTCTAGCTGTTCCTTTTCTTGACATATTCACTTTTTTCGATTTTTGCGCAGGAAGAATTATCTAAATATTCAAAAGGCCAAAACCAGAATTTCTTAATCATTTTTCGCATCTGTATTTTTCAGTAAATCATATTTACAAGTACTTGTTTCTCTTTAGATTTTTTTTTTTTGTATACATACAAGCAAATTTACTGGTCAGAGCAATTAAAATGTGTTAGTATGTTCAGAATTGAACATAAATATTTTATGACAATATTTGGGTCATAAAATATTTTCATTTGTGTGTGTTTTGGAAATTCCCATAGAGTAATTGTTTTCTTGTGCCGGACAATCCGTTCTTCAAATTAGAAGACAATCGAATAATAAATCTACGTACAGCATGTTTTATGATCTGCACTTATCAGGAAAGGATTAGTGAGGGCAACGGATAACACATGCGTATAACCTGCATGTTATGTACAACCACATAACAACCACATGCAGTGTATGGAGAATTCTAAATAACATTTGGCCACACACACAAATATGATAAGGTCGTATCTAAGAATGCGTATTTTTTTTCTTAACAACCTAGTGTAGAAAATCATTACCAGATATGTGGTTATGTAACTACATACTTGGTAATGGTAACTAGTTCTTTTGTTATTACATTTCTTATTACCTTTATATGGCGATGTCGCGAAAAATAATGAGTTGTCGTGACACACCAGCATACGAAAAATCAAAAGATATATCGCTACCTATGTGCTTACCAGTACTGACAAAAATAATGAGTCTAAAAATAGATTTTCAAAAAAATAAATTATATAAAAAAAAATATTTGTTATTGTATTTTTTTTTTAATAAAATTTGCTGGTGCGGGAATCGAACCTGGGACTACAGATTGCCAGTCAACTGCTCTACCATCTGAGCTATATCGACATGTAATATTTAATAGATAGAAACATAATTGACCTGCTGCACACAAGTAAGCTTACTCACCAACATACAAAAAATCAAAAAATATGTGGTAAGGATATATGTACCTTACCAGTGTTTAAAAAATATTGAGTCTAAAAATAGATTTCAAAAAATTTTCAAAAAAATCTAAAAATTATTTTCTATTTGAAATAATGATAAAAATAAGTTATTATCAGTAACTCATTATTATATGTTTTAAAATAATGCAGAAGGTAAGTGGGTGTCATTACTGGTACTCCAAAAATAATGATATGTCATTACCGTTTCTACACTGGGAAGTATTTTGTGAACTATCAATGCAATCAGACGTGTTTGGTAAAGAAATTTTTATATTATATTTTTTCCTATTTTTGAATAAAATCAACACCATACTTGGGATTTTTTCATTGGCATTGAAATTTCATTATCATTAGTTGACTAATGCTAATGGCAAAAAAATTTCATTACCATTTAATGGTACTGAAATTTTCTGGCATTAGAATTTGTAATACTAATGCTAATGAAATCGCACTAATGCCTTAAAAACTGTGAACAATTGAGTAAAAAAAGCATTTGTTTACAAAAAAAAGGGGGATGGATAGATTGCTTTTTTCCAACTAGCCACCGAACTTTGTTCTATGAAATGGGTGTTATAGTCCCTAGATTATAAATTTTAAAAAACCACACTAAAAAAATTGCAAAATAATAGCGGAACGTGAAAAAAGACTTTATGGTACAAAATTTTAATTAAAAAACTTAATCAGCGATTTTTATTCTACAAACAAACATACTGATGTAAGAATTTTTCTTTTTGGAAATTGTTTTTCCGCGACTTTTTTCGCGGTTTCTTTTTTCAATTAATCACAGAACTTTGTTCTATGAATTGGGTATTATAGTCCCTAGATTATAAATTTTAAAAAACCACACTTAAAAAATTGCAAAATAATCGCGGAACGCGAAAAAAGATTTTATGGTACAACAATTGAATTAAAAAACTTAATCAGCGATTTTCATTCTGCAAACAAACATACTGATGTAAAAATTCTTTTGTAAATTTTTTTTCCGCAACTTTTTTCGCAATTTCTTTTTTTAATTTATAACAGAACTTTGTTCTATGAATTGGGTATTATAGTCCCTAGATTATATATTTAACAAAATCCCACTTAAAAAATTGTAAAATGATCGTGAAACGCGAAAAAAGATTTTATGCTACAAAAATTTAATTAAAAAAACTTAATCAGCGACTTTCATTCTGCGAACAAATATACTGATGTAAGAATTTTCCTTTTTGCAAAATTTCTTTTGCGCGACATTTTCTCGCGGTATTTTTTGCAACTAGCCACCGAACTTTATTCTATGAATTGGGGTTATAGACCCTAGGTTATGATTCTAAATAACCACAAATAATAAATTGAAAAATAATCGCGGAACGCGAAAAAGGGCTTTATGGCACAAAAATATATAAAACACTTAATCAGCGATTAACAATCTGCAAACAAAAATGCAACTTTTGTACCATAAAGTCTTTTTTCGCGTTGCACTGTTATTTTGCAATTTTTTAAGTGGTTTTTTAAAATTTATAATCTAGGGACTATAATACCCAATTCATAGAACAAAGTTCTGTGATTAATTAAAAAAAGAAATCGCGAAAAAAGTGGCGGAAAAAAATTTACAAAAAGGAAAATTCTTACATCAGTATGTTTGTTTGCAGAATAAAAATCGCTGATTTAGTTTTTTAATTCAACTTTTGTACTATAAAGTCTTTTTTCGCATTCCGCGGTTACTTTGCAATTTTTTAAGTGTGGTTTTTTTAAATTTATAATCTAGGGACTATAATACCCAATTCATAGAACAAAGTTCTGTGATTAATTGAAAAAAGAAATCGCGAAAAAAGTCGCGAAAAAAAATTTACAAAAAGGAAAATTCTTACATCAGTATGTTTGTTTGCAGAATAAAAATCGCTGATTTAGTTTTTTAATTCAACTTTTGTACCATAAAGTTTTTTTTCGCATTCCGCGGTTATTTTGCAATTTTTTAAGTGTGGTTTTTTAAAATTTATAATCTAGGGATTATAATACCCAATTCATAGAACAAAATTCTATGATTAATTAAAAAAAGAAATCGCGAAACAAGTCGCGGAAAAAAATTTTCAAAAAAGAAAAATTCTTACATCAGTATGTTTGTTTGCAGGATAAAAATCGCTGATTTAGTTTTTGAAGTCAACTTTTGTACTATAGTCTTTTTTCGGGTTCCGCGATTATTTTGCAATTTTTTAAGTGCGGTTTTTTTAAATTTATTATCTAGGGACTATAATACCCAATTCATAGAACAAAGTTCTGTGATTAATTGAAAAAAGAAATCGCGAAAAAAGTGGCGGAAAAAAAATTACAAAAAGGAAAATTCTTACATCAGTATGTTTCTTTGCAGACTAAAAATCGCTGATTAAGTTTTTTAATTCAACTTTTGTACCATAAAGTCTTTTTTCGCATTCCGCGGTTATTTTGCAATTTTTTAAGTTTGGTTTTTTAAAATTTATAATCTAGGGACTATAATACCCAATTCATAGAACAAAGTTCTATGATTAATTGAAAAAAGAAATCGCGAAAAAAGTCGGGAAAAAAAATTCAAAAAAGGAAAATTCTTACATCAGTATGTTTGTTTGCAGAATAAAAATCGCTGATTTAGTTTTTTAATTCAACTTTTGTACCCTAAAGTCTTTTTTCGCGTTCCGCGGTTATTTTGTAATTTTTTAAGTGTGGTTTTTTAAAATTTATAATCTAGGGACTACAATACCCAATTCATAGAACAAAGTTCGTGATTAATTGAAAAAAGAAATCGCGAAAAAAGTCGCGGAAAAAAAATTTCCAAAAAGGAAAATTCTTACATCAGTATAGATATTTATTTGCAGAATGAAAATCGCTGATAAAGTTTTTGTACCATAAAGTTTTTTGCGTGTTCCGCCATTATTTTGCAATTTTTTAAGTGTGGTTTTTGTAAAATTAGAATCTGGTTACTATAAACCCATAACTCATACCAAAGACTGGTGGTTGGTTTGAAAAAAAAAGTTTCCGAAAATAATTTTGCAAAAAGTAAAATTCTTGCATCAATATATTCCGTTGCACAATGTAAATCGCTGATTAAGTATTTTAATTAATTTTTTATACCACAAAACCCTTTTCGCATTCCGCATTTGCAAGCTCAGAAATGAATTTGAAATCTATAAAATGACGTTTACAAATGCCAATTCTTTCTTATAATTGAGGCATTAGTAATCGTAATGAATTTACTATACAATTGGCATTAGTAATGAAATCGATGTATTTCAAAGCATTAGCATTAGTCCAAGTAACAATAATGCCAAAAATTTCATTAGCATTAGTTTCAATTTAATGGTAATGAAATCACCAATTAATTTGTCCAAATAATTAATTAGTCTCATGTATGATCAACACCTATTATAGTTATTATCAATTGGAAATAAAATGTCTCTTCATACTCATTTGAACCGCAAATGTGACCACGAAGAAAATCGGCGAAAAACGTGTGCCCCTTGCGGAAAAAAAATTTTCTTTCAAAATAAGCCACCAAAATACTTTATATTGCGTGTAGAACAGATTTTATTAATCAAAAAATATATTAGTAACCACTTTGACTCTTCGAATGTAAAATATCCCCTGGCTATTTGTCATACTTGCGATTAACTTTGACTGAATTGCAAAATAAAGGCGAAAATGTTATGAAAAGATCTCTTCCGTGTATGCCTAATTACGTGGACATTATATTCACAAAACAAACTAGACAGGTAACGGTTTGCGACTGTTAAATTTGTTTCACTGCTCGGTGTACTAGCCATTCCAAAGTAAAAAAGGTCGAGGTAAAATAAAATAATTTCCGACTATTGATGTTAATAAAGTTCCCGAAAGTACTGTAGATAAATCTTTTTCAAAGGTAAGTAAAGAGAGAACTTCTTTAGAAATTTTTAGAAATTGTTTTCAAGAAATCGGAAAAGGTATTTCACATTATTGTAAAGGCGCAGCTTCCTCAAATGCACGTGAAAATATATTTAACTTGGTGGAAAAATTACCCTCTACACAACAAGATCAAGTCGTAACTAGTCTTTTAAGGAAAAAAAGTACAAGTATTGATGATGAGGTACTTTTGAATAATGCGACAGGTAAAAAACTCGAATATCCATTAATAAAAAATCTCCAAATGAACTAATCTTTTCTCCTGAAAGATTATATAATTTTCAAGCTTCTTCAAATTATATGAAAAAATTAGTCAACTTCATTCGTAGCAAAGTTGGAAGGAAATCTGTTGCTTCGAATTATACACTCAGGGAATTATGTAGGTAAAATCAACTGCAAATGACAGTTAAAATAACTACATTTGCACTTAAAAAGGTGTAGACTACATTTGCAGTTAAATTAACTGCAATATGAAGTAATTTTTAACTGTTAAAAATCAACTGACAAATGTAGTAAAAACAACTACAAATGCAATTGAAACAACATACATGCAAATTATTGTAAAACTGTACAAACAACTTGCAAATGTAGTTAAAAAAAACATAAATAAAATTTTTTTTTTTTAATTATTAATTTAATAAAAAAAAAACAAATTTATGTAAACACTATTAACTTAATTTTATTCTATAATAAATTTAAAATTGAGAAATCAAAATTTACACTTAATGTCACTTTTTTTCACTATTAAGATATTGTTGTACATGTCCGTCTGTGAGGGATGAAATATGCTGTTGTTTGGCTTCCTTTTTTTTCTCCAGGTAGAAAGGGATGAGAATATAAAAGAACTGAAAGAAAATAAATACAATATTTTTTTAACATTCCCCGTAAATAAATTTATATTATAAAACTTACCTTATTATTTTAGTAATTTAATAAAAAATATATAACCTTTTCCGTATTACGCGTGCTCACTCTTTGGCGTTGTTTTATTGTTGTACATGTCCGTCTGTGAGGGATGAAATATGCTGTTGTTTGGCTTCCTTTTTTTTCTCCAGGTAGAAAGGGATGAGAATATAAAAGAACTAAAAGAAAATAAATACAATATTTTTTTAACATTCCCCGTAAATAAATTTATATTATAAAACTTACCTTATTATTTTAGTAATTTAATAAAAAATATATAACCTTTTCCGTATTACGCGTGCTCACTCTTTGGCGTTGTTTTATGACTAAGCCAAGAGAAAACATGTTTTACTCATATTCTTTCACTAGAAATTTCTAAACAAGTGATTCATGCGCATACTTCTGTTTGCTTCGTGTGTGTGCACACACACTTGAAAATTTAAGTATTTGTAAATAAAATTCAAAATAACTGCATAAAATAAATGTTACTACAATGTAGTAATTTTTGTAGTTTGTTTAAAAAAATAACTGTCAAAAACATTGAAAAATTTTGTTCTAAGTAAATTAACTACAATTGTAGTTAAAATAACTACAACCGCATTACTACATAAATAACTGTCATGTAGTAACTGCAGAACTTTTCTGAGTGTAACCACCCTATGCAAGAAAAACAAAAGTTAATGAAAACTATTTACTAGAGATGGGGGCGTGACACGAAATTTTTGTGTCACGCGTGATTCACGTGTGATCGTGAGTTAAAATGATAGCACTCACGTGAGTCGTGCGTGAGTTAAAAAAATGTTCGTGTGTGAGTCGTGCGTGAGTAAATTTTTGTGCGTGAGTTTGCGTGATTATATTAAACCAGATTGCGATAATTTACAATTTTGGAAAAATTCCAGAGATCTTCCCCTCCTTCAAATAATGTGTATTCCAGTCAGTTCAGGTACTAGCGAACGGGTGTTTTCTACTTCTGCCAGAATTCTTATGTAAAGAAGAAATCGACTTCTTGTACAGAACATTGAAAAATTGTGTTCCTCCACAAAAATTTGGAATAACATTTAAAGATTTACAGTGAATTTTTTAAGTTATTTAAAAATTTTAAATATAAAATTAAATTAAAGGAATTAAATGCGCTAAAATCCCAAAACCTAATTAACAAATTATGAAAAATAATCTTTATAATTTATTGGATTTTTCATTAAATGTGAATATTATTAAACGTAATATAATTTTGTTTTTAAATAATACTAATTAATTATCTATTATTATATATTATAAATTTTGTAATTATAGTAATTTTTACAGTCTGTAAGGATTTATCTCCATAGACTAAATAAATAAAAATAAAAAGCATGTCCCTATCCAAATTTTATTCTTGAATAAGGCAATCGTCAGGGGTGACGTTTTTAGTATTTCTAGAAATATTTGTTAAGTTAAAGTGTAAACTCAATGAGAATTTCTTCTTCTCGTCTAGGAGCGTTTCTAAACATTTAAAATATCAAAGAAAAAACAAAAAATACCACAATTTGCTTTGTCATCTTCCAATATACTACTCTGTTGTTTTGACAGATCTGGCAATGTAGTGACATCCATTCAAGTATAATCAACAATAGAAAATAAAAGTTTTTCTAAAGTGTCATTTATATTTGCACAAACACTTGCATATTAGTTAAATTTTTAACCAGGGTTGGCAGGCAATACCGCTAAAATACCGTTATCGATTTAAACTCCTTTCAACTGACTACCGTTACCCCTAAAATACCGTTACCGAAATAATCGAAATACCGCTATCTTTAAAATACCGAAATAACTGAAATACCGTTACCCTTAAAATACCGATACCGAAATAAATTAAATATCGATACCCTTAAAATAATCTTACCGATATAAATGAAATAGCGTTACCCTTAAAATACCGTTACCGATATTTTTAATTTTCTGTGTTTGGCAATTGCACTGGATTATTGAGTATTTTTCGTACATTAAGTTGGTAAATTGGTTCTGTTTTTAATCTCGTTTGTTTTTCGTAAAAAAAATTTAGGGATGCATCAAAAAAACTGACTACCGTTATACTTAAAATATCGTTACCGAAATAACCGAAATACCGCTAACCTTAAAATACCATTAACGAAATAATCAAAAACCGTTATCCTTAAAATACCGATACCGAAATAAATGAAATAGCGTTACCCTTACAATACCGTTGCCGAAATAATCTAAAATAGCGTTACCCTTACCGATAACCGCATCGTTTCGGTTACCATCCATGGATAAAAACAAATTTCATATTTTTCGTGAGCATTTCGTGAGCGTGAGTACTTCGGAAGCGTGATTCAAATTAAAATTAATCACGTGAGCGTGAGTGAGCGTGATTATAAAAAAATTTTCGTGTGTGAGTCATGCGTGATTATTATTTTTCTTTCGTGAGCGTGCGTGAGCGTGAGTCAAAATTCACTCACGCGCCCATCTCTACTATTTACCAAGAAACTTTTTCTAATTTCGAGACTAAAGGAGGAATTACACAAAGTTCTTGACTTTGTTTTTAAACAACGGAACGTGGAGCAAATACAGGAAACTAAAATAAAATTATTGGCAGATGGAGGTCAAAATTTTTTCAAAATTTCATTATCTATTTTATTTGAAGAAGAAGAAAATTATTCAAACGATTGTGAAAGTAAAAACGTATCCTTTTATTCTTCTGGGGGAAATATTGGAAATAAACCCAAATTAAATAGTGTCAATCGATTAATTATACTATGCATAGTACCAGAAATTAAAGAGACCTATGACAATCTAAAAACTTTATTTCATTTAACAAATTAAATGAAATACCTTTTAAATTTGCGTCTGATTTCAAACTTATTTTAATGTTCAATGGACAGCAGATAGCGAGTGCCACATACCCGTGCCCTTATTGCTTTATAACTTTGGGTGAATTAGTAGGCTTTAATCAAATATATGAAGAAAATGATTCAAAAACCGACGGTGACCAATATTTTAATTTAAAAACGTATAAAAATTTGAAAGAGGATTATTTGCACTTTCATCGTGTAGGTTGTGATAAAAAAAGAAGCAAAGAAAGGCACAGTACAGTTAATTTTCCATTATTCGCGGAGGAGAATAATGATGATTTCGATAATGCATATGTAATAGAGAAAAGTGTTCCTCCAGAGCTCAATCTTCTTCTAGGATTTGTGAACCATCTTTTTTGGAACGGGATTGTTAAAGTAGTAGGTCGTGATAAAGCTTTACTGTGGCCCAGAAAGCTAAGTATAATTCATAAGAATTATCAAGGCGACGCCTTTGAAGGAAATCAATGTCGTAAACTTTTAAAAGAAGCGGATGCCCTACAAGATCCTATTATTTATGAGAATGTTGGACCATGTCGATTTTTGCCTTATATCGCTTCATTAAAAGCAATGAATAAAATTTTAGAATCTTGCTTCTCTACAAAAAAGTAGATTTAAGTGATTTTGATAAAAATATCAGCGAGCTCCGCAATGCTTTAAAGAGTACAGATGTCACTCAAACCATTAAAATCCATCTTAAATAACGATGGCTTAGGAGTCTGGTCTGAGCAAGCTGGGGAATCGATTCATAGAGAATTTGTTAAGTTTTGGAATAAATTCAAAATAAATAGTATAGAAGATCCATCTTACCCGAACCGATTGAAAAAAGCAGTAGTTTCTTTTTCATCCCTTCACATATAAAAGTTAAATTTAACATTTTCATATTTTTTTTTTTTTCTGTTCTATATTACACAATTAATTAATAGAAATAGATAAAAATTAAAAAAAAAGTTAAAAGAACAGATAAAAAGTTAAAAAAAACAAACCCGAGTAAAAAAAATAATATGATGTCATATGTAATGATATCTAATTTAGTATGATTGGAGATATGCTATGATCCGAAAAATGGTGGATAAAATTATATCGGATAAGTTCTAAATATATTAAATCATATAGAATCTTATGCGGATTTTGACCCGATATAATCATATCTAATTTGATGTAGAAAGACATAATTATACAACGCATTATATTACAGGCTCAAAACAAAAACTATTAAAAACTACTAAAAAATAACACCCTTAAGTTAAGAATTCAAAATTTAAATAAAACTTTAATGTATAAATTCATAAATGTTTTATAAAATTATAGGAGGTTTACAAAACAAATTTTCCATACAAAATTTGCTTCATAAGCCTCCTATAACTTTACAAAGCATTTATGAATTTACACATAAGTATTTAGAAGTAGTTGCACATAATTGTAACCAAGCATTTTAAGCCTTCTTATATAAACTTGTATTCTACCTGTAAACTGTGTAAACATGGTATGTTTATGAGTTTAATGTCAAATTCCATACATAAAAAATATGGCTTGTATTTATACAAGGTTTACAAGGAATTTAGGAGTTATAATGAGTACGCCTTTTATATTTTGAAATTGTACATACATAAATATATCTCAGAAAAACATAGAATATTTTTTACATTGCGCTATACAACAACATATCTAAAACAACTTACAAAAAAAATTAACATTGAACTATATAAGACTTTATATGTTTACCGATAAAGCCATTTTTAATTATATATGACGCTGTATTAAAATTGTCATAGCATATGTAACTAAATATGGTATATATTAATATATATGGGGACATATATATTTATACTGATCTATATAAGACATCATATAAGAAATTTGTGGGAAATTTAAAGCTATATATAATTGTATCCACAAAGATATAGTGTCACTTTTGACTATATATAAACATATTAGTCCATATTAAATTATATAATTTCCTATATAACAATTTTTACTCGGGAATTTAAAAAAATAAAAAAGTTTAAAAAAATTAAAAAAAAAAAAACAGATAAAAAGTTTAAAAAAATTTTAAAAAATAAAAAAGCTTTAAAAAATTTTAATAAATAAAAAAGTTAAAAAAAAACTTTAAAAAAGAGGTGCAATGTAAGATACTTCCACGCGGTGCACCTTGGAAACGTGTAAAATCAGCTGAAATCTTACTTCATGTTCTGAATGAAAATCAGCCTGGCGAAGCTGGGCCAAACCAGTAGTATATTTTTACTATATACTATATCGAAAAAAGTGAATATCTCAAAATCGAAAAAGTGAATATCTCAAGAAAAGGAGCAGCTAGGATTTCAATTCAAACGGCTTTTGAATACATTTTTCATCACAAACAAATCCCCGCTTTTGGTTTTTGTCGCCATTTTAATGGAATAATAAGTTGCTCCCTGCCCACCGTGTGCAATAGATTCGTTATATTCTTTAAAACGTATAAACATCTCTCTGTTGTTACACATATGCGGTGTAGCGCCATTGTCGACATACCAATTTTTTAAATTTAACGGTTTTGTTTCTGCTGCAGCTAGCATTATCATTGCTTGTGTGTTGTTATTGTCTTTATTTCTTTTCTCACACTTGCTAGCATAATGGCCTGTCACTCCACACAAAAAGCATTTGCCTTTGAAGTTTTTCTTGTTATTGTTGCCATACTTTCTGTCTTTCTTTTTATACGATGATTTTGCACTAAATGCTTGTTGTAAATTAGATGATGCATGCTCATTTTCGGTTTTTTCTTTTCTTCTCTTTCCTTCTTCGAGAAGCTTCTGTTTTAACAAAGAAAAATTTGGCAAATCGTCACGTGTTTCCATAGCTACCACGAAGTTATCAAATTCTTTTGGCAGACTAGATAATAGCATTATTCCTAACAGCTCCTCCTGAATTTGTATGCCACTTTCAGCTAATTTTTTCGACCCTTCTGCAAACTCGTTTAAATGTAAACCACATTGCCACCATCTGACATTGATAGATTAACCAATCTCTTGTACAATGAAACCTTTTTTAGCGGTCCTCTTGGCATATGCACTTGTTGTAATTTTGTACATGCTTCATGGGATGAATTTTTTTTACTCGGGTATACAGACTGTTGATATTTAGACTTTTAACCCATATAAATCGTGGCCTAGGCCCTCCAACAAACATTTTTTTTTATCTTCTTCGCCAAAATATTCCGTGAGTGAAAAACATTTACGATTTTTAAAATTTGTTTTTTTTTGCAATAATGTTATTACCCGAGTAAAAAAAATTATATATAATCATATGTGGCATATATTACAATATATAATTAGACATGTGGTTATGTATATCCATATATAATTATATATGACGTTTTTTCCGAAAAATTTTCCTTATATTATGCCATATATAATTTCATCTAATTAGATATCGGCCTTCATAATATTAGATATGGCATATATAATTATATATTACATAACATGGTTGATCTTATTGCATATATAGTTATATATAGAACTATATCTTAATATATATGGTGGCATTTTAGCAATATATAATTATATATGGTATCATTTAAACAATATATAATTATATATGGTGACAGTTAAACTAGATATTATCATATATGGTGCCATTTAAACAATATATGGTCATATATGGTACCTCATTAACAAAATCTTTAATTCAGTTCCAGATATGATAATATATGGTACTATATATAGTGCGATATATATTTATATATGGTGTTATTTAAGCTATATATTATCATATATGGTGCCATTCAAACCATATATTATCATATATGGTATCATTTAAACCATATATTATCATATATGGTGCAATTTCAACAATATATGCCCATATATGGTACCTCATGAACAATATTTTTAATACAGTTCGACATATGATAATATATGCTACCATATATAGTGCCATATATATTTATATATGGTGTTATTTAAGCAATATATTATCATATATGGTACCATTTAAACCATATATTATCTTATATGGTGCCATTTCAACAATATATGCTCATATATGGTACCTCATGAACAACATTTTTAATACAGTTCCAGATATGATAATATATGCTACTATATAGTGCCATATATGTTTATATATGCTGTTATTTAAGAAATATATTAACATATTTGGTGCCATTTAAACCATATATTGTCATATGTGGTGCCATTTCAACAATATATGCTCATATATGGTACCTGATGATGATGAGATGCAGATATGATAATATATGCTACCATATATAGTACCATATACTTTGATATATCGTATCATTTAAACAACCCGAGGAAAAATAGTTACATATAGTCATATATGTGATTAAGTTATATCTGTATAAATATACAGTTTCATCCGAAGAATGGCCCGATATATTTTTATCAATTGTTTATCAATTTTTATCTAAATGTATCAGTTTAGATCTGACCTGATTCAATTATGTGTTAATCAGATGAAATTGTATCAGATTTTTGATCTGATACAATTTTATCGGTTTGATCGTAATTGGTTCAATTTTATATAAATAAAATATAATTGTATCCGACATTTACCTTATACAATTGTATCGAAGTTTTAAACTGATATCAGGACAAAATTGGGATAAACTATATAATTTTGTATACAAATATATCTATTTGGACCTAAACTGATACCATGTAATATAAACCAATAAAATTGTATCAGGTCAAAAAGCCATTTTTCGGATCAAATGGTATATGGATGAATCTAAGTTATATATTACCATATAAAGCTCCATATTGGTGCCATTTAAACAATATATTGTCATATATGGTGCCATCATATATGGTAACTCATCAGCAACTACAATATTAACTGTATTTCAGAAGCTATTAATTGTATTTCAGAAATTTTAAATGTATTTTAGAAATTATGGAATGTATTTCAGAAATTCATTAATTGTATTTCAGAAATAATCAAATCTATTTCAGAACTTGTTGATGGTTTATCATAGTTAATAGAGAAAAATTTCTAAATTACATTTCATAATTTCTGAAATACAATTGATAATTTCTGAAATACAGTTTGATAATTTCTGAAATACAGTTGTGAATTTCGGAAATACAATTAATAATTTCTGAAATACAATTGATAAAACTGAAATTCAATTGATTATTTCTGAAATACAATTGATAAATCTTAAAAACAATTGATACAATTGGAAATGGTGTAGAGCGTTAAAAATATGTAAATAAAATATTTTTAAAAAAAAATTCAATTTAATAAAAAAAATATAATTTTATAAAAACATTTATAGAAAATAAAATTATAATTTTATAAAAAGAAGTTCTTTTGAATGGGGGAAATGTTTTTAGTTGATCTGTTATTTTTAAGTAAATAAATGTTATTTTAGTTTGACTCAAGATCATAAATTAATATCACTTTCTGTTTAAATTATTTTCAAATCAAAGAAAGATGATACAATTTTTACAAGTAAATTACAAAGAATAAAAATGATTGAAAAAATTTCGATAAGACCAGCAAGGAGAATGCGCATTTTTATAAAAAAAAATGAATAGCCGTGAAAGGTATCGAACTCGAGACCTTCTGAGTTTAAACCTTATTTTAACAAAATATTGTAATTTTTATAAAAAAACAGTGCTCTTCCAGTGTATTATTTTTTGAACTATTGTCAATATCTGTCTGGGATCTTATTTAATCCCAAATAAATAGAGATCTTACGTAGTACCCAAATATAATGCGGGATCTAATTTTAGCTGTCATTTTTCTGGATAGTTTTAGATGTCAATCTCCAAATATATTGCTGTTTCTAATTCGATCTGCAATTTATGGGATAAATTAAGATCCTACCAAATCCCCAAATATATCACTGGATTTAATTCGATCTGCAATTTATCGGAAAAGTTAAGATCTTACGCAATCCCGAAGTATATTACTGGATCTAATTTTATCTGTAATTTTTTGGATAAATTTAGATCTTACTTAATCCCCAAATATATTGCTGGATCTAATTTGATCTGCCAATTTTCTATTCAATTTATATCCAAGTTTATCCACAAATATATTGCTGGATCTAATTCGATCTGCCATTTTTCAGATAAATTTAGATCTAAGTTAATCCACAAATATATTGCTGGATCTAATTTGATCTCCCATTTTTCAGATCAATTTATATCTAAGTTTATCCACAAATATATTGCTGGATCTAATTCGATGTGCCATTTTTTGGATCAAATTAGATCTAAGTTTATCCCCAAATATATAGCTACATCTAATTCGATCTGCCACTTTTTCGGATCAAATTAGATATACGTTTATCCACAAATATATTGCGGGATCTAATTTGATCTGCCAAAATTGAGATCAAATTAGATCTAAGTTTATCCCCAAATATATAGCTGGATCTAATTGGATCCGCCATTTTTCGGATCAAATTAGATCTAAAAATATCCGCAAATATATAGCTGGATCCGCCAATTTTCGGATCAAAATAGATCTAGGTTTATCCCCAAAGATATCATTGGACCTCCCAATTTTGAGATATAACTTGATCTTAGTTTATCCCCATATATACAATGGGATCTAATACGATATGATTGGATACACCCAATTTTGAGATCTAATTGGATCAGCTAGATATTACAGCAGATCCTAAACAATATCAAATTGGATATAATTAGATATTGCGCGAGATAAATTTTTTTTACTCGGGTAATTTATTTTTTCTAAGTCATGTATACCCGAGTACAAAAAATTATATATAATCATATATGGCATATATTACAATATATAATTATACATGTCGTTATGTATATCCATATATAATTATATATGACGTTTTTTTACAAAATTTTTCCTTGTATTATGCCATATATTATTTCATCTAATTAGATATCGGCCTTCATAATATTAGATATGGCATATATAATTATATATTACATGACATGGTTGATCTTATTGCATATATAGTTATATATAGAACTATATCTTAATATATATAGTGGCATTTTAGCAATATATAATTATACATGGTATCATTTAAAAAATATGTAATTATATATGGTGACAGTTAAACTAGATATTATCATATATGGTGCCATTTAAACAATATATGGTCATATATGGTACCTCATTAACAAAATCTTTAATTCAGTTCCAGATATGATAATATATGGTACTATATATAGTGCGATATATATTTATATATGGTGCTATTTAAGCAATATATTATCATGTACGGTGACATTCAAACCATATATTATCATATATGGTGCCATTTAACCATATATTATCATATATGGTACCATTTAAACCATATATTATCATATATGGTGCCATTTCAACAATATATGCTCATATATGGGACCTCATGAACAACATTTTTAATACAGTTTCAGATATAATAATATATGCTACTATATATGGTACAATATATATTGATATATGGTATCATTTAAACAATATATTACCATATGTGGTGCCATTTAAACCATACATTATGATATATGGTGCCATTTCAACAACATTTTTAATACAGTTGCAGATATGATAATATATGCTACCTTATATAGTAACATATACTTTGATATATCGTATCATTTAAACAACCCGAATAAAAATAGTTACATATAGTCATATATGTGATTAAGTTATATCTGTATACCCGAGTAAAAAAGTTTTGATATAATCATATATTATTTTATGTAATTGCATTTAGTAACTTATAGTTACATATGGCAGGATATGCTTTTAAATTCAAGCAGATATACTTTTATATAGTCATATGTTAGATATTTTTTCCTCAAAGGTTTTAATATGGAGGCATATGTGATTTTATATTATTACATACTGGCCTACATATAATTGCATGTGCTATATATAAGTACATGAAGTAACATATTACAGATATAATTACATATACGTTTATATATAATTTAGTATGACACTATACATAATAATATAAAACTATATGTGGAGCCATATAAGAAATATTTCATAATTTGTGTTAGATATGATTATATATTGACGAATAAGAACCCATATATAACTTAATACGGTTCCATATCTACAATATTTCATGTTTTCTTTAATATATAACAACCCGACTAAAAAAGATGTTATATAATCATATATCACCATATATAAACCAATATATACGTTCATATCTAATTTGATCCGAATATTGGAATATATAATTATATCAAGCGAGATAAGCATGTTATCTCACCTGATAGAATTTGATCCGAAAAATGGGTCTATCTAACTGCATCAAATTATATATAAATACACATAATTTGATGAAGATTTTCAAAGAAAATTTTAGTAAATATTATTGAGATCACTTATTTCATTCATATTAAATCTAACGCTTAATGTTTAGAACAACTTTTGCTAATAAACTTGGAAATAGGTGGCAAAATAAAACATTACAAAAATTTGTCGGAACAACTTTTTCTAGGTTAGAGTTTTTATCTTTCTTATAAAATAACTGAATTAACTAATTAGAAATTTATTAATTCAGTTCGAGGCCAATTTCCTTATTATGAATTAATATGATAAGTACTTTTTTTCAAAAACTGCTATTTTTCTTCATCAGGATACTCTCCTGACAAATACTTCACAGAGTTTTTGCTTTCAAAAAACCTCTACACTTTCAGGAATGAAAAGAGGATCGTTTCGGGGATTTTCCAGGTCCCCTTCATCAGTTTTCTTTAGAAAGTGGTGGCGTAATCCCCGAAACGATCGTCTTTTCATTCCTGAAAGTGTAGATGTTTTTTGAAAGCAAAAACTCTGTGAAGTATTTGTCAGGAGAGTATCCTGATGAAGAGAAAAAAACAGTTTTTGAAAAAAGTACTTATTATGTTAATTCATAATAAGGAAATAGTCCTCGAACTGAATTAATAAATTTCTAATTAATGAATTAAAGAGGTCGAAAAAAAATAAATTTTATTTTTTTAAATAAAAATTAAAAACCAACATGATAAAAAATTAACTTTCACAATTAATTTTTTTTTTACGGAAAAATAAATGAACTTAAACCATATTTATTTCAACATATGTTTGTCTAATTTTTAAATTTAAAAGTAAAAATAATTATTTCGACCTTTAATTCCACAATGAAAAAAAAAATCCTTTATTTCTTTAAAATTATTTTGAGTTTAATAAAGAGTATTTCGGTAACTATTTGGAAAATATATGTTAAATTCAATTATAAACATTTAGTTATATGTCAAAGTGCAAACTTCAAAACCAGATCCACAATTTCGGAGTTTTTTTTTAATTTTTATAGTGCAATTAAACTTTATAAAATTTTGTATAATTAGATATCATGTCAGATAAATTTATATATAAAATTATTACAATTTTATATTAACTTTGTTATATGTTTTGATATAAGATTGTTTAGAGAAGCTTATACGCCATTATATATAATTATGTATAGACTATATTTGCAGATCTCTTAATATATGCCTGGAGACCAAATCGCATATGATTATATATAACGTCATATCAAACATATTTATAAAACCAAAGTGTTAATATAAATGTATATGGTCATATAAAGCCACACATATAAACATTTATAATTATATCAAATCATATAAGATTATATGAAAACTTTTTTAGTCGGGAATATAACGTTCTTTATAAAATCATCTATAATTATATATCATCCCACATAAGCAATTATTTCAAAGTGATTTTATATAAAAATCTATAAGGTCCATATAAAACCGTATTATATTATATGTGGTTCTATGTTAAAATTGATTTTGAACTAAATTTAGATTTAGTAATTACTAGGGATTGGCGCGTGACTAGAAATGTTAATTTCTAAATTAAATTTCATAATTTCGGAAATACAATTAATAATTTCTGAAACAGAATTGATAAAACTGAACTTCAATTGACTAGTTCTGAAATACAATTCATAAATCTGAAAAATAATTGATAAGTTCTGAAATACAATTGATAAAACTGAAATTCAATTGATTATTTCTGAAATAAAATTAATAAATCTTAAAAACAATTAATACAATTGAAATGATTTTAAAAAAATGTAAATAAAATTATTTTATTCAAAGATTTCAATTTAATAAAAAAATAAATATATAATTTTATAAAAAAATTTATTGGAAAAAAAATTTTAATTTTATAAAAAGAAATTCATTTTGTAAAAAAAATGCATATCGAACTCGAGACCTTCTGAGTTCAAACCTTATTTTAACAAAATATTGTAATTTTTATAAAATCAGTGCTCTGCCAGAGTATTATTTTTTGAACAGTTGGCAATATATATCTGGGATCTTATTTAATCCCAAATAAATGGATATCTTACGTAGTACCAAATATAATGCGGCATCTAATTTTATCTGTCATTTTTATGGATAGTTTTAGATGTCAATCCCCAAATATATTGCTGTTTCTAATTCTATCTGCCATTTTAATACCTAAATAAATTGCTGGATCTAATTCGATCTGCAATTTATAAGAAAAATTAAGATTTTACCAAATCACTAAATATATCACTGGATTCAATTCGATCTGCAACTTATTGAAAAAGTTAAGATCTTACGCAATCCCGAAATATATTACTGGATCTAATTTCATCTGTTGTTTTTTTCAAAAATTTAGATCTTACATAATCCCCAAATATAATCCTCGATCTTATTCGATCTGCCGTTTTCCAGATAAAGTTAGATACAACTTAATCCTAAAATATATATGTGACCTTCTCCGAGAAAAGGGACCTAGTGTGTGAAAATTAAGTTTTGAGAAGAACGCATTTAAAGTTTCATAACGCATTATCACTTTAAACCAAGGTTGGCAACCGATACCGTTATAATACCGTTATCCGTTTCAAAACCCTTTCAAATTGACAACCGATACCGATACCAATATCGAAATTCTTGATTTCAAAAAATACCGGTATTCAAAAACCTTTTCCCTTAATACCGGTGTCGTACCGGTATGGAATCGGTTTTAAAAAAATTGTTTTTTTTCACGTTTTAAGCAAAAATATTAATTTTTTTAATATAAAATTTCCAAAATTGTTAAACAATTAAACTTTTTTATTCATTGTTAATAGAAAATCGTGCGGTTATCAGCCTTTAATTTGCATTGGCAACATTGTTTTTAATTTATTTAACTTCATAAATATTCTCTAACTTGTGAGAAATTTATATATATATATTATGTCCTATGGTTCCATTAGGAACAAAGGGCCACAAATTTACAAATTTGTAAATAAAATTTAATATATAAACTGGTTTCTTAAACCTTTAATTGAATTTACAGTTTCTTTTAGAGAATCTTTTTATTAATTTTATAAACTTATTTTTTTTTTATTTTATTATATGATCTCAATACAAATATAAAATATTTGTAGTGAATCAACTTGTGTTCCTAATATATTTAAAAAAATGTTTGTGTTTAAAAAATAAAACACTTAGAAATTTTTAATAACTTATTGTTTTTTGTTCATATTATAAAAACATATCCATAAACTATAGTTATCCTTTATAAAAATTTAATAAAATTGAGTTTTTCATAATTAAGAACGTTTTTTTATATTTTTGTAAATTTTTTCAATAATACCGGTATATACCGGTATTAATGTTTCGGTATCGGTTATACCGATACCGATATGATTAAAATACCGTTACCGATACTGAAACAAATAAAAAATCGACACCAATACCGATACCTATACCGTTATTCGTTTCGGTTGCCAACCTTGCTTTAAACACACCTTCAGTTGGGAGATGCGATTTCGTATGGTTAGGTGCCTCAACTCATTTCATCTTATTCTACACCCTTTTAGGTACCAGAATCCACTCTTAAGTCCAAACCCGTTTTTTGACACACTAGGTCCCTTTTCTCGGAGAAGGTCACATATACCTAGATCTACTTTTTCGTATAAATTTAGATCCAAGTTTATCCCCATATATATTGCTGGATCTAATTCGATCTGCCATTTTTCGGATCAAATTAGGTCTTACTAAATCCCAAAATATATTGCTGGATCTATTTTGATCTACCAATTTTCTATTCAATTTATATCCAGGTTTATCCACAAATATATTGCTGGATCTAATTCGATCTGCCATTTTTCGGATAAATTTAGATCTAAGTTAATCCACAGATATATTGCTGGATCTAATTTGATCTGCCATTTTTCAGATCAATTTATATCTAAGTTTATCCACAAATATATTGCTGGATCTAATTCGATGTGCCATTTTTCGGATCAAATTAGATCTAAGTTTATCCCCAAATATATTGCTAGATCTAATTCGATCTGCCACTTTTTCGGATCAAATTAGATCTAAGTTTATCCACAAATATATTGCTGGATCTAATTCGATCTGCCAAAATTGAGATCAAATTAGATATAAGTTTATCCAAAAATATATAGCTGGATCTAATTGGATCCGCCATTTTTCGGATCAAATTAGATCTAAAAATATCCCCAAATATATAGCTGGATCCACCAATTTTCGAATCAAAATAGATCTAGGTTTATCCCCAAAGATATCATTGGACCTCCCAATTTTGAGATATAACTTGATCTTAGTTTATCCCCATATATACAAGGGATCTAATACGATATGATTGGATACACCCAATTTTGAGATCTAATTGGATCAGCTAGATATTACAGCAGATCTTAAACAATATCAAATTGGATATGATTAGATATTGCGCGAGATCAATTTTTTTTTACTCGGGTATACATATATATAAATTTATATAACTATATATAACGCAATGACACGAACAATGTTGTCACATAAAGTCAGTCATTTTGTATAGCAGTATGTGGCTGAGTGAGTTAAGTGACCGACTAAAACTCCAGAAATCTGGGTTCGAATCCTGCCGACAGAGTTTTTTTATGAAATAAATATTTTTTTTAATAATTAATAACTTTTTTTTTTTTTTGTGTTATTTTTAAAATTTTATTAAAATTTAAATAATTCCAAATATATCATAGGATAAATTTTGATCTCAAATTATCCAATTGGATCTGCCAAAATTAGCCTATCCATTTAGATAATGTAATGGATGTAAATTAATCCCATGGGATATTTTGGGATCTATCAGGATCTCAATTTTATATTATTGGATATTATTGGATCTCCCAATTTTGAGATATATTTGGATCTAATTTAATCCTGTAATATATTTGTGGGATCTTATTGGATATTACTGGATACCACAATTTTGAGATGAACTTGGATAAGATTAAATGTCGGTCTATATCAAATGAGATATGACTACATATGCTATATACTAGCGGGCGCAGCCCGCTACGTTGTTACCGTGCCTTAAAGGTTAAGGGGGGGGCTGCGCCCTCCCCCCGGGGGGCTGCGCCCCCCACAATTTTTATTAAATTCGTTTTTTTATTTAAAGTTTTTTTATTTAAAGCCTTCACCCAGCCACCACAAATAAATAATTCTGCACAACAATGGGTTTAAAATAAATAAATATTTGATCACTTTTTCTCATGAAAGTGGATTGTTATTAATGAATCCATAATAAATTGCAATATACGTGTGTTTGTTAAGATAATTTGGTAAAGTGCGAACTTAGGTAGATAGACCCGTAAGTAGTTTTGTTCATTTGTGTTTTGAATGAAAATAAATAACGTAAAGCAGGGTTGGAAAGCATTTTATAATATTAAAAATAGCGGGCAAAGCTACGTTGTTAGCGTGTCTTAAAGTTTTTTTTTTTAATTCCAGTTTATGTAAAGGTAGACCTGGCAATTCAAGTAAATTCACAAATTCAGTTGGAAAATTTACTGCGTCGGTTTCTTCCACCGGTGCTTCGTTGCATGAAGTTTAAATATCGGAATATATAAGTTCCATTCCTTTTCTAAGGTTTTTTCTCTTTCAGAAAATTTGTTTAACTTTTTGGGGAGTATGTTTCAATGCTACATAAGTTTCATATTCTGTTGATAGTGTTTGAACAGGTAATTCCCTCTTCCAATCCATTTGCATTGTCTATAATTTCAATTCCACTCGTTCAACGTTTATATCCATTTCATTCCACTTGTGTAGTGTTTCAATCCCACTCGTTTCCTATTTAGTTTCTTAATTTTAGTGTTTCATATACACTTGTTCTTTAAGTTTTAGGTTTCTAGCTAAAGACGGAGACGTTAAGGGGGGGGGGGGGCAATTTTCCCCTTTTGAACCACCATTTTTACCAGGTTCCTGTCCAAAGTCCTAGAAATGCCTTGTCGATAAGTTAGCCCATACTCCAAGGAAAACATATTATATATTACAGGTTTCTAGCCGAAGGTTCGGTTAGGCCATCAAGGGGGAGAATTATTCCGTTTTTACCCCTCCCGGTAGGAATTTCCAAAAATTCCGTCTTAGAGGACGTCTGCGTTGGAGGAGGAACCTACTACATACATAATTTTAGGTCTCTATAACCAGCAGTTTGGCCAGGCCGTCAATGGGGAAGTTTTTTCCCTTTTTACCCCTCCCGGTATAAATTTCCAAAAATACCATCTTAGGGGACGTCAACGTTGGAGAAGGAACCCAAATAACGAATTTAAGCTCCCTAGTTCCAGCAGTTTGACCAGGCCTTAAGGGGGAGACTTTCCTGTTTTAGACCCCACCTGTGGACATTTCCAAAAATCTCATCTTAGCGGATGTCTACAATAGAGGAGGAACTCTAATACCAAATTTCAACCTCCTACCTCCAGCGGTTTGGGCAGGCCTTTAAGCGGCACTTTTCGCTTCATTAATCCCCATTTTTGCAATGTCCCTGTCCAAAATTCCAAAAAGCACCTTCCCGATAAGTAAGCCCATACTCCATGGAGCATATGTTTTACATTTCAGGTCTCTAGCCAACTTACTATTGTGCCCCTCTCGGTAGGAATTTTCGAAAATCCATCGACAGGAAATATCAGCTTCCTAGTTCCAGCAGTTTGAGCAGGCTGTCAAGGAGGACACTTTTTCTTTTTTTGTCCCTCCCGGTTGGAATTAGGCTGGAAGAGGAACCTAAGTACCGAATTTCAACTCCCTAGTTCCAGCAGTTTGGACAGGTCGTTAAGGGGCACTTTCCTTTTTTAGCCCGAAGCTGTGTTTAGACGAAGCTGTCCAAAATTCAAAAAAGTATCTTTCTAATAAGTTAGCCCTTACTCCAGGGACACACATTTTAAATTTAAGGTTTCTAGCCGAAGGGGTTTTTACCGGCCCCCAAGGTGAGGCTTTTCTTCTTTTTGCCCCTCCCTTTAGGAATTTAGAAAAATTCCATCTTCGCGGCTATCTGCGATGGATGAGGAACATTCATACCAAATTTCAACTGCATTGCCTAAGCGGTTTGGGCAGGCCGTTAGTGGGGACATTTTTCCCTTTCAACCACCATTTTTACTATGTTCCTGTTCCAAAATAGAAAAATTACGTTGCCGGTGAGTTAGTCCTACTCCAAGGAATACATATTTAAAATTTTAGGTTGGCCAAAAGGGATTGGGCAAGCCGTCAGGAGGAGACTTTTACCTTATTTCCCCTCCCGATAGGAATTTCAAAAATTCCGTCTAAGCGGACGCCTACACAGAAGGAGGAACTCACATACCGAGTTTCCTTTTGGGATATCCTGTAGGGAATTCCAAAAATACAAACTTAGTCGATGTCTACTACAGTGGAGGAACCTTTATACCAAATTTCAACTTCTTACCTCCAGTGGTTTGGGCAGGCACTTTTCCAATTTGTGAGACTGTTTATGGGGAGACTTTTCCCCTTTTTGCCCGTTCCGGTAGGAATTTCCAAAAATCCCGTCTTAGCGCACGTCTATGCCGAATATCAAGAAACCTTGTTTTAGTGGAGTTATCCGTGGGTGGAGGAAAAAAAGTAGTTTTTTTGAAATTATATATTATTTTAAATGGTACTTTTTGGAAAAACGAAATTTTTTGGAAAAAGATACTTTGTTTTTACAAAGTACTTTATTTGTACTTTTTTTGCAAAAGGTATTTTTTTTTAAAAAGTTGTTTTTTTTTGGAAAAATGTATGTTTTTTGGAAAAAGGTACTTTTTTTGGAAAAGGTACTTCTTTTGGAAAAGGAAAATTTTTTTAGAAAAAGGTACTTTTTTTTGGGAAAAGGTACTTTTTTTTGGAAAAGGTACTTTTTTTGAAAAAGGTATTTTTTTGAAAAAATGTATGTTTTTTGGGAAAAGGAACATTTTTTTAGAAAAAGGTACTTTTTTTGGGAAAAGGTACTTTTTTTTGGAAAAAGTACTTTTTTTGAATAAGTTATTTTTTTGGAAAAATTTATGTTTTTTGGGAAAAGGTACTTTTTTTTTTGGAAAAGGTACATTTTTTTAGAAAAAGGTACATTTTTTGGAAAAAGGTACTTTTTTTAAAAAAGTTATTTTTTTTGGAAAAAGGTACTTTTTTTGGAAAAAGGATTTTTTTTGGAAAAAGGTACTTTTTTTGGAAAAAGGTACTTTTTTTGGAAAAAGGTACTTTTTTTGGAAAAAGGTACTTTTTTGGAAAAAGGTACTTTTTTCGGGAAAAGGTACTTTTTTTGGAAAAAGGTACTTTTTTTGGAAAAAGGTACTTTTTTTTGGAAAAGGGTACTTTTTTTGGAAAAAGGTACTTTTTTTGGAAAAAGGTACTTTTTTTGGAAAAAGGTACTTTTTTTGGAAAAAGGTACTTTTTTTGGAAAAAGGTACGTTTTTTTGGAAAAAGGTACTTTTTTTGGAAAAAGGAATTTTTTTGGAAAAAGGTACTTTTTTTGGAAAAAGGTACTTTTTTTGGAAAAAGGTACTTTTTTTGGAAAAAGGTACTTTTTTTTGGAAAAAGGTACTTTTTTTGGAAAAGGTACTTTTTTTTGGAAAAGGGTACTTTTTTTGGAAAAAGGTACTTTTTTTGGAAAAAGGTACTTTTTTTGGAAAAAGGTACTTTTTTTGGAAAAAGGTACTTTTTTTGGAAAAAGGTACGTTTTTTTGGAAAAAGGTACTTTTTTTGGAAAAAGGAATTTTTTTGGAAAAAGGTACTTTTTTTGGAAAAAGGTACTTTTTTTGGAAAAAGGTACTTTTTTTGGAAAAAGGTACTTTTTTTTGGAAAAAGGTACTTTTTTTGGAAAAAGGTACTTTTTTTGGAAAAGGTACTTTTTTTGGAAAAAGGAATTTTTTTGGAAAAAGGTACTTTTTTGGAAAAGGTACTTTTTTTGGAAAAAGGAATTTTTTTTGGAAAAAGGTACTTTTTTTGGAAAAAGGTACTTTTTTTGGAAAAAGGTACTTTTTTTGGAAAAAGGTACTTTTTTTGGGAAAAGGTACTTTTTTTGGGAAAAGGTACTTTTTTGGAAAAAGGTACTTTTTTTGTCCCCTTTTTGCCCCTCCCGATAAGAATTTCCAAAAATGCCGTCTCAACGGACGTCTACACCGGTCGAGGAACCTACATACCAAATTTCAACTTCCGTCCCTGGAAAAAGGTACTTTTTTCGAAAAGGTACTTTTTTGGAAAAAGGTACTTTTTTTGGAAAAAGGTACTTTTTTGGAAAAGGTACTTTTTTTTGGAAAAGGGTACTTTTTTTGGAAAAAGGTACTTTTTTTGGAAAAAGGTACTTTTTTTGGAAAAAGGTACCTTTTTCCAAACAAAGTACCTTTTTCCAAAAAAAGTACCTTTTTCCAAAAAAAGTACCTTTTTCCAAAAAAAGTACCCTTTTCCAAAAAAAAGTCCCTGGAAAAAGGTACTTTTTTTGGAAAAAGGTACCTTTTTCCAAAAAAAGTACCTTTTTCCAAAAAAAGTACCCTTTTCCAAAAAAAAGTACCTTTTCCAAAAAAAGTACCTTTTTCCAAAAAAAGTACCTTTTTCCAAAAAAAGTACCTTTTTCGAAAAAAGTACCTTTTTCCAGGGACGGGCAAAACGGGGAAAAAGTCTCCCCCTTGACGGCCTGCTCAAACTGCTGTAGCTATGAAGTTGAAATTTGGTATGTAGGTTCCTCGACCGGTGTAGACGTCCGTTGAGACGGCATTTTGGAAATTCTTATCGGGAGGGGCAAAAAGGGGACAAAAAAAGTACCTTTTTCCAAAAAAGTACCTTTTCCCAAAAAAAGTACCTTTTCCCAAAAAAAGTACCTTTTTCCAAAAAAAGTACCGTTTTCCAAAAAAAGTACCTTTTTCCAAAAAAAGTACCTTTTTCCAAAAAAAATTCCTTTTTCCAAAAAAAGTACCTTTTTCCAAAAAAAGTACCTTTTTCCAAAAAAATTCCTTTTTCCAAAAAAAGTACCTTTTTCCAAAAAAAAGTACCTTTTTCCAAAAAAAGTACCTTTTTCCAAAAAAAGTACCTTTTTCCAAAAAAAGTACCTTTTTCCAAAAAAAGTACCTTTTCCAAAAAAAGTACCTTTTTCCAAAAAAATTCCTTTTTCCAAAAAAGTACCTTTTTCCAAAAAAACGTACCTTTTTCCAAAAAAAGTACCTTTTTCCAAAAAAAGTACCTTTTTCCAAAAAAAGTACCTTTTTTCCAAAAAAAGTACCCTTTTCCAAAAAAAAGTACCTTTCCAAAAAAAGTACCTTTTTCCAAAAAAAAGTACCTTTTTCCAAAAAAAGTACCTTTTTCCAAAAAAAGTACCTTTTTCCAAAAAAAGTACCTTTTTCCAAAAAAAGTACCCTTTTCCAAAAAAAGGTACCTTTTCCAAAAAAAGTACCTTTTTCCAAAAAAAGTACCTTTTTCCAAAAAAAGTACCTTTTTCCAAAAAAAATACCTTTTTCCAAAAAAAGTACCTTTTTCCAAAAAAAGTACCTTTTCCCAAAAAAGTACCTTTTTTCAAAAGAAGTACCTTTTTCCAAAAAAAGTACCTTTTTCCAAAAAAAGTACCTTTTCCCGAAAAAAGTACCTTTTTCCAAAAAAGTACCTTTTTCCAAAAAAAGTACCCTTTTCCAAAAAAAAGTACCTTTTTCCAAAAAAAGTACCTTTTCCAAAAAATACCTTTTCCCGAAAAAAGTACCTTTTTCCAAAAAAGTACCTTTTTCCAAAAAAAGTACCTTTTTCCAAAAAAAGTACCTTTTTCCAAAAAAAATCCTTTTTCCAAAAAAAGTACCTTTTTCCAAAAAAAATAACTTTTTAAAAAAAGTACCTTTTTCCAAAAAATGTACCTTTTTCTAAAAAAATGTACCTTTTCCAAAAAAAAAAGTACCTTTTCCCAAAAAACATAAATTTTTCCAAAAAAATAACTTATTCAAAAAAAGTACTTTTTCCAAAAAAAAGTACCTTTTCCCAAAAAAAGTACCTTTTTCTAAAAAAATGTTCCTTTTCCCAAAAAACATACATTTTTTCAAAAAAATACCTTTTTCAAAAAAAGTACCTTTTCCAAAAAAAAGTACCTTTTCCCAAAAAAAAGTACCTTTTTCTAAAAAAATTTTCCTTTTCCAAAAGAAGTACCTTTTCCAAAAAAAGTACCTTTTTCCAAAAAACATACATTTTTCCAAAAAAAAACAACTTTTTAAAAAAAAATACCTTTTGCAAAAAAAGTACAAATAAAGTACTTTGTAAAAACAAAGTATCTTTTTCCAAAAAATTTCGTTTTTCCAAAAAGTACCATTTAAAATAATATATAATTTCAAAAAAACTACTTTTTTTCCTCCACCCACGGATAACTCCACTAAAACAAGGTTTCTTGATATTCGGCATAGACGTGCGCTAAGACGGGATTTTTGGAAATTCCTACCGGAACGGGCAAAAAGGGGAAAAGTCTCCCCATAAACAGTCTCACAAATTGGAAAAGTGCCTGCCCAAACCACTGGAGGTAAGAAGTTGAAATTTGGTATAAAGGTTCCTCCACTGTAGTAGACATCGACTAAGTTTGTATTTTTGGAATTCCCTACAGGATATCCCAAAAGGAAACTCGGTATGTGAGTTCCTCCTTCTGTGTAGGCGTCCGCTTAGACGGAATTTTTGAAATTCCTATCGGGAGGGGAAATAAGGTAAAAGTCTCCTCCTGACGGCTTGCCCAATCCCTTTTGGCCAACCTAAAATTTTAAATATGTATTCCTTGGAGTAGGACTAACTCACCGGCAACGTAATTTTTCTATTTTGGAACAGGAACATAGTAAAAATGGTGGTTGAAAGGGAAAAATGTCCCCACTAACGGCCTGCCCAAACCGCTTAGGCAATGCAGTTGAAATTTGGTATGAATGTTCCTCATCCATCGCAGATAGCCGCGAAGATGGAATTTTTCTAAATTCCTAAAGGGAGGGGCAAAAAGAAGAAAAGCCTCACCTTGGGGGCCGGTAAAAACCCCTTCGGCTAGAAACCTTAAATTTAAAATGTGTGTCCCTGGAGTAAGGGCTAACTTATTAGAAAGATACTTTTTTGAATTTTGGACAGCTTCGTCTAAACACAGCTTCGGGCTAAAAAAGGAAAGTGCCCCTTAACGACCTGTCCAAACTGCTGGAACTAGGGAGTTGAAATTCGGTACTTAGGTTCCTCTTCCAGCCTAATTCCAACCGGGAGGGACAAAAAAAGAAAAAGTGTCCTCCTTGACAGCCTGCTCAAACTGCTGGAACTAGGAAGCTGATATTTCCTGTCGATGGATTTTCGAAAATTCCTACCGAGAGGGGCACAATAGTAAGTTGGCTAGAGACCTGAAATGTAAAACATATGCTCCATGGAGTATGGGCTTACTTATCGGGAAGGTGCTTTTTGGAATTTTGGACAGGGACATTGCAAAAATGGGGATTAATGAAGCGAAAAGTGCCGCTTAAAGGCCTGCCCAAACCGCTGGAGGTAGGAGGTTGAAATTTGGTATTAGAGTTCCTCCTCTATTGTAGACATCCGCTAAGATGAGATTTTTGGAAATGTCCACAGGTGGGGTCTAAAACAGGAAAGTCTCCCCCTTAAGGCCTGGTCAAACTGCTGGAACTAGGGAGCTTAAATTCGTTATTTGGGTTCCTTCTCCAACGTTGACGTCCCCTAAGATGGTATTTTTGGAAATTTATACCGGGAGGGGTAAAAAGGGAAAAAACTTCCCCATTGACGGCCTGGCCAAACTGCTGGTTATAGAGACCTAAAATTATGTATGTAGTAGGTACTTTTTTTGGAAAAAGGAATTTTTTTGGAAAAAGGTACTTTTTTTGGAAAAAGGTACTTTTTTTGGAAAAAGGAATTTTTTTTGGAAAAAGGTACTTTTTTTGGAAAAAGGTACTTTTTTTGGAAAAAGGTACTTTTTTTGGAAAAAGGTACTTTTTTTGGGAAAAGGTACTTTTTTTGGGAAAAGGTACTTTTTTGGAAAAAGGTACTTTTTTTGTCCCCTTTTTGCCCCTCCCGATAAGAATTTCCAAAAATGCCGTCTCAACGGACGTCTACACCGGTCGAGGAACCTACATACCAAATTTCAACTTCATAGCTCCAGCAGTTTGAGCAGGCCGTCAAGGGGGAGACTTTTTCCCCGTTTTGCCCGTCCCTGGAAAAAGGTACTTTTTTCGAAAAAGGTACTTTTTTTGGAAAAAGGTACTTTTTTTGGAAAAAGGTACTTTTTTTGGAAAAGGTACTTTTTTTTGGAAAAGGGTACTTTTTTTGGAAAAAGGTACTTTTTTTGGAAAAAGGTACTTTTTTTGGAAAAAGGTACTTTTTTTGGAAAAAGGTACTTTTTTTGGGAAAAGGTACTTTTTTTGGAAAAAGGTACTTTTTTTGGAAAAAGGTACTTTTTTTGGAAAAAGGTACTTTTTTTGGAAAAAGGTACTTTTTTTGGAAAAAGGTACTTTTTTTGGAAAAAGGTACTTTTTTTGGAAAAAGGTACTTTTTTTGGAAAAGGGTACTTTTTTTTGGAAAAAGGTACTTTTTTTGGAAAAAGGAATTTTTTTGGAAAAAGGTACTTTTTTTGGAAAAAGGTACTTTTTTTGGAAAAAGGTACTTTTTTTGGAAAAAGGTACTTTTTTTGGAAAAAGGTACTTTTTTTGGAAAAAGGTACTTTTTTTGGAAAAAGGTACTTTTTTTGGAAAAAGGTACTTTTTTTGGAAAAAGGTACTTTTTTTGGAAAAAGGTACTTTTTTGGAAAAAGGTACTTTTTTTTGGAAAAAGGTACTTTTTTTGGAAAAAGGTACTTTTTTTGGAAAAAGGTACTTTTTTTTGGAAAAAGGTACTTTTTTTGGAAAAAGGTACTTTTTTGGAAAAAGGTACTTTTTTTGGAAAAAGGTACGTTTTTTTGGAAAAAGGAACTTTTTTTGGAAAAAGGAATTTTTTTGGAAAAAGGTACTTTTTTTGGAAAAAGGTACTTTTTTTTGGAAAAAGGTACTTTTTTTGGAAAAAGGTACTTTTTTTGGAAAAAGGTACTTTTTTTGGAAAAAGGTACTTTTTTGGGAAAAAGGTACTTTTTTTGGAAAAGGTACTTTTTTTTGGAAAAGGGTACTTTTTTTGGGAAAAGGTACTTTTTTTGGAAAAAGGTACTTTTTTTGGAAAAACGTACTTTTTTTGGAAAAAGGTACTTTTTTTGGAAAAAGGTACGTTTTTTTGGAAAAAGGTACTTTTTTTGGAAAAAGTTATTTTTTTTGGAAAAAGGTACTTTTTTTGGAAAAAGGATTTTTTTTGGAAAAAGGTACTTTTTTTGGAAAAAGGTACTTTTTTGGAAAAAGGTACTTTTTTGGAAAAAGGTACTTTTTTCGGGAAAAGGTACTTTTTTTGGAAAAAGGTACTTTTTTTGGAAAAAGGTACTTCTTTTGAAAAAAGGTACTTTTTTTGGGAAAAGGTACTTTTTTTGGAAAAAGGTACTTTTTTTGGAAAAAGGTATTTTTTTTGGAAAAAGGTACTTTTTTTGGAAAAAGGTACTTTTTTTGGAAAAAGGTACTTTTTTTGGAAAAAGGTACTTTTTTTGGAAAAGGTACTTTTTTTTGGAAAAGGGTACTTTTTTTGGAAAAAGGTACTTTTTTTGGAAAAAGGTACTTTTTTTGGAAAAAGGTACTTTTTTTGGAAAAAGGTACTTTTTTTGGAAAAAGGTACTTTTTTTGGAAAAAGGTACTTTTTTTGGAAAAAGGTACTTTTTTTGGAAAAGGTACTTTTTTTTGGAAAAGGGTACTTTTTTTGGAAAAAGGTACTTTTTTTGGAAAAAGGTACTTTTTTTGGAAAAAGGTACGTTTTTTTGGAAAAAGGTACTTTTTTTGGAAAAAGGAATTTTTTTGGAAAAAGGTACTTTTTTTGGAAAAAGGTACTTTTTTTGGAAAAAGGTACTTTTTTTGGAAAAAGGTACTTTTTTTGGAAAAAGGTACTTTTTTTTGGAAAAAGGTACTTTTTTTGGAAAAAGGAATTTTTTTGGAAAAAGGTACTTTTTTTGGAAAAAGGTACTTTTTTTGGAAAAAGGTACTTTTTTTGGAAAAAGGTACTTTTTTTGGAAAAAGGTACTTTTTTTTGGAAAAAGGTACTTTTTTTGGAAAAAGGTACTTTTTTGGGAAAAAGGTACTTTTTTTGGGAAAAGGTACTTTTTTGGAAAAAGGTACTTTTTTTGTCCCCTTTTTGCCCCTCCCGATAAGAATTTCCAAAAATGCCGTCTCAACGGACGTCTACACCGGTCGAGGAACCTACATACCAAATTTCAACTTCATAGCTCCAGCAGTTTGAGCAGGCCGTCAAGGGGGAGACTTTTTCCCCGTTTTGCCCGTCCCTGGAAAAAGGTACTTTTTTCGAAAAAGGTACTTTTTTTGGAAAAAGGTACTTTTTTTGGAAAAAGGTACTTTTTTTGGAAAAAGGTACTTTTTTTGGAAAAGGTACTTTTTTTTGGAAAAGGGTACTTTTTTTAGAAAAAGGTACTTTTTTTGGAAAAAGGTACTTTTTTTGGAAAAAGGTACTTTTTTTGGAAAAAGGTACTTTTTTTGGAAAAAGGTACTTTTTTTTGGAAAAAGGTACTTTTTTTGAAAAAAGGAATTTTTTTGGAAAAAGGTACTTTTTTTGGAAAAAGGTACTTTTTTTGGAAAAAGGTACTTTTTTTGGAAAAAGGTACTTTTTTTGGAAAAGGGTACTTTTTTTTGGAAAAAGGTACTTTTTTTGGAAAAAGGAATTTTTTTGGAAAAAGGTACTTTTTTTGGAAAAAGGTACTTTTTTTGGAAAAAGGTACTTTTTTTGGAAAAAGGTACTTTTTTTGGAAAAAGGTACTTTTTTTGGAAAAAGGTACTTTTTTTGGAAAAAGGTACTTTTTTGGAAAAAGGTACTTTTTTTTGGAAAAAGGTACTTTTTTTGGAAAAAGGTACTTTTTTGGAAAAAGGTACTTTTTTTGGAAAAAGGTACTTTTTTTGGAAAAAGGTACTTTTTTTGGAAAAAGGTACTTTTTTTGGAAAAAGGTACTTTTTTTTGGAAAAAGGTACTTTTTTTGGAAAAAGGTACTTTTTTGGAAAAAGGTACTTTTTTTGGAAAAAGGTACGTTTTTTTGGAAAAAGGTACTTTTTTTGGAAAAAGGAATTTTTTTGGAAAAAGGTACTTTTTTTGGAAAAAGGTACTTTTTTTTGGAAAAAGGTACTTTTTTTGGAAAAAGGTACTTTTTTGCAAAAAGGTACTTTTTTTGGAAAAAGGTACGTTTTTTTGGAAAAAGGTACTTTTTTTGGAAAAAGGAATTTTTTTGGAAAAAGGTACTTTTTTTGGAAAAAGGTACTTTTTTTGGAAAAAGGTACTTTTTTTGGAAAAAGGTACTTTTTTTGGAAAAAGGTACTTTTTTTGGAAAAAGGTACTTTTTTTGGAAAAAGGTACTTTTTTTGGAAAAAGGTACTTTTTTTGGAAAAAGGTACTTTTTTTGGAAAAGGTACTTTTTTTTGGAAAAGGGTACGTTTTTTTGGAAAAAGGTACTTTTTTTGGAAAAAGTTATTTTTTTTGGAAAAAGGTACTTTTTTTGGAAAAAGGATTTTTTGTGGAAAAAGGTACTTTTTTTGGAAAAAGGTACTTTTTTTGGAAAAAGGTACTTTTTTGGAAAAAGGTACTTTTTTCGGGAAAAGGTACTTTTTTTGGAAAAAGGTACTTTTTTTGGAAAAAGGTACTTCTTTTGAAAAAAGGTACTTTTTTTGGGAAAAGGTACTTTTTTTGGAAAAAGGTACTTTTTTTGGAAAAAGGTATTTTTTTTGGAAAAAGGTACTTTTTTTGGAAAAAGGTACTTTTTTTGGAAAAAGGTACTTTTTTTGGAAAAAGGTACTTTTTTTGGAAAAGGTACCTTTTTTTGGAAAAGGGTACTTTTTTTGGAAAAAGGTACTTTTTTTGGAAAAAGGTACTTTTTTGGAAAAAGGTACTTTTTTTGGAAAAAGGTACTTTTTTTGGAAAAAGGTACTTTTTTTGGAAAAAGGTACTTTTTTTGGAAAAGGTACTTTTTTTTGGAAAAGGGTACTTTTTTTGGAAAAAGGTACTTTTTTTGGAAAAAGGTACTTTTTTTGGAAAAAGGTACTTTTTTTGGAAAAGGTACGTTTTTTTGGAAAAAGGTACTTTTTTTGGAAAAAGGAATTTTTTTGGAAAAAGGTACTTTTTTTGGAAAAAGGTACTTTTTTTGGAAAAAGGTACTTTTTTTGGAAAAAGGTACTTTTTTTGGAAAAAGGTACTTTTTTTTGGAAAAAGGTACTTTTTTTGGAAAAAGGAATTTTTTTGGAAAAAGGTACTTTTTTTGGAAAAAGGTACTTTTTTTGGAAAAAGGTACTTTTTTTGGAAAAAGGTACTTTTTTTGGAAAAAGGTACTTTTTTTTGGAAAAAGGTACTTTTTTTGGAAAAAGGTACTTTTTTGGGAAAAAGGTACTTTTTTTGGGAAAAGGTACTTTTTTGGAAAAAGGTACTTTTTTTGTCCCCTTTTTGCCCCTCCCGATAAGAATTTCCAAAAATGCCGTCTCAACGGACGTCTACACCGGTCGAGGAACCTACATACCAAATTTCAACTTCATAGCTCCAGCAGTTTGAGCAGGCCGTCAAGGGGGAGACTTTTTCCCCGTTTTGCCCGACCCTGTAAAAATTTCCAAAACTCCCGTCTTGGTGGATGTCTACGATAGTGGAGGAACCTTTATACCAAATTTCAACTTCCTACCTCCAGCGGTTTGGGCAGGCCGTCAAGGGGGGCCTTTTTCCCCTTTTTAACCCCCATTTTTACAACGTCCCTGTCCAAAATTCTAGAAAGTACTTTCCAGAAAAGTTAGCCCCTACTCCAAGGAACACATATCTTAAATTTCAGCTTTCTAGCCAAAGGGGTTTTGGCAGGCCGTCAAGGGGGACACTTTCCCCCTTTTTGCCCGTTCCGGTAGGAATTTCCAAAAATCCCGTCTTAGTGGACGTCTACCCCGAAAGAGGAACCTACATACCAAATTTCAACTTCCTAGCTTCAGCGGTTTGGGCTGGGCGATGTTGAGTGAGTCAGTCAGTCAGTCACGTTATTCTTTTATATATAGAGATAATGTTTTTTTTATCGGGTGTACAAGACCCATTATAACTGGACAATCCAGGGCATTCCAGGCCGTCTGGCAACCCTATTTATATGGCATGATGGGTTAGGGCAGGGGTGGCAAGACTTTTTTCGCTGGACAATGTTTTTTGTAAAATTTTTCCCGTGCCACCTTAATTTTAGTTGTCTTTGGAAAGTCCTTTTTTGAAATTTTTAAAAATTGGAAAATTTTGTTTAAAAATGTCATCACATATGTACATTAGGGTGTCCCTTAAAAATAGATTCGTCATTATACCCCCAATTTTTTTGGAACTGGTCCCAAATGGAAGAAATCAATTTTTTTTTTGGAAAACGTTAACCCGTTCCGAAAGTTGGACGAAAATGTCCCATTTTGGAAAAAAGTGTATTATTATTAAAAATTCCCAAAATTTGAACTTAAAAAAAAAATATTTTTTATTTCATTTATTAATTTAATATAGTCAAAGTGATTCAAATATGGAATTTTGTCTTCATCGGATATCATTAACCCACTTTTTTTTAATTAATTTTAAAGTTTTTTTAAAATGCCTAATTTGAAGATGTCGATTGCTATTTGTACCACATAATAGTTAATATTAAAGAAAAAAATAAATTGGAAAAATGATAATTCGAGTTTGTGCTTGGAGCGACTGCTTTCCAGGACATTTTACAAAAATTGCTCATTTTGTCAAAAATTTAACAAAATTTTTAATTTTTTCATCAAAGTTTAAATTTTTTCGGAAAAGTGTCACTTAAATTTGGTAAGACTATAATTATCTTTACATTTGTTTAATCGTTAATCCTTAGTGGCCTGGGGTCAGAAAAGATCCATGTAACTTAATATTAATTATGACTGTTATTCTGTAAATTTCGTAGTGGGTCGTTTTCGGCCAAAAGTATAAAAATTTACCCCATTTGAGTATATTAAATAAAATAATTATTTTTATCCAGTTGAGATTTTTTTGTCAATTCAATGGTTTTACAATCTCCCCAGCGAAAAAAGAGATGCCGAAGCAGTAGAAAAAGCACTATAATTGATGACCTAGATGTACTTCTTTTTTAACATAAACACTAATGATTTTAACATTGAGTTGTCATAGGAGACATTTTTGTAGTCAAACATATCTTTCAAATATTTTTTAAATTAATGAAATGCAATAGGGTAGAGGGGGGATCCTTCGCCACTTTTTTTTCAAAGCACTGTGATTTCTTAACCCCTAATTATTTTTCAAAAATTACTCTCAAATTGTAGATCTATCTTGGCTTTAATTTCTATGATTTTTATTCTAATTATTTGCATATTTTCTATTACTTTTTTAATGATTTTCAAAGTAACTCAATTCGGCGTAATGCCGCAAACCTGGGGTATATTCGCCAAAAGAGCTAGATACAATTTCAACAAAAAAATTTGTTAATACAGCAAAGTCAATCTTTTAATGACTGAAATAAATAACACTATGCGACAGTCAAAATTGGGATGGCATGAAACCAACGGGAAATGTTACATCGGTCAAAAACAAGTTATACGTGTCCCGGCGTTTCACTGGGTCACCCCTAGGAATCGAGATATATCTTTTTTTTTACATAACTCGAGAACCACTAGTCCGATTTTGCTCAAACAATTTTAAAAAAATTAAAAATTACAATTCCTTTAATCTGTTCATATAACGTTTTTCTATATACTCAACAGTTTTGCCGGTAAAAATAAATGTTTGTTACAGCTACCATAAAAATCAATAACCTTTGGGTTATTACTCTTTTTTAATATTTTAGGCAAAAAATATTTTTTTCTTCATACATTTATTTTTACCGGCAAAACTGTTGATTTTAAAATTGTTTGAGCAAAATCGGACTAGTGGTTCTCGAGTAATTTTTTTTTTATGTGTTAGACCAACACTCAGATGATGCCCCCTACTAACGCAGTGCATTGTGTTGGTATTAGGAAAATAGATTATGGGGAGGAGGAAAGAGGGAGTAGTGTTTGTGAATATTTGATTTAAATTTCTCAACATTGTAAGTAACAGGGAAGACCTCTGCGGAGAGTTTATTCCACATACGGCTGGTGCGACTGATAAACGAATTCTCTCTGTAATGCGTCGTGCGATCCGCTGGATAATCGACAACAAACGTATGGACTCTACTTGATAAGCGAGTATTACGAATAAAAACCTGGGCTTTGGGGATAAGTTCACTTATCTCAGCAGAGCACTTCCCATGGTAATATCGATAGAACAGGGTTACATAACCCACATTCCGACGATGCTCCAATGAGTCAATAGAGCTGGATACTCTACCAGAAGCTCCAAAATAGACTTCGAAGCTCCTGCCCATATATGGGAGTTGTATTCCATCTTTGGTCGGATGTAGGTGGTATAAATAGTGAGTAAATCGGATGGAGTGAAGTACTTCTTGCACCGACGTAAAAACCTAGACACTTGAATGCTTCTTTCGACACCTGAAAAACATGCTTATTCCATCGGACATCACACTGAATTTTCATGCCCAGAACATCAAGAGTATCCGATTCCTCAATATCGATATCACCCATATGTATAGATGGCAGTGTTGACCCCGCAGCCCTATGGGTCAACATACAACATTGGGTCTTACGCGCATCAAAATCCACCTTGTTCGCATGACCCCACTCAGAGAATGCAGAGAGGTCACGATTTAGTGTGTCATTCATAATCTGCCTTTTGCCCCCAATCTCCTCAGGGCTTGGCCTACGATTGCAGGAAAATGAATGACAAATGTTGCTGTCATCTGCGAAAGAGTAGATAGGGTTGAAAGTTTGACCAAGAAGATCATTAAGAAAGATAAGAAATAGGGAAGGAGAAAGAACAGAACCCTGCGGTACCCCTGAATTAAGCTGAAACTCGTCGGATGAGATCCCATCTATAACAACACGAATAGTGCGATCTCTGAGAATGCTCGAAATAAAACGAGCGAAGTCATTACCCACACCAAAGGGAATAATCTTCGATACAAGCGCCCCGTGCCATACACGATCAAAGGCCTTTGCTCTCACCAAAACGGTGAATGGACTGACTCCAACGTTCCGAGAGGAACGCTAACAGGTCTCCCGTAGAACGATTCCTACGGAAGCCATATTGTCGGTCATTAAGAAGTGAGTTGGACTCTAGATAATTCACGAGATGTTAGTTAAGCATACTCTCCATCACCTTTGAGAGCGCAGAGCATATTGCGATTGGGCGGTAATTTTCAGGGTTATTAGCCGCACCCTTTTTAGGGATTGGCTGGACATTGGCAACCTTCCAGCAAGAGGGGAAAATTCCCGTATGGTAAGAAGCGCTAAAAAGGTTAGCCAATGGACGAGCTAGCGTCGAAGAGCACTGTTTCAGCACCAGTGCGGGTATGCCATCCGGCCCCGATGACTTATTTATGTTGAGGTCAGCAAGAACCCTTTTAACTGCACGAGCTCGGAAGAATATCTTAGGCATAGTACTTGATACTCTTTCAAGTTCTGGCAGTGGTTGATCGCTTTCCGGCAGGAATGAATTACCTGCAAACATCCCAGCTAAAAGGTTTGCCTTATCAACCGGTTCAGTGAATATTTGATCATCCTTTATAAGAGTTGGGATAGCTGAACTAGAATTATCCTTTACTCTTTTAACGAATGACCAAAAGCTCTTGCTACCCCTAGGAGCAGAAAGAACTTTAGTACGAAGACGTTTTTCGTAAAGAAACTTTTCACGACTAAGTACTTTGGAACATTCATATCTCGCCCGTTTGCGAAGCAGATCAGTATTGTCGTTCTTATTATCACGCCAATTTTTGAACGCTAACTCTCTGGATCTGACTGCGTTTCTGCTGGTCTGGTTAAACCAACATTTATCTTTTGTTTTAACCGATATTTGCTTCGAAGGAATGAAAGATTTCATTCCAAGCAATATAACATGTTCTACCATTTTCGACGCGGCATCAACGTTGTCGTCGAGGAAACAGAGTTTCCAATTAAAGTGCCGGAAAAATTCGTTGAGCTCAGCCCAACGTGCTTTTTCGTAAATAAAAATTGAACGTTTCGCAGCTGTTGCCGAAACGTTTCGAAGGTCGGAGAACGAAAAAGATGCGGAAATGGTACAATGATCCGAATTGCCGAGAGGTGCAAGTGTTCTTACTTCATACTTGTCGGGATGAGAAGTAAGGAAAATATCAAGAGTATTTTGATGTTCACTTTCAACACACGGAATGTGCGTTGGTTCATTCACTAATTGCGCCAGGTGGTTGTGCGCGGCAAACAGCTCAACATAAAGGCCCTCGGGAGTTGTGTGGCTCGAATGGCGAAGCCAGGAAGTGTTGTGAATATTAAAATCGCCAGCAACGACGATTTCACTACTCGGGCAACTCCCTAGAATTCTAGCGATGGAATCAGAAAGGACATCGAAGCCATTAAGGGTATTCGTCCTCTCCATGTTTGGGCTTCTGTATAAGAACCCGAAATGCAACATGTGTGACCTGATCTTGAACTTAACCCAAAGTGTGTTAAATTCCGCAACATTGCAGTTTAAATGTTGCTGATACTGGTACACAACATCGTTGCGAATGTACATTGCAAGGTCCCGATGGAAAATGAAAAGGGATAGGAGTTGATAACCAGGTATATAGAAATCCTGTGGATCAGCATCCCCACACATCTGGGTCTCACATAAGGCGAAAACATCCGGCCGATGAAATCGAATGTGAGCATATACAGAGAAGAAGTTCGCCCTCAGTCCGCGTATATTGCAGAAGTCAATGCGAAATCTTCCTGTCATTACAATAATTGAAATTATAAACCAAACATTATTTACGCAAGTACAAGTGCCGGGTATCTTGTTTGTTGGTGATTCGGTTAGTCAGTGACCAGTGCTATGCCTTCATCACTAACTAAGCCAACAACAAACAAAACACCAAGCAACTTGCACTACATAAAATCTAAAAAAAGTGAGGGAATATAACAACAATGACACTAGCAAAGGCAAGCATAAAAGCCCTTTGTTTGGTCATTGGAGAAGCAGAAAAAAATGTATTGAAAAAAAAACTGTGATAAGCAGAGGTGTTTTTGTATATATATAGCGGTGCAGTTGGTGTGGAAAGCCACATATATATATTTTTTTTTTATTTTCTATTTTGTTTTGTATTTGTTTGTTATTGGTATATTTTATGCATTTCAAATATTGTTGCGTTGTTTATTGTTATTGTATTTATTGACACATGTATGTTGTTATTGTTATTTTGTGTAACTTTATTTTTTTTTCAGTTAAAATTTATTTTTTTTCTTTGGTAATATTGTTTATTGTAATTGATTTTATTTTGGTAATTTAAAAATTGCACATATTTAATTTGGCACAAAGAACGAAACGGACGACAATAAATAAACAAAATTTAAAAATTAAACAAAAACACGCTAGAGACGATAATATAACGTGTTGACAGCACGACGGACAGAACTACTCTCAATGTCAAAAAAAAGACCACCAAAGGTCAAATCGATATATCTCGATTCCTAGGGGTGACCCAGCGAAACGCCGGGACACGTATAACTTCTTTTTACCGATATAACTTTCCCCGGTAGTTTGAACCCTTCCCGATCACTGACCCCTACCATTTGTCTTACAGTGTAATTTATAAAAAGTTCTTTAAGATATGTGATTCTTTTTAATCAATAAATCTCCACTACATTAAAAACAAATAATTTGAAACTATAATATAATGATTCGTCAAAATTACAAAAAACTGAATAATTAATATACATTTAATTATGCACACGATTGTTTTAATTTACTATTAAACATATTTTAAACATATAGAAAAGTCCTATAGAGCATTTTAAGCACGGATGCATCAACTCTTTGTAGCTCCAGGGGCCATCTGGTGATTGTGCCCCAGAGACAGGCAATAACTTAAAATTAATATTTTTCACACTTTTTAAGCATTTATTAAAATCAAGTTATTATTTTTCGAAACCTTAGGATCGTAAGTCTAACATAATGAAAAATTATTTTTTTATCACACGATTTGAGGAAGTTATTGCAAAATGTTGTTGCTTCCAATTATTTTTTTGGCACCCCAAAAAACACAAAAAAACGTCTGTCTGCGACCACATGTGATATAAATTCATCAAGGTGGATGTCAAGGAAAGGTAATTGAAAAATGTACAAAATATATTTTTTCCAATTTTTTATCTCCCTTAATAGCGGAGAAAAATGGGATTAGTGTATGTGCCCCACTGACGAAGGATCCCTCCACTACCCAAATGATTCTTCAAAATTACAAAAAACTGAATAATTAATATAAATTTAAAAATGAACACGATTGTTCTAATTTACTATTAAACATATTTTAAACATATAGGAAATTCTTATAGAGCATTTTAGGCAGGGATGCACCAACTCTTTGTAGCTCCAGGGGCCATCTGGCGATTGTGCCCCAGAGACAGGCACTAACATAAAATTAATATTTTTCACACCTTTTAAGCATTTATTAAAATCAAATTATTATTATTTGAAAGATTGGGATCATAGGTATAATATAATGAAAAATTATTTTTTTATCACACGATTTGAGGAAGTTATTGCAAACCTTATCTAATCTAATCCTTAATCTTATTTATTTATTCAGCCAATGGAAAATACAATCCTTACAGGCTAGATACAATTTACTTAAAACTATTTCAAATAAGTTAATAAATTATATTTAAAATTATCTTTTGATTTCGAAAAATCTAAATTGAGATCTTTATCATTATAAAGTATATTTAATAAGTTCAAAATACGATTAATTAGCTCATTTTTGGCATATTCTGTTCTACGTATAGGAATATAAAATAGTTCATTAGACCTTAGTATGTAGCAAGGAATATGAAACGTTACTAAATTTAATAAACAATTACAATCAATAAATCCATTAATTAAATCAAAAATTAGCATTGCAGAATGCACAGTTCTTCTTAACGAAAGAGGCCGCAAATTTAAAAGTAAACAACGAGCATTGTATGAAGGGAAATTTTCAGTTAAATTAAAATGAATACCACGAAGCGCAAATCTTAAAAATTTCTTCTGAATTCGTTCAATTCGAACTGAATGGTTCACAGTATGGGGGTTCCAGACGAAAGAACAATATTCAATTTTGGATCTTACAAAAGAAGTATATAAGACTTTAACTGTAAAGGGATCATTGAAATCTTTGCAGTTTCTCTTTACAAAAGACCAAGCAGAGTAGGCTTTGGGAATAATGTAGTTGAGATGGGATACAAAAGTAAGTTCAGTGTCCAAAACTACACCAAGATCCAAAATCTCATCTACAGACTCCAGAACGTTATTAGATATATAGTAAGGGCATATAATACGATTACTAATATTAGATCTGCTGAAAGTCATTTTAAAGCATTTGCTAATATTCAAGGGTAGGTGATTAAGATCCCACCATGTTTTTATATTATTTAGATCATTTTGCAAAATAATGGTGTCATTGACAGACCGAATCTCTTTAAATATCTTCAAGTCGTCCGCATATAATAAAAATTTAGAGCCAACAATGCAAAATCCAATGTCATTTATATAAAGTAAAAATAACAAGGGGCCCAAGATGCTACCCTGGGGTACCCCAGATGTAGCAATATAAGACTGAGACACGTATTGGTCAATAACCACAGAATATATTCTATTTTTAAGATATGAAATAATCCAATTCACGAATATCTTGTGAAACCCAATTCGCAACAACTTAAGGCATAAAATATCATGTGGTACTTTATCAAAAGCCTTACAGAAATCCATAAAGACTACATCAATTTGACAATGCTTTTCAAAAGCAGAAATGCAAACATTATTAAAAACTGCTAAGTTTGTAGTTGTAGAACGACCAGAGAAAAACCCGTGTTGTTCAGGACATAAGTGACGTTTAACAGAAAAAAAGTTTATCTTTAATGATGTGCTCAAAAACTTTTGAAATAGTAGGCAATTTAGAAATAGGTCGATAGTTGCAAATGTCAGATTTTTTACCACTTTTAAAAACAGGAGTAACAGAAGCAATTTTCCATCTGTCGAGAAAATACCCATTAATCAAAGATAAATTAAATACATATCTTAGTGGTTTAGATAAAGACAGCGCACATTTCTGAACGAAAAATGCCGAAAAACCATCAATATCTATCCCACAAGAAGATTTTATTCCCATTATGCCATTTATAACATCTTGTTCTGATAACTGAATTAAACCAAAATCAACAATAGGCTCAATAGAATTAACCACACTAGGTGTAACAGAACCATTAGAATTCATTTCAAAGTTAGATTTAAAAAAGTTAGCAAATAAGTTGGCAATATCAGAACCAGAATTTGCGACAGTATCTCGGAGAAACATTGTCGAGGGATAAGACGAAGTCGACTTTTTTGACTTAATAAATTTCCAGAAATTCTTAGGATTACTTCTTATGGCACTTTCATAATTCAACAAATATTGTTTGTACAGAAATTTATCCAGGAAATTGAACTCCCTCATATAGTACTCATATTTTACTTTATATTCATTATTACCATTAGATTTAAACTTATTATAATACTTGTTTCTTTGATTCTTTAATTTCTTCAATCCCCTTGTGTACCATGGAAGCTTATGAATCTTACGCGGCACACGAGGAACAAACTTTTTAATTTCATCATTAATACTATCCGTAAATAATTTATAACAATCTGAAACACTCTTTTTCTCGAAAAGAGTATTCCAATTTATAGCACTTATTACCACCTCCAATTCACTATAATTACAAGCTTTAAAGTTATAAATATCATCGTCATAATCACTTACAGACAAGTATTTATAACCAGATATTTTTAAAACCAAAGGAAATTGACAATGAAGTAATTCGAATTTTATATCATCAGACAAAAACATTAAATCAAGAATTCGATTTAATCTATTTCTAAAATAATTTACTTGTACTAAACCAAGACTTAGAAAAGAATCAATCAGATGAATTTCGTGCAAATGATTAACATTGGAAGCAGTAAGGGTGCAATTATCAAATAAATAAGACCAACAAATTTCACTAAGATTAAAGTCACCAAGTATACAAAAATTGTCCTCACCATGAATCGTAACGAGATGAACCACATTATCAACATGAGCTTTATAAGTTTCGTAATCACTCCTTGGAGGAATATAAGACACACATACCAAAAATTTCTGCGTACCATTTATGGAAACGCAAAGTTGGTCAAGAGCAGGATTAGAATCATATAAACTGACCATAGCAGCTTCAAATTTTTTCTTAACTGCTACAAATACACCACCACCCATATTCTTGTTAGTTAAATCAGGATCGCGATCTATACGAAACAGCTGATATTGTTGAAGATCACAAACTTCTCCATCAAAAAAAGCAGATTTTAGCCAAGATTCCACTATAACAATTACATCATAAAACATCATTGAGTTTAGTACGGATACCAGAAGCATTTTGAAAGTATATACTGAGATCATCATTGCAATTACAAGCAGTAGGTAACAAATTATCATTTAACCCGTTACTTGATTGAAGCCTCTTTTGGGAAAAATCTTAAATGGGCGAACTCTTACATTGGATTGCCAAAGTGATGGTTTAAACAGATCATTATAGAAAGACGAAGAGATACCAAGCTTAAAGTTTACAAACTTTATTTGATCTAAAGGCGTCTCCTTTTTTACCAATTTATAATAGGACAAATGCTCACTACTTATATCTAAGTGTTTTCCAACATAAGATATAATATTTTCTTCAGTAACACTGGGCTTAAAGGATGAAATGTGAACCCATTTTTTTCGATTTAAAACTTCAAGATCATTGTTATCATTATCACCATAAATAATTTTTGATTTATTATACTTTTTCCGACGAACAGTAACCCAATCATCGTCAGCCAAATTATTTTTATCATTTATAATTATCAAATCCGTATCCTGATTTACATCTGCAGCCGCAACCGCAACGTTGTGTCTCTTCTCTAATATAGAGGAAGACGAAGAACTAAAATCAGCAACAACTAAAATATCATCAGATGCTTGTGTTTGTTTTTGAGAAGCATTGTGTTTTTGTTGTACATGACTAACACCAGAATTAACTTTAATAACACTAGCATTAGCTTTTTTGTTTTCGCGGGAATTGTCTTTATTTCTCACGAGAGAATTGTTATTATTTTTGCATTTTTCTTTATCAATATTCGTAAGTTCATTTATTATAGTTTTAAATTGAGCAACTTCATTTAAAAAAAGATTTATAGAATTTTGCATACTAGTTGCACCATTTAAACAAAAATCACAATTAAAAACAATATTGCGATTATTCTGTAAAACAGATGAAATATTAATATCATCTAGTTTAACACAAAGTTTATGAAATGTTTTTTTCCAAATATTGCAAGTAATATCTCCATTTATTTTAAAGCAAATTCCTTAGCGCGACATTTTGACGTCTAATCGATTGAACAAACAGAACAATACCTAATAATCTTATATTATATTTTCTTATCTTATCTTCTATATATATAAAAATGAAATGATGTTCGTTTCTAAGTGCATCACTTGAGAACGGCTGGACCGATTTGGCTAATCTTTTTTTAAATGTTCGTAATAGACCGAATCAGGTTTTTCGGGCAAGAAAATTAATCCACGCCCACTTCTGCGCACTATTTTTTTAAATTTTTTTATTGTTTTTTTTAACTACGCCCACTTTTTTATTTTGTCCACGCCTACTTTAAATACCCAATTGAAACGAAATGGAATGGAACAGGGAACGAAATGGAGTAGAGTGGGTGGAATTTTTTTTTAAACATACAAGTGTAGCCAAATGGCATTGAACGGGGAAGGAAGGAGTGGAATTGGAACTCTAGATAATGGAAATTTAATGGGACAGGGAACGAAATGGAATAGAGCGGGGAACGTCCACGCCCCCTTTAAACACACAAGTGGAACGAAATGGAATTGACCAGGTAACGAGTGGAATTGAAACTCTAGATAATGGCAATGGAATGGAACAGGGAACGAAATGGAATAGAATGGGTTGATTTTTTTAAACACACAAGTGGAACGAAATGGAATTGAACGGGGAAGGAACGAGTGGAATTGAAACCCTAGATTATGGAAATGTAATGGAACAGGGTTCGAAATAAAATGTGGAACGAAATGGATTAGAACGGGGAATGAAGGGTAACATAATTGGTAGACGAAAAATAAATTGTGATTCTATTGTCATAATATTAGAAAAATATGAAAGACTTTGGGAAATTTATATTTATTTTAAAAACAAACTGAATAAATTTTGTCATATTGCAATACCACCAATAAGACGCAGCAATTTAGGTCAGAGAGGGGAACAAGTGGAATTGAATGGAACAGAGAATGAAAAGGAATGGAATGTGGAACTAAATAGAATAGAACGGGTGAAATTTTTTTAAAACATTTTTTTAACAATGGAAATGGAAAAGAATAGGGAATGAAAAGGAATGGAATGCGGAACAAAATGCAATAAAAGGGGGACGAATGGTAACATATTTGGATGACGAAAAATTTACTTTCGCATGGTCAATTGTATGTCGCCTCTTCTCGTGTCGGAAAACCTTCAGCTTTGTATGTTTACGCGCCAGACAACAAAACAAAAAATGCAGTGTATCGTAAAGCATAAGAATGGACGAAATTGTGATACGAATCGGAAAAATTAATTTATTTGTTTTGATTGGTTTTATTATTATAGTTTTATTTTTATCTATATAATATTTTTATATTTTTATTTTTATCTCCATAAATAAAATCTACAAATAAATGAAATTTATGAAAAAGGTCGTTATGTAAGAACCGCTAAACTAGCGGGCGAAGCGAAGCCCGCTAGTTAATTTCATAAAAAACACGTTTTTGCATTTTTATCAATTTCGTGGGTCATTTTGGATTCCAGCCTAAAGTGGGTTAATGATATCCGATGAAGTCAAAATGCCATATCTGAATCACTTTGACTATATTAAATGAAATAAAAAATATTTTTCTTTCTAAATTTTGAATTTTGTGAATTTTTAATAATAACAATAATACACTTTTCTCCAAAATGGGCCATTTTCGTCCAACTTTCGGCACGGGTTAACGTTTTCCAAAAAAAAAAAAAAAATTATTTCTTCCATTTGGGACCATTTCCAATAAAACTGGGGGGTGTAATGAACGAAAATCGGCAAATCGTTATATTAAGGGTCATCCTAATGTACATATTTATCAGCGCTACGGATAACCTCATGAAATAACTCTCAAAGGGAAAAATTAAATAACATTCAAAAAATGACGTAACAATGTTTGAGGGTTATTTAATTTTTGGTGGTTTATTGAATCTTTAAATATTGAGATTATTTCATTATGAAAAAATCCCCAATGAAATGAAAATAATTTGGACATTATTGCCTTTTAATTTTTTTGGGAGTTATTCCATTTTTAGGTGGTTATTTCATTTTGTTAAAATTTATTATTTTCCAACAAATTTTAATTTCAAATTCCAACAAAGGGGATTACCATTTAATAAAATCTTTTTTTAACATTATTTCATTGCAGATTATTTAATTTTTTTCCTTTGGGGGTTATTTCATTATGAAACCTATTTTCAGCCTTTATTTCATTGAGGGTTATTTCGTAGCACCAATTTTCGCTCTGAGAATGTTATTACAATTTATTTTTCATTTTTGTGCAATTTTCTGATACTTTTTATTTTCTCATTTTCGCATTTTCTCATCGAAACACTTAGATTTCTTTCAATATAGAATTTTAGAAATTTTCCCAGAATTTTCTGATGATCGAATTTGCAAGTTCTGCGTTAAGCATATTTCTGTAAACAAAAATGGTTTCAATATAGAGTGTTTTAATCATTTTAAAATACGATTTACAATCTCCATGAAAAATTCCACCATTATGGAGTTAAATGACACATTTTTGTGGCGAAATTTAACATTTAACTGAATTTTTTTTGTCTTCTAATAAAGTTTAAATTTAAGAAAATATTCAACAAACCGTCGCGTGCCACCTAAAGTCCACTCGCGTGCCACAACTGACACGCGTGTCATAGTTTTACCAGCCCTGGGTTAGGGTGTAATACAGAAAAAACAAATAATCGTGTAAAAGTTTTTTGTTTCGTTCTAATCACGATAAATAGAATTAAAAAGCTTGAATGTTAAAAAGCACGAATACATTGCTTTGCCATTGAAGGAGCTTCAATCAAAGTAAGAACTATAATATAGAGTAAAATAATAGCTTTGTTAAAAACATGTGGTTTTCGTTGTAGTATGAAATGGATAAGTAAAAATGTTTCGCCCTTACCATCTAAATTTTTTAAATTTATATTTTAGTAAAAGTCGACTTTAGTTAAAATATTGGGTGGCATTATGCCTTGACTTGGTTTATTTTTGGAGCATTCTGATTGGTTAATTTATTTTCAACTAATCGAAATGTTTAAAAATATAAAAATTTTTGTAGGGTTTTCATACACCAAAAGAACAGAACCGTATGATTAAAAATAAAGTCAACTTAAAATGTAAAATACTTAATTTAAGGGCCCTTGAGTTTACTTCTCAAAATGTTTTTCTTTGAAAGTTAACATATATACAAAAACTAAAATCTACATTATAGCCTAGAGAGGATCCCATAAAGACAATCTGATGATAGTGGAATTGGTAACACTTGAAAATGCACTAATTGTCAACCATTGGTTCTAGGAAAGTTTTTCATAAGTTTTTTCTCTATTTGTTGTAAAATAAATTGTAAATTCTATTTGGAATTTATCATATTTGATCTTAAACCGAACAAAAAAAACACTCATTGTAACAATCTTCAGATCAACTAAAATCTACAATAAAAAAAATTAATTATTTTTAAATGACAGTAATGTACTCTCAAAAAGAAAAAGTTTGATACCCATATTGTATATATTAAGTAGTCAGAGGTTCCCAAATCTTTAAAAATATAGATCTTCGGGAAAATTCATCTCAAATCCGAAGTAGACCGAATATACGTCCCCATACAAAACCACCTAAAATTTTGATGTTTTGTGTTATGCCATAAACAAATAAGCGTGTTTTATTCACCGTTAAATAGGCCTCTGAAATACCTTTCGTACGCCACCAAAATTTCCTATAGTTACCTTGAAACAAATATGAAATAAACTGAAAAAACGAAAAATTGTTGACCCCATTTTCTAACCCTTACATATGAGATTGGGTAGCTAAAAAATATGTGCCCTTAAAATTGTTCTCCACTACAACATATCCGAAGCTCATTAAGATCTGCCGGTCCACGTTGGGAGTCGATAGATAGATAAGATGCAAAAGTAATAGTAAATAGAGGTTATTTTTATATTTTATACACTCTAATTAAATTCTGTTGAAATTTACCCAACTTATAGTAGGAAACTGAACTCCTACTATAAATTGGGTAAATTTACTCTATGTGCGTAATTGAAAAAAAAATACGCACATTGTGTTTAAGTTGGTGCACAAATAATTTGTAATTTTACATTGAAAGTGCGTAAAAATTAAACTAAATTTTTAAATTAGTGTGTTAATTTACTAAATTTGTGTGTAAAAAGCACGTTTCACGTGTAAATGTACGCATAAAATGAGTAAAAATCCACAAAAAATGCGCAAAAATCCACAGAAAGTGCGTAAAAATCCAATATAATGCGTACATTTACAACAGTTGTGCTAACTTTAAGTACCACCCAAAAAATTTTTTAAATAAAATAACAAATTAATTTTTAGTACGTATTTTATTAATAATAATATCCGAGTCATTATGTCCAAATTAGTCGTTTTGGGATCCTAAGGCATTTGTATAAAATTCATACAAAAATTTGTTATACCTATTGAATGGGTGCGATGACTCCTGCTCAACAAAATGCCTTCTTTGAAAGGGAGGCAGTAACCGTCAACAATAACGGGAGAAAACGCCTTAGGAGAGATATGGCCTACGCAGGAACAACTGAGTGATTGAATGGGTGCGATGACTCCTGCTCAACAAAATGCTTTCTTTTCAAGTTAGGCAGTACTCAATGAATACTGACTTTGTTGAGCAGGAGTCATTGCACCCAGTTGTTTTACCAACGCCATATCTCTCTTACGGCGTTTTCTCCCGTTATTGTTGACGGTTGTTGGTTGACTGCCTCCCTTGCAAAGAAGGCATTTTGTTGAGCAGAAGGCATTGCACCCAGTTGTTCCTGTGTAGGCCGTGTCTCTCTTACGGCGTTTTCAATTTTGAAATGAGGTTTAGACTACCACATGCGTTAACAATAATTACCAAAAAGAATTTTATGCTTATGTTGCTATTTCCAGACTCTAATGTGTTTGTGGAAATGTTGTAATTCAAAAAAAATAATCCGTTTTCGCTTTTTCTTTTTATTATTTATAATTTTTTTTTTAATTTTTTCCAATTTGAAATGTCAGAGTATTTATTACTATTATATGATAGTATATTTACCAACTTTGTGCGTAAAAATTTTATTTAACAAAACAATAGTAATTTTAGGCACAATGTGTTTATTTAAAAACACATAATGTCTAAAAATACTTTGTGTGTGTATTATTGTATGTGGAAGTGTGTATGAAAAAAGTTTACGCATTTTTTGTTTATATTTACCGAATTTTCGTAAAATTAAACAAAATTTTACCCATTTTATAGTAGTAAATTTACAAACATTTTTTAGAGTGTATGATTACTGGTTATTTTGGACTTACCTTTACAACACTGTATACGGCTTGAGCATAAAGTAAATTTACTTCCACAGGATCTTGTGACAATTCACGAGTAGATTTAAACAGCCTTTTTTTAAATACGAATCTATTTTCTCCTGATGACGATCCATTTGTTAACCGTCGATACGCCACTGATGTCTGCTGCAATTTAACTTGCTTTGATTCCCATGCAGCTATTACATCATATAAGTAATCAAACGATTTAATGTGTTCTTCTCCAGAGGGACGCGACTGGAATATTGCCCAACCTTCGGTATTGGATAAATTTAGTTTTTCAGCTAGTTTTAAGACAGCGTCTCCAGCAATATCTGTTGGATGAACATCAATTGCTTTTGTTCGACCATCCAAAAAGAAAAATCTACATACAATAGTTCCCAGTCGTCTCATAGCCTAAACAAAAATATTTATTAACTTTTTTAATAAAAACGGCACCAAACATTACAGTAGATATAAAATATTAAATAAATTCTATTAAAATTGTTACACCATCCCAAAATTTCAAATGTATTTACAATAGTTTATAATTTGTATGTGACTTTTTTGTTACAATTTCATTTCGCTTTTGAATGATATCATCTTTCCAAATGAGCTTGTAGTCTTACAACATTCCAAGATATTTAGCTTTAGGACCACTTGCATAATCATTTCTTAAATAAGCGACTTATAAAACAATTTTGCATACAAAATTCCTATTATAAACATGTTATAAGGTTTTCAAATTATTATGCATGAACACTTTAGTATTTGAAGTATTGATGAGTTAGCAATTAGGACTTACGTAGTCGGTATTTTAAGGAGTTATTTATTTCTCCAATAGTATTTTATGGTTAACGGAATTCAGTAATTTCAGTGAACACCGCAATTTTTGTTTGACAAAAAGCAAATGAGAAAACAAATTAAATTTATGAACTTAATTGCCAAATACAGATCGGTGTCGGTAGTTTAAGGGTATCAATATTTAATTTATTTCAGTATCGCTGTTTTAATTGTATTGAATCCCTCAACCGCATTCGTCGGCACTCGGTCAGGCTGGCGTGGGTCCGAAGACACGCTGGGATCGCGGGCAACGAGCTGGCTGACGAGTGTGCGAGGAATGACTCCGAGTAGGTTGAGGACCCTATACAAACCGAGGTCCTGGTTACTCTGGTGGGGCTATTCGGTGTGATTGGGGATATATCGGATAGGGAGACGAGGCCAAGGTGGACAACATTGACCAATTGTAAGATATCTCGGACCATAAGGCCACTGCATAATCCGGGGAGGAGAAAGATTCTTCTTGGTTTTGGCAAGCGGACGATCGGAATGCTTGTAGGAGTCCTAACGGGACACTGCGCGATGGGCCGAATGGCTGTGCATTGGGGTTACACCCAGGCGGACTACTGCAGAGTCTGTGGGGACGAGGAGGAGGAGACTGTGCATCATGTGCTTTGTGAATGTCCGGGACTAAAGGAGCGGCGACTCAGATATCTAGGATGCAGTTTCTTCGCCGATCTGGACAGTCTACGCGATGTTTCCCTGTCTAGTCTTGCGAACTTTTTGAGGGGATCGGGATGGTTTTAGTCGTGGTATTTCTTTCCATGTGGATGAGGGGAAGATTAAGGGAATCGCAATGGGCCTTATGGCCTCTGAGTGAACTCGCCGTTCTGGCGGGCTCCCATTCAACCTAACCTATCGCTGTTTTAAGGGTAAACCATTCTGACGTTTGTGTTTGCTTACGAAAGCACTACGTTGTCGTGAATGTGGCAATCGGAATATTTTCAATGCCTATTACTAACCGTACAAAATGAAGTCACACATTTTAACACAAATTTTTGTATTTGGATTTGCAAAACCTTTGCTAAACTTATTAAATGCACTATAAACCATTAACAGCATCTTATATAAGAAATAAAAAAAAAACAACCAAACACTTTTATTGCCAAAGACTTTTAAAAACTAAGTTTTGGAATATAGGTACTTTTGCGAAACATAGGGATATTTTTGAGGTTCAATAAGTTCAAGACTGTAAAAGTTATAGACCCACATGCTCATACTAGTAGTTCTTTGTCTTATAATAAAGATTACAAATAACAAACAAAAGTTAAAATCCATTCAATCTAAAAAAATCTGACTTGTCCTTGCACGTTTTTTCCTTTTTTTTTTTTGAAAAAAGGGAGTATTTAACCACTATGACGTTTAGAAGTTTTTTTGCAATTCGTGATCTTTCTGAGTATTTTATTAAGATCAGGCCAATAGTTTAAACGAATTTAATCTTTGTGTCCAATATTGGAATTTCTTCCACTGTGCGGCAGTTTTATTTGGCAAATGAAGACCATAATGGTACATTGTTTTTTAAACTTATCTAAAAACTTAAAATAGCTAAACGTTACCTACAAATGTTTTCATATAAATTTTACATTTTTAACAATAAAAAGCATTTAACTTTGATTACTTTCAGATTTGTTAGCAGCTCTTTGTATTGTATAGTGCGGCTCTTGTTGAAATTCAAATTTCGATACTTATTAATCCCTGGAAGGAGTAAATAAAGATAATAATAATACCTAACAACTCGTATTACACATCTACGAAGAGAAATAGCTAGAGTCGAAGCTTTTAAAACAAGAATGAGAACACGAAAATTAAATAGGTATGTTAACAATATTTTTCATAAACAACAAATGCATTCGCAACATGAAACGCCAAATGCTTCAGTTATGCATTGCCATGACACATTAAAACAAAGACTATCCGTTCTGACTACCACACTTAAAAGATAAGATAAGTAGATCCCGGAAAATCAAACATTTATCATGTCTGACAAAACCTTTTATAGAAATACTAGCGGGCACAGCCCGCTACGTTGTTAGCGTGCCTTAAAGTTTAGGGGGGTGGGGGCTGCGCCCCCCCAACAATTTTTTTTAAATTCGCTTTTTATTTAAAATACAGTTTTTATATAGTAAAAGCCTTCACCCAGTCACCACAAATAAATAATTCTGCACAACAATGGGTTTAAAATAAATAAATAAATATTTGATCGGTTTTTCTCATGAAAGTGGATTGTTAGTAATGAATCCATAATAAATTGCAATATACGTGTGTATGTTAAGATAATTTGGTAAAGTGCGAACTTAGGTAGATAGACCCGTAAGTAGTTTTGTTCATTTGTGTTTTGAATGAAAATAAATAACGTAAAGCAGGGTTGTTACCGTGCCTTAAAGTTTTTTTTGAATTCCAGTTTATGTAAAGGTAGACCTGGCAATTCAAGTAAATTCACAAATTCAGTTGGAAAATTTACTGCGTCGGTTTCTTCCACCGGTGCTTCGTTACATGAAGTTTAAATATCGGAATATATAAGTTCCATTCCTTTTCTAAGGTTTTTTCTCTTTTAGAAAATTTGTTTAACTTTTTCGAGAGTATGTTTCAATGCTAAATAAGTTTCATATTCCGTGAATAGTGTTTGAACAGGTAATTCCCTCTTCCAATCCATTTGCATTGTCTATAATTTCAATTCCACTCGTTCAACGTTTATATCCATTTCGTTCCACTTGTGTAGTGTTTCAATTCCACTCGTTTCCTATTTAGTTTCTTAATTTTAGTGTTCCATATACACTTGTTCTTTAAGTTTTATGTTTCAAGCTAAAGACGCAGACGTTAAGAGGGGGAGGCAATTTTCCCCTTTTGAACCACCATTTTTACCACGTTCCTGTCCAAAGTCCTAGAGATGCCTTGTCGATAAGTTAGCCCATACTCCAAGGAAAACATATTATATATTACAGGTTTCTAGCCGAAGGGTTCGGTTAGGCCATCAAGGGGGAGAATTATTCCGTTTTTACCCCTCCCGGTAGGAATTTCCAAAAATTCCGTCTTAGAGGACGTCTGCGTTGGAGGAGGAACCTACTACATGCATAATTTTAGGTCTCTATATCCAGCAGTTTGGCCAGGCTATCAAGGGGGAAGTTTTTTCCCTTTTTACCCCTCCCGGTATGAATTTCCAAAAATACCGTCTTAGGGGACGTCTACGTTGAAAGGGGAGACTTTTCCTGTTTTTGACCCTACCTGTGGAAATTTCGAAAAATCTCATCTTAGCGGATGTCTACAATAGAGGAGGAACTTTAATACCAAATTTCAACTTCCTACCTCCAGCGGTTTGTGCAGGCCTTTAAGCGGCACTTTTCGCTTCATTAATCCCCATTTTTGCAATGTCCCTGTCCAAAAAGCACCTTCCCGGTAAGTGAGCCCATACTCCAAGTAACATTTACATTTCAGGTTTCTAGCCAACTTTTACTATTTGTGCCCCTCTGGGTAGGAATTTCCGAAAATCCATCGACAGGGAATTTCAGCTTCCTAGTTCCAGCAGTTTGAGCAGGCTGTCAAGGGGGACACTTTTTTTGTCCTTCCCGGTTGGAATTAGGCTGGAAGAGGAACCTAAGTACCGAATTTCAGCTTCCTAGTTCCAGCAGTTTGGACAGGTCGTTAAGGGGCCACTTTCCCTTTTTGAGCCCCCATTTTATAACGACCCTGTCCAAAATTCAAAAAAGTATCTTTCTAATAAGTTAGCCCTTACTCCAGGGACCCACATTTTAAGTTTCAGGTTTCTAGCCGAATTTGTTTTTACAGGCCCCCAAGGTGAGGCTTTTCTTCTTTTTGCCCCTCCCTTTAGGAGTTTACAAAAATTACATCTTCACGGCTATCTGCGATGGATGAGGAACATTCATACCAAATTTCAACTGCATTGCCTATGCGGTTTGGACAGGCCGTTAGTGGGGACATTTTTCCCTTTCAAGGACCATTTTTACTATGTTCCTGTTCCAAAATAGAAAAATTACGTTACCGGGGAGTTAGTCCTACTCCAAGGAATACATATTTAAAATTTTACGTTGGCCAAAAGGGATTGGGCAGGCTGTCAAGGAGGAGACTTTTCCCCTTATTTCCCCTCCCGATAGGAATTTCAAAAATTCCGTCTAAGCCGACGCCTACACAGAAGGAAGAACTCACATTCCAAATTTGCTTTTGGGATATCCTATAGGGAATTAGTCGATGTCTACTGCAGTGGAGGAACCTTTATACCAAATTTCAACTTCTTACCTCCAGGGGTTTGGGCAGGCACTTTTCCAATTTGTGAGACTGTTTATTGGGAGACTTTTCCCCTTTTTGCTCGTTCCGGTAGGAATTTCCAAAAATCCCGTCTTAGCGCATGTCTATGCCGAATATCAAGAAACCTTGTTTTAGTGGAGATATCCGTGGCGGGAGGAAAAAAAGTAGTTTTTTTGAAATTATACATATATTATTTTAAATGGTACTTTTTGGAAAAACGAAATTTTTTGGAAAAAGATACTTTGTTTTTACAAAGCACTTTATTTGTACTTTTTTTAGAAAAGGTATTTTTTTTAGAAAAGGTATTTTTTTTAAAAAGGTATTTTTTTTTGGAAAAATGTATTTTTTTTGGAAAAAGGTACTTTTTTTGGAAAAGGTGCTTCTTTTGGAAAAGGAACATTTTTTTAGAAAAAGGTACTTTTTTTGGGAAAAGGTACTTTTTTTTGGAAAAGGTACTTTTTTTGAAAAAGGTATTTTTTTGGAAAAATGTATGTTTTTTGGGAAAAGGAAAATTTTTTTAGAAAAAGGTACTTTTTTTGAAAAAGGTATTTTTTTGAAAAAATATATGGTTTTTGGGAAAAGTTCCTTTTTTTGGAAAGGGTACTTTTTTTTGGAAAAGGTAAATTTTTTTAGAAAAAGGTACATTTTTTGGAAAAAGGTACTTTTTTTTGAAAAACGTACTTTTTTTGTTGGAAAAAGGTACTTTTTTTGGAAAAAGGTACTTTTTTTGGAAAAAGGTACTTTTTTTGGAAAAAGGTACTTTTTTTGGAAAAATGTACTTTTTTTGGAAAAATGTAATTTTTTTTGGAAAATGTACATTTTTTGGAAAAAGGTACTTTTTTTTGGAAAAAGGTACTTTTTTTGGAAAAAGGTACTTTTTTTGGAAAAAGTTCCTTTTTTTGGAAAAAGGTACTTTTTTGGAAAAAGGTACTTTTTTAGAATAAGGTACTTTTTTTGGAAAAAGGTACTTTTTTGGAAAAAGGTACTTTTTTGGAAAAAGGTACTTTTTTGGAAAAAGGTACTTTTTTTGGAAAAAGGAATTTTTTTTGGAAAAAGGTACTTATTTTGGAAAAAGGTACTTTTTTTGGAAAAAGGTACGTTTTTTGGAAAAGGGTACTTTTTTTGGAAAAACGTACTTTTTTTGGAAAAAGGTACTTTTTTTGGGAAAAGGTACTTTTTTTGGCAAAAGGTACTTTTTTTGGGAAAAAGGTACTTTTTTGGAAAAAGGTACTTTTTTGGAAAAAGGTACTTTTTTGGAAAAAGGTTCTTTTTTTGTCCCCTTTTTGCCCCTCCCGATAAGAATTTCCAAAAATGCCGTCTCAACGGACGTCTACACCGGTCGAGGAACCTACATACCAAATTTCAACTTCGTAGCTCCAGCAGTTTGAGCAGGCCGTCAAGGGGGAGACTTTTTCCCCTTTTTGCCCGTCCCTGTAAAAATTTCCAAAACTCCCGTCTTGGTGGATGTCTACGATAGTGGAGGAACCTTTATACCAAATTTCAACTTCCTACCTCCAGCGGTTTGGGCAGGCCGTCAAGGGGGGCCTTTTTCCCCTTTTTAACCCCCATTTTTACAACGTCCCTGTCCAAAATTCCAGAAAGTACTTTCCAGACAATTTAGCCCATACTCCAAGGAACACAAATCTTAAATTTCAGCTTTCTAACCAAAGGGGTTTTGGCAGGCCGCCAAGGGGGAGAATTTTCCCCTTTTTGCCCGTTCCGGTAGGAATTTCCAAAATCCCGTCTTAGCGGACGTCTACACCGAAAGAGGAACCTACATACCAAATTTCAACTTCCTAGCTTCAGCGGTTTGGGCTGGGCGATGTTGAGTCAGTCAGTCAGTCATTCAGTCAGTCAGTCAGTCACGTTATTCTTTTATATATAGAGATTAGAGACAATAATCCCAACATCCCAAACAATCGAACCTCTGTAGAACAGATAACAACATTTTGGGGTGAACTATTATCAACCCCTATAAATTACAACAATAATGCTACATGGATACAAGTTGAATAATCTAAATATGAGGGACTTCAGGAACTCGAAATAATTGCATTGACCGTCGACGAGATTACAAAAGCTTTAAAAAATTTACGGAATTGGAAAGCACCGGGCACCGACCGAATACAAAACTTCTGGTTAAAAAACTTTAAATGTCTTCATTTAAAAATAGCTTTATTAATTAATTATATATAGCAGGTATGGGCACACAAATTGCTTGACGGGCCAAATTTAGGATTTCACAAACTTACCGAGAGCCGCACCAATTAATACATTACTCGACAGAAATTAATTTTTTGTACAGCCTTCTGCCAAAAGGCTTGAGTATTTTGGTTTCCTAAGCCCGGATCTAAAGTCAAAAAAGATTCACTGAATAGCTTTCGAGTTGTGGGTCTTTCTTTTTTATCCCCTCACCCAGGAAAATACTTTATGAGTCAATGTTGCGGAGAAGTACATCAAAATATTTTATATAATCCCGAGTAAAAAAATTAATCTCGCGCTTAATCTAATTATATCCAATTTGATATTGTTTAAGATCTGCTGTAATATCTAGCTGATCCAATTAGATCTCAAAATTGGGTGCATCCAATGATATCTTATTAGATCCCATTGTATATATGGGGATAAACTAAGATCAAATTATATCTCAAAATTGAGATGTCCAATGATATCTTTGGGGATAAACCTAGATCTAATTTGATCCTAAAAATGGCGGATCGAATTAGATCCAGCTATATATTTGTGGATAAAATTAGATCTAATTTGATCTCAATTTTGGCAGATCGAATTTTATCCAGCAATATATTTGTGGATAAACTTAAATCTAATTTGATCCGAAAAAGTGGCAGATCGAATTAGATCCAGCAATATATTTGGCGATAAACTTAGATACAGGCACCGGATTTTACAAACAAAAAACTTTATTTTTAAGTTTTCATCAAGAAATAAAAAAGTATTCTGTACAAAATAAAGTAAATTTCTAAATTATTTTTTTTTATATTCATCCAAAATTGAAAATATATTTATCTTTATAAAAAAAGAAAAAAAAAAATTACAAATTATATTTTTATACAAATGATATTTTTTTATTTTCAACTCCAAACAAAAAAAAAAAAGAAAAAATATAAAAAAAGTTTTTGTACAAAAAAAAGAAAAGTTTTTTTCGTAGAAAAAAAAAATTTCTTTATTAAGAAAAACAGTTTTTATTTTTCAATTTATCTGCAATCTGCAAACGAATTAATGATGCAAAAATTTTACATTTGGAAAATTTTGTTTCTTACATGGGTTTTGTTTTGTTTTTGTTTTGCAACAAAAAATTAAATTTTGCAAAAAGTACAATTCTTACATCAGTATATTTGCTTGCAGAATGAATATCGCTGATGAGGTTTTTCAATATAATTTTTAACCATAAAGTCTTTTTTCGCGTTCCGCCAATATTTTGCAATTTTTTAGGTGCGGTTTTGATAAATATGTAATCTAGTGGCTAATTGCAAAAAAATCGGAAAAAAAGTCGCGGAAAAAAAATTTACAAAAAAGAAAATTTTTACATCTGTATATTTGTGTGCAGAATGAAAATCGCTGATAAGGCTTTTTAATACAATTTTTTTTATCACAAAGTGTTTTTTCGCGTCCGCCAAAATTTCGCAATTTTTTAGGTCCGGTTTTGTTAAATTTGAAATCTATAGACTATAATACCCATTTCATACAACAAAGTTTGGTGGCTAATTGCAAAAAAATCGCGAAAACAAGTCGCGGAAAAAAATTTGCAAAAAGGAAAATTCTTAATTCAGTATATTTGTTTGCAGAATGAAAACCGCTGATAAGGTTTTTTAATACAATTTTTTTTACCATAAAGTGTTTTTACGCGTTCCGCCAAAATTTCGCGTTTTTTTAGATGCGGTTTTGTCAAATATGAAATCTAGAGACTATAATACCCATTTCATATAACAAAGTTTGGTAGCTAATTGCAAAAAAAATCGCAAAAAAAGTAGCGGAAAAAAATTTGCAAAAAGGAAAATTCTTACATCAGCATATTTGTTTGCAGAATGACAATCGCTGATTAGGTTTTTCAATACAATTTTTGTACCATAAAGTCTTTTTTCGCGTTCCGCCAATATTTTGTAATGTTTTAGGTGCGGTTTTGTTAAATATGTAATCTAGAGACTATAATACCCAATTCATAGAACAAAGTTCGGTGACTATTTGTAAAAACAAATCGCGAAAAAATGACGCTAAAAAAGATTTGCAAAACGGCCAAATATCAAAGCCTTATTTTTTAATGCTACGATTAAACAAAATTTACAGCAAAAGAAAATTAAAAAAAAAAATATATTTACATATATATTTTTTTTTCAAATTGTTGAAACCATTTTTTTTTAACAACACAAAAAAAGTTTCTTTTTTCTATCTATTTATTTTTTTTTTTTTGGAAAGAAAATTAAAACAGAAAAAGTTTTTTATTTTCATCATGAGGAGTATTTTTAATTAAATATTTCTTTCTTTTTATTTTTTTGTACGTTTGAATTTTTATTTTCATACTTTTACGATAATTATATTTGATAAAAACCAAAAAATAAAAAGTTTCCGGTCCTTGCTTAGATATAAATTGATCTGAAAAATGGCAGATCAAAATAGATCCAGCAATATATTTGGGGATAAACTTAAATCTAATTTGTTTCAAAAAATGGCAGATCGAAAAAATGGGTTAATCTAATTATATAAAATTAGATTTAATAAAAAAGTTACATTTTAATTCATACCATTAGACAAAAATAAATCATTCAGATATCGCTCAGATTGCATTAAACGGTCCATTCTATTGAAATTATTTCTTGATTATCATTATGTCACATCCAATTTTAAAGATAAACTCGTTTTTCGGATCGTATTTCATCATATTAGATCCAAGGTGGATCTAAATTACTGCAGTACGATCCACCATTTTTTCGAATAAAATTTTATTTTGGCCGGTATCAAAAAAAGATATGATTGTATGTTGTACTTCATTAATTTTTTTAATAGGGTATCCACAGAAATGACAGATAAAAATAGATCCCGCATTATATTTGGGTAATATGTAAGATCTTCATTTATTTGGGATTAAATAAGATCCCAGCCAGATATTGCCAACTCTTCAAAAAATAATACACTGGCAGAGCACTGATTTTATTAAAATTACAATATTTTGTTAAAATAAGGTTTAAACTCAGAAGGTCTCGAGTTCGATACCGTTCACGGCTATGCATTTTTTTTTATAAAATGATTTTCTTTTTATAAAATTATAATTTTTTTTATATACATTTTTTTATAAAATTATATTTTTTTTTTATTAAATTGAATTTTTTTAATAAAATAATTTTATTTACATTTTTTGACGCTATCAATTGTTTTTAAGATTTATCATTTGTGTTTCAGAAATAATTAATTGTATTTTAGAATTTATGAATTATTTTTCAGATTTATGAATTGTTTTTCAGAACTAGTCAATTGAATTTCAGTTTTATCAATTGTTTTTCAGAAATTATTAACTGTATTTCCGAAATTCACAACTGTATTTCAGAAATTATCAAACTGTATTTCAGAAATTATCAATCGTATTTCAGAAATTATGAAATGTATTTAAGAAATTGTTCTCTATTAACTATGAAATACAATCAACAAATTCTGAAATAGATTTGATTATTTCTGTAATACAATTAATAATTTCTGAAATACATTCGATAATTTCAGAAATACAATTAAAATTTCTGAAATACAATTAATAGATTCTGAAATACAGTTAATATTGTAGTTTCTGATGAGTTACCACATATGACAATATATTGTTTAAATGGCACCATACATGCCCGTGAAAAAAAATTTATTCGGTAGCATATCTGTTTTTATTTGGCATCATACTAAATTATATAAAATTTCATCCGGAAAATGGATTAATCAAATTGTATATAAACGAATAAAAAAGATATTTGAATTGATATAATTTCATCCAATTTTATCGGAGTTTTGGTCTTATTCAATTGCATTAAATTTTATTTTTTTATAATAATATGTATAGTGTAGGAAAACAATCAATTAATTAACAGAGAGAATTATCTGAATGATATTAATAAATGTTTGCATAAAACCGATGAATTTTCACTGAGCCTCGTCCACTATTGAATTAATGAAATTTTTCATAAAATGTTGTGAAAATATTCATTTTATTTATTCATAGTTTCATACACTTAATGAAAAAGTTTCATTAAAACTTTATTCATAAATTATATGAAGCTTTTTAATCTAGTTTAAGAAAATTTTTCATTTACCTTGTAAATAAAACTTTATTATTTTACGCAAAAATATATTATTGTATTTAAGTTAACATATATTTTGTTCGATTCGAGATAGTAAATAATTTTATCTAAAATATTTTTGGTCTTGGCTCACATTTAGTTTTATAAAATGTTGTTCGAAGCAATATAAACACTTATTGGTAATATTTTCCTTGATTGTGAAGATCGTCTTTTAAATTTAATCGAATCAAAAATAAATAAAACAATGGAAAAATTTTAAAAATCAATTCAAGATTTTAAAATTGAAATAAATGATGTTAAAGAAAGAATGTGTGAATTAGAATCTGTTGCGACTGAAGTTTTTGGTTTAAAAAAAGAAATAGTGGATCTCAAGAAAGAAATTGATAAGCATGAAAATGCAGTTGTGGCATGCGACATACGAATTAACGGTGTACCGATGTATGAAAATGATAATATAATCCAAATTTTTGATAATCTGTGCGCAACAGTGAACATTAAACGTCCCGTGGTAAAATCTATCTTTCGTTTAAGAAAAACCAAAGCCGGGATCAATAACGCAGATCCAGCAATTATCGTGAGACTTGGTACACCATTTGTTAAAAACAATTTATTGAAATCGATTTCAATTCTATCACGAATGCGAAACGGTCCATTGACATTAAACGATATTGGGTTTGCTTCGGACACTCCATTTACCGTGAAAGAAAATTTAACTCCTAGGAACTTTAAAATCTATATTGAAGCTATTAAACTCTGGAAAGATAAAAAACTATCATCATTCGATGCGTGGAATTGTGTATGTTAAAGTGAACAAGGCCGACAAACCGATTAACATTGATAGTATTAATGACATTTATAGTTTATTTCGTTTATAAATTAATCGTTACTATATTGTTGGTGATGAATAGTCAAATAATTGTATTCCATCTTTTAAACTCATATTTGGTCTTAATAACTACACATATTAACTTGACTTTTTCTAACTTGTTTTTTTCTAATATGTCTTTATTTAAATTAAAATTACACTTTTGCATAACTAATCTTTTTATATCACATGTAATATCATTTTTTAAACAGTCAAATTTACTTGCTTGCGTTGTTGCCTGCTTCCTATATAATGGCGAATCATTTAAATAATTTGGGGATGATTTCCAAATACAATACATATAAAATGATTAGAGTATTTACTAAAATGAAAAATGGTCTAAATGTCGTACACATAAACGCGCAAAGTTTAAAAAATAAAATTGAAGAGTTCCGATACATTTTTGAATCCTCAAGTGTAGACGTGGTATGTGTCTCTGAAACTTGGTTTAGTGCTGGTATAAACGATGACTCCTATAAATTATTGGGATATAAACTATTTAGGGCTGATCGTCAACAAAAAATTGGTAAAAAAGATAGAAAAGGTGGTGGAGTTGCGATCTATGTTAAGAATAATGTGCAATGTAAAATTAAGGCTAAATCAAAGGTAGGAGAAAAAATTGAATTCCTCTTTCTGGAATTATATAACAATTATGAAAAGTTATTGCTTGGAAACATTTACAGACCAAATAAAAACATAAACCTTGAAGAGTTCTTCTTTGAATTATCTAATATAGCTGTTGGGTATGAAAATATTCTAATATCTGGAGATTTTAATTGCAACATCTTGGTAGATTCAACACTAACTGATGAAATTAAATATATTGGTTTGGATGCTGTGAACAAAACTGTACCAACACATTTTTCAATTAGCTCAAATTCACTACTCGATTTATTTTTTACTAATTCGTTGTCAAAAGTTCTGATGTTTGAACAAATCTCTGCACCTATTTTTTCAAAACATGACCTTATTTTTACCAGTTTCGACTTCAAACAAATTAAATCGGAGGAAAGCTTCAGCTATAGAGATTTTAATCGTATCAATTTTGATGCCCTTTCATTAAACTCTCACAAATTGAATGGGATAACACGTACTATATGTCTGAAGTTGATGAACAGCTTAATTTTATTCAGCATAATATTGAACAGCTTTTCCATCAATTTGTGCCATTAAGAACGGAAAGAAAAATAACGAATATGAATTCGTGGTTTACTTCAGACATAAAATGGTTAATTGATCAACGTAATATAGCCTACGCAAGGTGGAAGCGATTTAAACGTCCGAATTACAATCAATGTTTAAGTCATTGAGGAATAGGGTTAATACCAGCAATAAAATAGCAAAATCTTCTTATTATAAATCCAAATTTACGAACTGTATAGATAGCAAGGCGAGATGGAATGAAATCCGTAATATTGGAATAACTGGTAAATCTCAAGCTAGTATGGATAAGATAAATGTCGATGAATTAAATCGTAAATTTACTGATCTACCAAAGTCTAATGCTAATGTTGCTTATTATAGAAACCATATAGTAACTAATGATCGCATTGAATTTCAGTTTAATTGTTTTTCTGAAGCAGAGGTATATACAAGTTTCCTCAGTATTAAATCCAATGCTACAAGCTATGATGGAGTACATCCTAAATTTATTAAAATGATTTTCCCGTATATATTGCCTTACATTACCAATTTGTTTAACTCAATTATTACTAAATCAACTTTTCCTTCCAAGTGGAAACACGCAAAGATTGTTCCAATTCCAAAAGCAGAATATGAGTTTCGTCCTATAGCTATTCTTCCTTATCTGTCCAAGGTATTAGAGCGTTTAATGCACAATCAAATTATTGAATTTGTACAACAACACAACCTGCTTACTTCACGTCAATCGGGATTTCGACCACAACATAGTTGTGTGTCTGCCTTGATTGACGTCACAGAATATTTAAGATCACAACTTGACGATGACAAAGCTGCATTTTTAATTCTTCTGGATCATTCCAAGGCATTTGACACCGTTAATGCTGATATTCTTGCACTAAAGCTGAACAAATTTTTCAACTTTTCATCTACAGCCACAAAACTGATGTATTCTTATTTAACTGGAAGATCCCAATCTGTTTACAATGCCAATATTGTTTCAAGTAGTGTTGAGTTAACCAGAGGTGTTCCGCAAGGATCTATTTTGGGACCATTGTTGTACTCAGTTTACGCCAATGATCTTCCAAATCAATTAATACACTGTCGTGTCCAGATGTACGCTGATGATGTGCAACTTTACATTGGCTGTGAAGTTTCGGACATCGAAGATTGTGTACGTAAAATCAATATTGATTTGGAAAATATAAGAGCATGGGCTTCAGTAAATGGATTATGTCTAAATCCTAGTAAATCTAAATATATGCTTATTACGAAGAAGCGACAGAATATACCTTATATACCGGATATTGTTCTGGGCCAATCAGAAATAAATATTTTTGATAATTTTAAAAATCTGGGTATCACTTTCAATAAACATTTGCTTTGGAGTGACCATGTCAGCATAACAACTGGCAAAACTTATGGAATGCTAAGGAACTTATGGTGTTCACAATGGGTTATACCTTTTGAAGTCAGAATGCTGCTAGCCAATACATACCTTATACCTACATTGCTATACGGATGCGAATTGTTTTCTGGTTGTGATGCGTCTAGTTTGAGTAAACTGAAAATAGCGTTTAATAGCATTACTCGATATGTCTTTGGTATAGACCGCTCTAGTAGAATATCGCATTATTCGAAACAGATCTTTGGAGTTTCATTCGAGAATTTGTTAAAATGTAGATCGCTAATTTACCTCCATAAGCTTATATATACAGGTCAACCACAATATTTACATGATAGAATTATACCTTTTAGATCAGAAAGAGGATATCGTATTATTCAAATACCACACAGCACTCATTTTTTGGATCAACATTTTTTTATTTATACCATTAGTATTTGGAATCATCTTCCCCATCACTTACAGGTGGTCCGCAGCGCAACGCGATTCAAAAAAAGTATATTTGATTATTACAAATAATATCTAACATTTTTGTTTAAAATATTTTTAAAACCATTCTCATGACAATTTTTTATATAATGTTTTATACCACTTTTAATGTTAAAAATTTTCTCTGACTTTTGTCAACAATTCTATTCTTTTTATATATTTTATTGTTATTTTTAATTTTATTTTTCTTTTTTAGAATTTTGTATTTAATATGAACGGTATTCATTATAACTACTTTGTAATTTAGTGCTTTCATATAAGATTAAATCTTTGCACTGAATATATATATATATATATGTCCTTTATTTATTTAAATTACGTAGTAAAAAAAGAATATTAAGAAATAAATAAATAAATATACTAATTTATCTTCAACGAGATATAATTTGATCAAGTATATGTATGTGTATATGGCATATAAAATGATATAAGAGAAAATATATTTTCGGATGTGATTATACAAGGCAACGAATAAGAAAATTTTGAAAATCGGAATCGTAGATAAACTCATATTTAATTTTATACGTTGTTATTCACTCTCTAATATGAATAGATACAAGTGGATCAAGCCTAACTTCATTGAATCTAATCGTTTTTTCACGGGTGGTATGTTGTTTAAATGATATGATATATCAAGGTTTTTGGTATTATACAATATATAGTAGCATATATTATCACATCTGGAACTGTATCAAAAATGTTGTTCATGAGGTACCATATATGAGCATATATTGTTGAAATGGCACCATATATGATAATATATAGTTTAAATGGCACCATATATGGTAATATATTGCTTAAATAACACCATATGTAAATATATATGGCACTATATATAGTGGCATATATTATCACATCTGGAACTGTATTAAAAATTTTGATCATGAGGTACCATATATGACCATATATTGTTTAAATGGCATTATATATAGTAATATATGGTTTAAATGGCACCATATATTACTATATATTGTATAAATGACACCATATATCAATATATATGGCACTATATATAGTAGCATATATTATCATATCTGGAACTGTATTAAAGATTTTGTTCATAAGGTCCTATATATGACCATATATTGTTTAAATGCCACCATATATGATAACATCTAGTTTAACTAGCGCCATGTATAGTTATATATTGTTTAAATGATACCATATATAATTATATATTGCTAAAATGCCATCATATATATTAAAATATAGCTCTATATATAACTATATATGCAATAAGATCAGCCATGCTATGTAATATATAATCATATATACGATATCTTATATTATACAGTAGACGCTCGCAAATTAGAGCTTTCAGTAATTCGAACGTCCAGAAATTAGAATCAATGTTTGCAATACATTAAATGCTCTGAAATTCGAATTTAAAATTATAATTTCTGAGCGTTTTTTTTTTTTTTGGTTATTTGAATACACAGGAAATCCCCAATTTATTTTTATTCTGTTTGAATAAAGTAAAACTAAAAAGGGGAATCACCAAATTATATATGTTTTTCCCTATTTGTTTTTTTTGTCGCATTTATGTACATTTTTGGCTAGTTTATTTGTGAAATTTGATACGCGTGTACATATTATTTGGCAGTCTCTATTAAATAGTGAAAGTGTATCATTTAAAATGTTAAATAAACGTAAAAAAAAAACACTTTATAATTGGAATCTAAAGTCAAAATATTAGAAAAGCTTGACAAAGGCGTTCAAGGGAACCGGTTAGCCCTAGATTTTAATGTGACAACATCTTCAATCAGCTACATCAAATCACATAGAACAGCAATATTAAATGCTGTTTCAAACACATATCAAGAGGCAAACAATAAATCTTTGCACAGCGCTGAATATCCAAAAATGGAAAGTCGTCTGTATGAGTGGTTTTTAAATCAACGAGAAAAAAAGTGTACATTGACTGGGCCAATATTAAAATGGAAGGCTAAACAAATATTTAGAGAGGAATATCCCGATAAAGATGAAAATGCATTCCGGGCAAGTGATGGATGGTTTACCAAATTTAAGAAGCGACACGGTATCCGTTTTTTAAAAATTTGTGGCGAGATTCTTTCCAGTGATGTTGCTTCAGTCACTCCTTTTATTCATCGATATCGTGCATAGATCGCTGAGATGGGTTTAATGGAGTCACAAATATATAATGTCGACGAAACAGGATTATTTTTTCGTTGCCTACCAGACAGAACCTATGTCTCTGCTTTTGAAAAAAACGCCCCTGGACATAAAATTCAAAAAGACAGAATTTCAGTCCTACTTGGTGCAAACTCTGATGGATCACACAAATTAGTTCCATTGGTAATTGGAAAAGCAAAAAAACCCATGTGTTTTAAAAATTTCAATAATCCTCTGCATTACAACTTTTCAAAAAATGCTTGGATGACTTCTCGGATTTTTCACGAATGGTTTCACGGAATATTTATTAAAGAGGTAAACAAAAATATTGATTTCAGGTTCAGTATACATAATTTAAAAATTTTTTTCAATTCACAGGTGATCCGCTTTTCTTAGGAAAATAATTTGCCTCCGAAAGCCATTTTGCTTATAGATAATTGCTCCGCTCATACACCCATTGAGAAACTTAAAAGTGACGATGGAAACATAGTTGCATTATTCTTTCCACCAAATGTAAAAGCAGCTTTACAACCAATGGATCAAAACCCTATTAAGTTAACAAAGCTCAATTACAGAAGTATGTTTCTTTCTCAGTTAATTGCTGAAGGTGGTGAACTGAAGAATTATTTGAAATCCCATTCGATCCGCAATGCTATATTATTACTGAAACAAGCTTGGGATTCGGTACCACAAAGTGTTATGAAGAAATCTTGGTCAAAGTTGTCCAATTGGGACTCTAACCAATACGACAGCGACGATGACGTGCCAATAGCACAATTGTTGCAAATAGATCAGGACTGCAACGAAGTTATTCAGATAACTCAAGCTCTTTTAAAATAAATAGCTCCCAACGATTGCATCGGTATAGAAGACATCGACAGATGGAATGAAGATATGTTTGATGACGGATCTGTTTATGTTCTCAGTAGCGATGGTGAGTCTTCAGATAGTTGTCTCTAATACTACAGCCATTGAAAGCATAAATAATTTAATAAAATTGTGCAATAACAGTGAATTGTTTTCAACTAAGCACATAAGTAATCTTTTGGCTCTCCGTAATGATATTTCGGATTTAAAGAAACCAAACAAACAAACAAATATAACTGATTATATGTCAAACAAAGATTAGTTGTTAACTTGGCCATTGTTTAATTTTAATTGTTTAATTTTTTTTAAATACAGTTTTTTAGTTTTTAATTAAAAAAAAATACATGTGATGTAATTGGACTGCATTGCTATGTTTTGTTGCCATTCGTTTTTTTTTTATATTCATATTTTTAATTTAAAAAAATACATTTGATGTATTGGACTGAATTGTTGTGTTTTGTTTTCTTGTTTTTATCAAATAAAATTGAATTAAAAAATATTAAAAAGAGTTTTATTTAAGTTTTTGGAAGTAAATTTACTCAATTTTTTTTCGAAAAAAAACGTCCAGAAATTAGAATAATTCAGAAATTAGAATTGCTTCAAAAACAAAGCGGTTCTAATTTGCGAGCGTCTACTGTAAAGGCCGATATCTAATTAGATGAAATTATATATCGCATAATATAAGAAAAAATTTGGAAAAAGACGTCATATAATTTTTATTAAGATCAGACCAATAGTTTAGACGAATTTAATCTTTGTGTCCAATATTGGAATTTCTTCCACTGTGCGGCAGTTTTATTTGGCAAATGAAAACCATAATGGTACATTGTTTTTTTAAACTTCCCAAGTAAAAAAAATCATATGGAGCCATATGAAGTTATATTTAATTATATATAATCTTTTATGTAATTAGATATAATTATATCCGAAAAATGAGAACATCTTATTGTATCTTATTGTATAGAATTGTATACAATTGTATACAATTTGGTACAATTTGATAAAATTTTATGCAATTCGATACAATTGTATCCGAATTTTGTCCTCATCCAATTACATCAAATTATATATTTTTGTATAAAATTATATAAAATGTTATAAAAGTGGACATAGTTTGATACAATTATATCTAAATATTGACCTTATACTTTTGATCATATTATATAAGACCACATCTAACAATATACAAAAATTATTTTTTTAAATAAAAAAGATATGCAATATCTGGAGATCAGACCTGGGGGATTTCAATTACAATTGCAAATAAATGTAATTGAAATTAAAAAAAAAGACAATTACATTTCATGTAACTGTAATTGAAAATTTTCAATTACAAGTAATTGTAATTGAAAGTGATTTCAAGTGTTTTTTGTTAAAATTTTGTAGAAAAAACTGACGTATAAAAGTATAAAAAGAATACGTCATGTTGGGCTGACCCCTCACTTGTGCTTTTTGTCATTATTTCTTTTCCGAAAAAATGTAATTGTAATTGAAATTTTTTCAATTACAATTATATGTAATGTATAATTGCAAATTTTCAATTACAAATTACTTGTAATTGTGTAATTGCATGTGTTATTAATTTCCAAATATAATGATTAACCCAAAGGTCTGCTGGAGATCCTATAATTTCGATAAATCTTCCATTACTTTTATCCAGATTTACCATGACAGTGCATTAAACATGAACAAAATTTTCTTTATTTTTAGTAATTTTAAAATAAAGTTAATAAGACTGAAATGTTAAAGTTAATAGGATCATGTTATACAACGAAGATATAAGACAAATAGTAAAATATTACAAAATAGTAAAAATTACTAAAAATATATGATGCAAAAAATAAACTCACACACGAATAATGCACGGGTTATATATTCTTATTCACGCTCACGCACGAATCACTTGAGTATAGTAATTATTACTCACGATCGCGTGTTATTCACAGAGATGTTTGTGACTCACGAACATTTCTAGTCACGCGCCAATCCCTAGTAATTACTAAACCTAAAACTAGTTCAAAATCATTGTTAATATAGAACCACATATAATATAATACGGTTTTGAAATAATTTGAAATAATTGCTTATGTGGGATGATATATAATTATAGATGATTTTATCAAGAACGTTATATTGTTATATATTAAAGAAATCATGAAATATTGTAGATATGGAACGGTATTAAGTTATATATGGGTTCTTATTCGTCAATATATAATCATTTCTAACACAAATTATGAAATATTTCTTATATGGCTCCACATATAGTTTTATATTATTATGTATAGTGTCATACTAAATTATATATAAACGTATATGTAATTACATCTGTAATATGTTACTTTATGTATTTATATATAGCACATGCAATTATATGTAGGCCAGTATGTAATAATATAAAATCACATATGTCTCAATATTAAAACCTTTGAGGAAAAAATATCTAACATATGACTATATAAAAGTATATCTGCTTGAATTTAAAAGCATATCTGGCCATATGTTACTATAAGTTACTATATGCAATTACATAAAATACAATATGATTATATCAAAACTTTTTTACTCGGGTTATCTAAAAACTTAAAATAGCTAAACGTTATCTACAAATGTTTTCATATAAATTTTACATTTTTAACAATAAAAAGCATTTAACTTTGATTACTTTCAGATTTGTTAGCAGCTCCTTGTATTGTATAGTGCAACTCTTGTTGAAATTCAAATTTCGATACTTATTAATCCCTGGAAGGAGTAAATAAAGATAATAATAATAACTAACAACTCGTATTATACATCTACGAAGAGAAGAAAAAATTTGGAAAAGACGTCATATATAATTATATATGGATATACATAACGACATGTCTAATTATATATTCTAATATATGCCACATATGATTATATATAATTTTTTTTACTCGGGATTATAATTTTTTATATTTTTGATCCCAATATATTTAAAAATATAATGCACAGATTCAATGTTTTTAAAATATTTTGCCCTCCATAATACGAATCTGAAATCAAAGAACTTTATCGAATTAATCTTTGAAAATATAGTTTTCGGTTTTTCAAAAAAGTTGGTTTAAGGTTTTTACCAATTTTTCAAATATTTTTAAATTTACTTAATGCATTTTGATCCCTTGACTGATAACCCCGGCATTTTGATACTTTTATGAGGGTTCTCATTTAGTAAGTCAAAAATTATTCAAGCAAATCACATATTTTTTATATTTTAAACTTCTTTCTCAAAAATTATGCATTTTTTGGATGAACATATTACTCTTAGTAAAAAGAATCATAAAAGCCACAATAATTTGAGGCAAATTTTTAAATCCAAAGAAACGACTCAGAAATGTAAATAAATTTATATTTTTTGAGAACAATTCAAAAATATTTCTTTGAGCCATTTTTTGAATAAAAAAGGGGGCTCTTTTAGATGCACCACTTTCATACAACTTAAAGTTTAATAATATATTTTTGGCCTCGTTTGTTGTCCCAGCCAGCTCTAAAAACATAAAAATTCGAGGCGGCACAAGCCTTTAAAAATCGGTATAATCCCGTCAAAAGCGGAATGAATGGTTGGTCAGGTTAAGTACACTAATAGAAAAAAGCCTGCCCATGTGAAAATCGAAATATATATGAACATACATGATCATACATTGACTTGTATATGATCATGCATGAGCATACATGATCATATACGTCCATACATAGTTCAATGTATGACCATACATTATCTCATATATTTCTATTTATATTCGGATCCGAAATTTGAGGTTATATGGAGGTATATGGACATATACATGCGCGGCTCCAGGGGGGGAAAATAGGGAAATTCCCCCCCCCCCTCTCAGCGAAATCGAAAAAGAAAAAAAAAGGAACAAAAAGGAAAAAGAGGGAAAAGGAGAGAAAAAGAAGAGAAAAAAAGAAAAAGAGGGAAAAAGGAGAGAAAATAGAGGAGAAAAAAGGATAAAGTGAAAGAAATACAAATTTGTTATGAATAATAATATGAAATATAAAATTTTTTCCTTATTTTCATTTAACCAGTCGTCATTTAAAAAATCTCAATAGATATTTTAACAAATTTATTAAAAAACTGATAATTTTGATTATAAAGAAATTAAAGTTTGTGGAGAAATGTAGTTAAAAGATTTAAATTTCAAATTAGATTTTCAAAATTGTATGTAGATCAAATTCGTTTGAAATTTTTCTAATTTCAAATGACAAAAAGAAATTTCATTTTAAAATTTCGCATTTTTTAATACAAAATTCCAATTTTAATTGAAAATTTTTTAAATAAAAATAAACGCCCTTACTATTTAAATTTTCCAAATGTATATTTTTGTTGACTTTAGTTAAAATTTTGGGCGGCAGCATGCTTTATATTTGTTCCTTTTACTCCTGCAAGGAGCATAGGGCCGCAACAAGATTATCCCAATACCTTCGATCTGATGCACGGTGTTTGATTTCATTCAAACGAAGGTGTAAGTTGAATATTTCGGTTTCAATTTGCCGTTTCCAGGTGTGTGCTGGTCTTCCTATACGTCGACTGCCTTACGGGTTCCAGTCTATAGCTTGTTTAGCAATATCATTGGGTTGTTTACGTAATGTATGTCCAATCCAATTCCATTTGCGTTTGCGGATTTCAATTTGGATAGGTTGTTGACCAGTTTCTGACCATAGTCGGCAATTTGAAATTGTTCTAGGCCAGAATATGTGTAGAATCTTCCTTAAGCATTTATTCACAAAAACTTGTATGGAATGTATGTCGCGAGGTGCTGCATTCCACGTCTCGCATCCATACAACAGTGTGGATTTTATATTGGAGTTGAATATCCTTAGCTTCGTCCTTCTTGGCAGCATGCTTTGACCTAGTTTATTTTTGGAGCATTCTGATTGGTTAATTTATTTTCAACCAATTAAAATATTTGAAAATGTAAATATTTCTTTAGGATTTTCATACACAAAATGAACAAAGCCGTTTAAATATAAAGTCGACTTTAAAAGTAAAATATTGTTTGATAGTAAAGCACCGTAAGTTGTTCGGATTTCACGTAAAAAATTGTTATACTCCTCCATATAAAAAAAAAATGATAATTTTCCACGACAATGAATTTCACGTGAAAACTGAGTAGAGATTGTTTTCACGCAAATTTAATGTACAAGACTATTATTTTTATTGGGGAAAAATCACATTTTTTGTATATTGTGATTGTGTCTTTGATATAAAATTGAAAAATTGTTAATTTTTATAATTTAAATTAAAATTTGAGTAAAATTAAAGTTCGAGTAAAATTTTTCCACGTGAAAAACCACTTACGGTGCTTTTGGGAAAAAGTCTAAATTTTATTTTGAATTTTTTTCCTTAAAATTGCAGAACTGAACTTCTAATGGAATTTTGTAAATTTGAAGTGGTAAATGCTACTATATTTTAGAATTTTCTCATTTCGAAATAATAAATCGAAATTTCTCTTAAAATTTTCTCAATATTGTAAGAAAACAATTAATTACCGTTATTTTTGTTCAGATTTAAGATCAAATTTGACAAACTCCAAATAGAATTCACAATTAATTTCACTTGAAATTCTCCAAATTTCATTCGGAAAGATATGGTGGAGTTCTTTTTTAGGTTTTTCCAAATACATATTGATATCGTAGAGTATATAGTTATGTTCCTGAAATAATTTCTTTTGAAATACTCAATTTATGATTGCCTGCGAGTAATTGACTAGCGTTAGATCCTGCACTTCCTCTCAACCTGCAAAATGTTTTAACTTTAAAATACGGAATGTTGGTGTAGCGTCAAAGCAAAATTGGCCAGTAATTCTTTTTGTTAATATCGACATCTGACTCCCACAGCTATACCAAAAGCGATATGAAAATTTATTTATACAAAGTTTTCCAAATGTTGATCACAAACGCCTGAGCGTCCCTAATCGCATCCTAGGAGGTCTGCGAAACATTCCGAAAAAATAATTTAAAAAACAAGAATTTTTTAAATATTAGAAGTTTTTAGTTAAAATTTATAACTGAAGTATAAAAAATCAGCTTCTAATAAATAAAGTGAATATAAAAATAATGAAAATAATTTCAAAACTTTTCAGGAAATATTAATCCCTTGTTTATGTATTACGAAAATACTCGATACGAAAGCAAAGTAACGAAAATTTGTTTTTGTTTCCCATATATTTTTGACGAAAGTGATTGTCAATTTCTTTCGTTTAGACTATTTTCGTAATAGATAAACAGGCCCTAACTTTTTGTATTGTTGTTAAAAAGTAATCTCTGAGTTAAATACTTGTAATCATCCCAATCAAATTTTGAGGTCTTTTCAGACTCCGGCGACGTTTTTCGTAAAATTTTCAAAGTTTAATTTAATGAAATCCGCGATTTAAATCGTCATATGTATATCGAATAATGGATTCTTTAAAATTTATGAAAAAATATATGCGGTGTGTTGGATTAGTCGAAATTCTTACTACTTTTACTACAATTGGAAAGTTTTGTTTACTTTTTATATTGAAATTTTGCAGCTGTAGTAAAAGTAGTAACTTGTAGTAACTTGTAGTAAGTAAACGAACACGCTTATGTTGTTCCACATTACTTTATTTTTGCCTTTACGAAATCTTATACTGGCACTCTTATTGGGTCTTTTTTCATACAAATGCTGAAAAATCGAACTGTTTTTTTTATTTAATACTATAACTCAGGAACCAAAAGGAGTACCAAACTGATATTTGACAGTGTCATTGATAAAAAACTAAGGACTAATACAAATATATTAAAAGGCTACGATTAAGTATCCCGAACCGCGTATTAAGATAAAATGGCTTTAGACCTTTGATAACTATAAATCATGGCTTCAATTATAAAAGGATAGAAACAATTAATTAATTATAGAAAAATTCTCAAAAATTTAAATTTTTTTTAATATATCAGAAATTATAAAATTAAAGAATGAGTTGCAGACCAACTTCAGGCACGCTTTCAGAAGCTTTAAAGTGATATATTAACCAGTCACATAGCTAAAATAATACAAAAGTTAGACCCAAATATGTACGGAAAGTCTATAGCAAATTTGATCATTTTCCCCAAATTTAACCCAATTTTAGCTATACAAAGTATTCCAAGTTATAGCAAGTTTCATACAATTCAAATAGAGTGCGGAAATTTCAATTGTTGATTTTATATGTTATTTAATATGAACTTTTTTAGGCATTACTAACCCATTCTTGTTGGATGTCAAATACGTATCAAATATTAAAGTTTTTGATGAAAAATTAACTTAGAATTTTCCGTTGGACTTTATATTGTCTTATATACCTAAAGCGTCGCTCATAAAATCGTTAACCTTGCGCTGCGGAGTCCAAAAACGTCCAACAAGTAGTGTATGGCCAAATCAAAAGGGGTTAAAAAATATTTTTTTTTGAAAATTTAAAAAAAAAAATTTTTCCAATACATGATCATATACTAATCAATGAATGATAATGTATGTTCATATATATTTCGATTTTCACATGGGTGTAAAAAGTTTTGCTAAAGCTGCTAAAAATTAGTTAAAAATTACCTTGCATAGAAAACTGCTGAAATAAGCTGATTTTCTAAAATAGAGTTGTTAAATATACGGAATTTTAGTTTTATTTGAGCTAAATTTTAGTTAATTGAAATAAAAATTTACTCTGCTAGAATCAGCAACAAATTTTGCTAAATATTAGTAGAATAAAAAAAACACAAAAAATTTTAAATTGTTTTAAGAGAATAAAAATCTATTTGTGAAATCAGCAGTCTACTATTTTTCACCAATATTTCTATTGATTTTAGCAGGATGACATTATTATATTTAACAGTTTATTTTTGCTATTCTAATCTTACTAATATTTAGCAAAAACCTGCAAAAATTTTGCTGTAAAGTTACTTTTAAATAATAAACATGTAAAAATAGCAGAAAAAGCTACTAATTGTTTTGCTATTTTCCCAGGTTTATTTCCGTTAGTGTATGAATAAAATTTTATTGTATCTAAGTGTTTTTCCAAATTTAAGTGCTTGAAGGACAATTCTCAGAAGTAGATTTTAGAGATCCTTACGAGGCCCGTAGAACAGTCTTAAACATTTCCTTAAATGAAAGGTAATTTTTTTGAATTCAAACTCATAAAAAATAAGAGATTCCTAAGTACTTCTACATCATATTGAGCCATAAAGTATTTTTCCCAGGGTTAAGGTTAAAATAAAGAAGAAGGAATTTTTCACTCAATATTCGTATAATGGAGGCGAAAATACTTTAAAAAGTTTTATAGGACGTTTGTGCAAAAAAGTCGATATTTGTTGATCGGCGTAATTTTTTTGAGGCTCCATTGGATGTTTATTTTGTTATAGCTGTTTTCTATATTACAATTGAATATTTATACCCTACACCACTATGTGGTCAGGGTATTATAAGTTTGTGCTGATGTTTGTAACACCAAAAAATATTGGTGCTAGACCCACCTTATAGTATACCGATCGGCTCAGAATTTTTTTTATTTCGATTTAACGATGTCCGTCTGTCCGTCTGTCTGTATGTCCATGCATTTTTGTGCGCACTCTACAGGTCGCAAATATTAAGATATTTTGATCAAACTTGGTACACCGACTTATGTCGGCCCAAGGACGACGCCTATTGATTTTGGTGAACATCGGTCCATGTTTAGACCTAGTGCCCATATAAGGGTCCTACTAAAATTATATGGTTTATACGCTGCAGGTCGCAAATATTAAGATATTTTGATGAAATTTGGTACACAGACCAACGTTGGCCCAAGGACGAAGCCTATTGATTTTGGTGAACATCGATCCATGTTTAGACCTAGTGCCCATATAAGGGTCCTACCAAAATTATATTGTTTATACGCTGCAGGTCGCAAATATTAAGATATTTTGATGAAATTTGGTACACCGACTTATGTCGGCCCAAGGACGAAGCCTATTCATTTTGGTGAACATCGGTCCATGTTTAGACCTAGTGCCCACATAAGGGTCCTACTAAAATTATATGGTTTATACGCTGCAGGTCGCAAATATTAAGATATTTTGATGAAATTTGGTACACCGACCTATGGCAGCCCAAGGACGAAGCCTATTGATTTTGGTTAACACCGGTCCATGTTTAGACCTAGTGCCCATATAAGGGTCCCCCCAAAATTAGCGTGGTTACAAACTGCAGGTCGCAAATATTAAGATATTTTAATGAAATTTGGTTCGCTGACTAACATTATAGAAAATTTTTACACAAGTCCTATTTTAACCCATTCGAATTTCGGATCCAAACATTAGTTGGCTTTTAACCAGACTGGTGTAGGGTATTGTATAGTCGGCTTGCCCGACTTTAACCTTTTTACTCGTTTTAAATGCTGATTTTAATTTTTTTTATTTAATTAATATTTTTTAAAATTTTTTTTTTATTTAAAAAGAAAATTATTTTATTGTTTTAAAATTAATGAAGGGCCGCACGAAATTAGTTGACGGGCCGCATGCGTCCCTTGGGGCCGCATTTGTCCATGTATGATATATACTTAGTATCATTCCATATTAAATGGATACAAAAATAGAAGCTTTTGGACATGACCCCTTTCGATTTTCACAAAACTTGGTACATACATTCTGCTAAGCGTCATGATATTAAATGTAAAATTCATTTTGGTACGTGTTTTATCGCTGTTTTAAGTTGATTTTTTTCAGTAAATTTGTGAAAAATAGATGATGTTCAAATGAATACAACTTTTGAACGCGTTATCCGCTTGTTATAAAATTTTCACCTAGCAATGCTTATATAATCTACTTTCAAAATAAATTGCAAAAATAAAAGCGTAAAAAGGATAACACAATTTAAAAAATATCCTTAATTTGCAAATATCTCAAAAAACCCATCTTTAATATTTCAGCTACAGACTGTGAAAACTGCAAATTGGAACGCCAATGGGTTCGAAAGAAAAACTTTATTTTTTAACAAAGTTTTCTGAATTTTCACAAATAAACATAACATGCATGACAAAATCTTGCCTTTTAAAAATTAATAGAGGTCTGACCATCAATTCTATATATTTTGGACATGCTCGAAATGCCTTTAAAGTTTAGCGGTTTTCAATTTAGGTGTTTATATACAAACATTTTTAAATGCAATCAATATAAATTTTTTGTGGTGAAATGTAGGCACAGAACCTGTATTCATATTTAGGCTTAAAATCTGATGCATAAAACTTGATATTAAAACTACTGTTCGCGTTTTATATGGATTTTTACGGTTTTTTAAGGTTTTAGCCAATTGAATCGCCTTAATAAATGATATGGATTAGTAAAGAAGCAATTAAAAGGAAATATTTCAACAAAAAAAATGTATTCATCTATAGCGGCCTATACGTTAAAATCACTTATTTGGTAATGAAAGATTTTGCTGGGTTCTTTAGTAAGCCATATCATTTATTAACCAGCAAAATCTTTCATTACCAAATATGTGGTTATATAATAGAAATTCATAGCACCGCACAACTTATTTTTTGGCGTCTAAACTCATTATTTTTGTTTGGCGTGGTCGTTTTTATAAGTAGTCACGCTTACCCGCTCGCTTACGAAAAAATGAGAAATAAGTAGTTATGAGATTTTGAATAATAAGTGGTTACACACATGCTTACAAAAAGTTTTATTATAAGTGTTTATCCGATTGCCTACTTGATCCTTAAAAATTAGGAGTTAGGCAAATACTATTAGCCTAAGGAAATACATTTAGAAAAATTTAAGTTTTCTCTAGTGTGTTATTAGGAATTCATTATTTTATATTATAAAATAATGCAAAATATAATGATTTATCATTTTTGGTAATGCAGATAGTAATGAGGTGTCATTACCAATATTTTGCTGGGTAAGACCGATTTTGCTTTCAGCGATTCAATTGGCTAAAACCTTAAAAAACCGTAAAAATCCATATAAAGCGCGAACAGTGGTTTTAATATCAAGTTTTATGCATCAGATTTTCAGCCTAAATATGAATACCGGTCCTGTGCCTCCATTTCACCACAAAGAATTTATATTCCCAAGTAAAAAAAAATTATATGGAGCCATATGAAGTTATATTTAATTATATGTAATATTTTATGTAATTAGATATAATTATATCCGAAAAATGAGAACGTCTTATTGTATCATATTGCATCGAATTGTATACAATTTGGTACAATTTGATGCAATTTTATGCAATTCGATACAATTGTATCCGAATTTTGTTCTCATCCAATTACATCAAATTATATGTTTTTGTATAAAATTATATAAAATGTTATAAAAGTGGACATAGTTTGATACAATTATATCTAAATATTAACCTTATACTTTTTATCATATTTATATATTTATCTAACAATCTACATACAAAAATTAATTTTTTAAATAAAAAAAAATTTACAATTACTTGTAATTGTAATTGTTCTTTTTTGAATTGCAATTACAAATAATATGTAATTGTAGATGTGGTTTTTTTCAATTACAATTACATGTAATTGTGTAATTGCATGTGTAATTAATTACAAAATATAATGGTTAACCCCAGGTCTGCTGGAGATCTTATAATTTCGATAAATCTTCCCTTACTTTTATTCAGATTTATCATGACAGTGCAATAAACATGAAAAAAATTTTCTTTTAATTTAGTAATTTTAAAATAAAGTTAACAACACTGAAATTTTAAAGTCAATAGGATTATGATATACAACCAAGATATAAGAAATGAGTCAAGTGTACGTTATAGTAAGGAGAATTTCGTATTAAAGCTTCAGTGTTGTTAATGTTATGGGCGCGTAAGCCATTTTTGACTCATGCTCCTAAACAAAAACAAAATACTCACGCACGAGCATTTCGTTTCTTACTCAGCACACATGAGTATATTAAAAACTTACAATCAGAAAATTCCCACGCAAAACAGTAAAAATTACTAAAAACATGATGCAAAAAATAAACTCACACACGAATTATGCACGGGTTATTCTTACTCACGCTCACTTAAGTATAGTAATTATTACTCACGATCACGTGTGAATAACGTGACTCACGAACATTTCGTGTCACATGCCAATCCCTAGTAATTACTAAATCGAGAACTAGTTCCAAATCATTGATAACATGGAACCAAATATAATATAATACGGTTTTATATGGACCTTATAAATTTTTTTTATATAAAATCACTTTGAAAATATATAATTATAGATGATTTTATAAAGAACGTTATAAGTTATATATGGGTTCATATTCATCAATATATAATCATAACTAACACAAATTATAAAATATTTCTTATATGGATCCACATAGTATTATATTATTATGTATAGTGTCATACTAAATTATATATAAACGTATATGTAAATATATCTTTTATATGTTACTTTATGTAGTTATATATAGCACATGCAATTATATGTAGGCCAGTATGTAATAATATAAAATCACATATGTGTCCATTAGGGCGGGTCGATTTAATAATCGCCCATGGCTCAGTGAAAATCGTATTCTAGGGATCAAAATAAGGGAATAAAGTAACCATACCTCTAAAACGAATTCTACTATCCCCCAACTGTTGACTTTTGTCCCGTAGGGTCAAGTTTTGAAAAATCCCACTTTGACCCATTTAGAGTGCCCCAATCGAGTCCAAATGTATGACCGACCCCCACTAACTTTGGAGGGCCGATCCACCCATGCCAGTGGCACACCCCCTGGAACTCCCCTGGGGGGTTCCCCATACAAACATTTTAAAAAATCACCATTTTTGGCACTTTATTTTATTATTTTTTATTTATTTTTATTATTTTATTTATTTTTTCTCTTTAGAAATTTATTTAGTCAGAACATATGTAAATGAAAAAATTAATTTAACTTAGTAATAGAAAAGAAAATAAAAAAAATTACTGTTTGAAGTCTTTTTTGCTTTCAAGTCTGGGCAATTTCGCACGGCTCTCTAATGTCGTCACCATAACAGCCTCTACATTTTCCGGTATAACTCGTTTGGAAACGCTAGCTAGAAATTGAACGTGTCGTTCTGTTGCAGGTCGTAAAATAGGTTGTGTGGGTTTTTTAAGCCACCACAAGACACAGCTGCATGTCGTAAACTTACTTAAGCTAAATCGGTTACAGGTAGAATTGAGCATAAAATTATCATAAAGGATTTTCCAGAAGTAATAAAAGGCGCACTTGCTTACTTATATTACCGATATTGCGTTTTATAATAACTTATTAATGAGAGTAAAAATAATAAGTTATTGGTATTGCGTAATATAACTACTTATTATGCGAAAGTACAATTTAATAAAAATTTAAAATCTAATTACATTGCTCGGATCGGTGTACTTTTAAACAAAGTCATTACTGGTAACGTCTTATTTTATTCCCTACGTGTAACCAATGAAATATGTACTAATATGTAATGACTTACTTCACTCTATAAAAGTATGTAGTTATTTTAGCTAACTAGTGAATTTAATATTACAAGTAACAACTTATTTCAGTACTTTCTTCGTAATCACTTATTTTAGCCTATACCGGTACGATTTAGGCAACCATTTACCCCCAATGACACCCCCATGTTAAAATAATGTGTTATGCGACCAAAGTGTAAGTAGTTACAATTTTTGGTTTCTTATTACATTTCCCTTTACCTGGTAATAGAAGGTTTTGCTGGGTTGTAATCAGCATGTCCAAAATATATAGAATTGATGGTCAGAGTTCTATTAGTTTTTAAAAGTCAAGATTTTGTCATGCGTGTTATGTTTATTTGTGAAAATTCAAAAAACTTTGTTTAAAAATAGCGTTTTTCTTTTGAACCCATTGGTTCCAATTTGAAATTTTCACATTCTGTAGCTGAAATATTGGGTTATCTTAGTAAAAAGAATCATAAAAGCCACAATAATTTGAGGCAAATTTTTAAATCCAAAGAAACGACTCAGAAATGTAAATAAATTTATATTTTTTGAGAACAATTCAAAAATATTTCTTTGAGCCATTTTTTGAATAAAAAAGGGGGCTCTTTTAGATGCACCACTTTCATACAACTTAAAGTTTAATAATATATTTTTGGCCTCGTTTGTTGTCCCAGCCAGCTCTAAAAACATAAAAATTCGAGGCGGCACAAGCCTTTAAAAATCGGTATAATCCCGTCAAAAGCGGAATGAATGGTTGGTCAGGTTAAGTACACTAATAGAAAAAAGCCTGCCCATGTGAAAATCGAAATATATATGAACATACATGATCATACATTGACTTGTATATGATCATGCATGAGCATACATGATCATATACGTCCATACATAGTTCAATGTATGACCATACATTATCTCATATATTTCTATTTATATTCGGATCCGAAATTTGAGGTTATATGGAGGTATATGGACATATACATGCGCGGCTCCAGGGGGGGAAAATAGGGAAATTCCCCCCCCCCCCCCCCTCTCAGCGAAATCGAAAAAGAAAAAAAAAGGAACAAAAAGGAAAAAGAGGGAAAAGGAGAGAAAAAGAAGAGAAAAAAAGAAAAAGAGGGAAAAAGGAGAGAAAATAGAGGAGAAAAAAGGATAAAGTGAAAGAAATACAAATTTGTTATGAATAATAATATGAAATATAAAATTTTTTCCTTATTTTCATTTAACCAGTCGTCATTTAAAAAATCTCAATAGATATTTTAACAAATTTATTAAAAAACTGATAATTTTGATTATAAAGAAATTAAAGTTTGTGGAGAAATGTAGTTAAAAGATTTAAATTTCAAATTAGATTTTCAAAATTGTATGTAGATCAAATTCGTTTGAAATTTTTCTAATTTCAAATGACAAAAAGAAATTTCATTTTAAAATTTCGCATTTTTTAATACAAAATTCCAATTTTAATTGAAAATTTTTTAAATAAAAATAAACGCCCTTACTATTTAAATTTTCCAAATGTATATTTTTGTTGACTTTAGTTAAAATTTTGGGCGGCAGCATGCTTTATATTTGTTCCTTTTACTCCTGCAAGGAGCATAGGGCCGCAACAAGATTATCCCAATACCTTCGATCTGATGCACGGTGTTTGATTTCATTCAAACGAAGGTGTAAGTTGAATATTTCGGTTTCAATTTGCCGTTTCCAGGTGTGTGCTGGTCTTCCTATACGTCGACTGCCTTACGGGTTCCAGTCTATAGCTTGTTTAGCAATATCATTGGGTTGTTTACGTAATGTATGTCCAATCCAATTCCATTTGCGTTTGCGGATTTCAATTTGGATAGGTTGTTGACCAGTTTCTGACCATAGTCGGCAATTTGAAATTGTTCTAGGCCAGAATATGTGTAGAATCTTCCTTAAGCATTTATTCACAAAAACTTGTATGGAATGTATGTCGCGAGGTGCTGCATTCCACGTCTCGCATCCATACAACAGTGTGGATTTTATATTGGAGTTGAATATCCTTAGCTTCGTCCTTCTTGGCAGCATGCTTTGACCTAGTTTATTTTTGGAGCATTCTGATTGGTTAATTTATTTTCAACCAATTAAAATATTTGAAAATGTAAATATTTCTTTAGGATTTTCATACACAAAATGAACAAAGCCGTTTAAATATAAAGTCGACTTTAAAAGTAAAATATTGTTTGATAGTAAAGCACCGTAAGTTGTTCGGATTTCACGTAAAAAATTGTTATACTCCTCCATATAAAAAAAAAATGATAATTTTCCACGACAATGAATTTCACGTGAAAACTGAGTAGAGATTGTTTTCACGCAAATTTAATGTACAAGACTATTATTTTTATTGGGGAAAAATCACATTTTTTGTATATTGTGATTGTGTCTTTGATATAAAATTGAAAAATTGTTAATTTTTATAATTTAAATTAAAATTTGAGTAAAATTAAAGTTCGAGTAAAATTTTTCCACGTGAAAAACCACTTACGGTGCTTTTGGGAAAAAGTCTAAATTTTATTTTGAATTTTTTTCCTTAAAATTGCAGAACTGAACTTCTAATGGAATTTTGTAAATTTGAAGTGGTAAATGCTACTATATTTTAGAATTTTCTCATTTCGAAATAATAAATCGAAATTTCTCTTAAAATTTTCTCAATATTGTAAGAAAACAATTAATTACCGTTATTTTTGTTCAGATTTAAGATCAAATTTGACAAACTCCAAATAGAATTCACAATTAATTTCACTTGAAATTCTCCAAATTTCATTCGGAAAGATATGGTGGAGTTCTTTTTTAGGTTTTTCCAAATACATATTGATATCGTAGAGTATATAGTTATGTTCCTGAAATAATTTCTTTTGAAATACTCAATTTATGATTGCCTGCGAGTAATTGACTAGCGTTAGATCCTGCACTTCCTCTCAACCTGCAAAATGTTTTAACTTTAAAATACGGAATGTTGGTGTAGCGTCAAAGCAAAATTGGCCAGTAATTCTTTTTGTTAATATCGACATCTTACTCCCACAGCTATACCAAAACCGATATGAAAATTTATTTATACAAAGTTTTCCAAATGTTGATCACAAACGCCTGAGCGTCCCTAATCGCATCCTAGGAGGTCTACGAAACATTCCGAAAAAATAATTAAAAAAACAAGAATTTTTTAAATATTAGAAGTTTTTAGTTAAAATTTATAACTGAAGTATAAAAAATCAGCTTCTAATAAATAAAGTGAATATAAAAATAATGAAAATAATTTCAAAACTTTTCAGGAAATATTAATCCCTTGTTTATGTATTACGAAAATACTCGATACGAAAGCAAAGTAACGAAAATTTGTTTTTGTTTCCCATATATTTTTGACGAAAGTGATTGTCAATTTCTTTCGTTTAGACTATTTTCGTAATAGATAAACAGGCCCTAACTTTTTGTATTGTTGTTAAAAAGTAATCTCTGAGTTAAATACTTGTAATCATCCCAATCAAATTTTGAGGTCTTTTCAGACTCCGGCGACGTTTTTCGTAAAATTTTCAAAGTTTAATTTAATGAAATCCGCGATTTAAATCGTCATATGTATATCGAATAATGGATTCTTTAAAATTTATGAAAAAATATATGCGGTGTGTTGGATTAGTCGAAATTCTTACTACTTTTACTACAATTGGAAAGTTTTGTTTACTTTTTATATTGAAATTTTGCAGCTGTAGTAAAAGTAGTAACTTGTAGTAACTTGTAGTAAGTAAACGAACACGCTTATGTTGTTCCACATTACTTTATTTTTGCCTTTACGAAATCTTATACTGGCACTCTTATTGGGTCTTTTTTCATACAAATGCTGAAAAATCGAACTGTTTTTTTTATTTAATACTATAACTCAGGAACCAAAAGGAGTACCAAACTGATATTTGACAGTGTCATTGATAAAAAACTAAGAACTAATACAAATATATTAAAAGGCTACGATTAAGTATCCCGAACCGCGTATTAAGATAAAATGGCTTTAGACCTTTGATAACTATAAATCATGGCTTCAATTATAAAAGGATAGAAACAATTAATTAATTATAGAAAAATTCTCAAAAATTTAAATTTTTTTTAATATATCAGAAATTATAAAATTAAAGAATGAGTTGCAGACCAACTTCAGGCACGCTTTCAGAAGCTTTAAAGTGATATATTAACCAGTCACATAGCTAAAATAATACAAAAGTTAGACCCAAATATGTACGGAAAGTCTATAGCAAATTTGATCATTTTCCCCAAATTTAACCCAATTTTAGCTATACAAAGTATTCCAAGTTATAGCAAGTTTCATACAATTCAAATAGAGTGCGGAAATTTCAATTGTTGATTTTATATGTTATTTAATATGAACTTTTTTAGGCATTACTAACCCATTCTTGTTGGATGTCAAATACGTATCAAATATTAAAGTTTTTGATGAAAAATTAACTTAGAATTTTCCGTTGGACTTTATATTGTCTTATATACCTAAAGCGTCGCTCATAAAATCGTTAACCTTGCGCTGCGGAGTCCAAAAACGTCCAACAAGTAGTGTATGGCCAAATCAAAAGGGGTTAAAAAATATTTTTTTTTGAAAATTTAAAAAAAAAAATTTTTCCAATACATGATCATATACTAATCAATGAATGATAATGTATGTTCATATATATTTCGATTTTCACATGGGTGTAAAAAGTTTTGCTAAAGCTGCTAAAAATTAGTTAAAAATTACCTTGCATAGAAAACTGCTGAAATAAGCTGATTTTCTAAAATAGAGTTGTTAAATATACGGAATTTTAGTTTTATTTGAGCTAAATTTTAGTTAATTGAAATAAAAATTTACTCTGCTAGAATCAGCAACAAATTTTGCTAAATATTAGTAGAATAAAAAAAACACAAAAAATTTTAAATTGTTTTAAGAGAATAAAAATCTATTTGTGAAATCAGCAGTCTACTATTTTTCACCAATATTTCTATTGATTTTAGCAGGATGACATTATTATATTTAACAGTTTATTTTTGCTATTCTAATCTTACTAATATTTAGCAAAAACCTGCAAAAATTTTGCTGTAAAGTTACTTTTAAATAATAAACATGTAAAAATAGCAGAAAAAGCTACTAATTGTTTTGCTATTTTCCCAGGTTTATTTCCGTTAGTGTATGAATAAAATTTTATTGTATCTAAGTGTTTTTCCAAATTTAAGTGCTTGAAGGACAATTCTCAGAAGTAGATTTTAGAGATCCTTACGAGGCCCGTAGAACAGTCTTAAACATTTCCTTAAATGAAAGGTAATTTTTTTGAATTCAAACTCATAAAAAATAAGAGATTCCTAAGTACTTCTACATCATATTGAGCCATAAAGTATTTTTCCCAGGGTTAAGGTTAAAATAAAGAAGAAGGAATTTTTCACTCAATATTCGTATAATGGAGGCGAAAATACTTTAAAAAGTTTTATAGGACGTTTGTGCAAAAAAGTCGATATTTGTTGATCGGCGTAATTTTTTTGAGGCTCCATTGGATGTTTATTTTGTTATAGCTGTTTTCTATATTACAATTGTATATTTATACCCTACACCACTATGTGGTCAGGGTATTATAAGTTTGTGCTGATGTTTGTAACACCAAAAAATATTGGTGCTAGACCCACCTTATAGTATACCGATCGGCTCAGAATTTTTTTTATTTCGATTTAACGATGTCCGTCTGTCCGTCTGTCTGTATGTCCATGCATTTTTGTGCGCACTCTACAGGTCGCAAATATTAAGATATTTTGATCAAACTTGGTACACCGACTTATGTCGGCCCAAGGACGACGCCTATTGATTTTGGTGAACATCGGTCCATGTTTAGACCTAGTGCCCATATAAGGGTCCTACTAAAATTATATGGTTTATACGCTGCAGGTCGCAAATATTAAGATATTTTGATGAAATTTGGTACACAGACCAACGTTGGCCCAAGGACGAAGCCTATTGATTTTGGTGAACATCGATCCATGTTTAGACCTAGTGCCCATATAAGGGTCCTACCAAAATTATATTGTTTATACGCTGCAGGTCGCAAATATTAAGATATTTTGATGAAATTTGGTACACCGACTTATGTCGGCCCAAGGACGAAGCCTATTCATTTTGGTGAACATCGGTCCATGTTTAGACCTAGTGCCCACATAAGGGTCCTACTAAAATTATATGGTTTATACGCTGCAGGTCGCAAATATTAAGATATTTTAATGAAATTTGGTTCGCTGACTAACATTATAGAAAATTTTTACACAAGTCCTATTTTAACCCATTCGAATTTCGGATCCAAACATTAGTTGGCTTTTAACCAGACTGGTGTAGGGTATTGTATAGTCGGCTTGCCCGACTTTAACCTTTTTACTCGTTTTAAATGCTGATTTTAATTTTTTTTATTTAATTAATATTTTTTAAAATTTTTTTTTTATTTAAAAAGAAAATTATTTTATTGTTTTAAAATTAATGAAGGGCCGCACGAAATTAGTTGACGGGCCGCATGCGTCCCTTGGGGCCGCATTTGTCCATGTATGATATATACTTAGTATCATTCCATATTAAATGGATACAAAAATAGAAGCTTTTGGACATGACCCCTTTCGATTTTCACAAAACTTGGTACATACATTCTGCTAAGCGTCATGATATTAAATGTAAAATTCATTTTGGTACGTGTTTTATCGCTGTTTTAAGTTGATTTTTTTCAGTAAATTTGTGAAAAATAGATGATGTTCAAATGAATACAACTTTTGAACGCGTTATCCGCTTGTTATAAAATTTTCACCTAGCAATGCTTATATAATCTACTTTCAAAATAAATTGCAAAAATAAAAGCGTAAAAAGGATAACACAATTTAAAAAATATCCTTAATTTGCAAATATCTCAAAAAACCCATCTTTAATATTTCAGCTACAGACTGTGAAAACTGCAAATTGGAACGCCAATGGGTTCGAAAGAAAAACTTTATTTTTTAACAAAGTTTTCTGAATTTTCACAAATAAACATAACATGCATGACAAAATCTTGCCTTTTAAAAATTAATAGAGGTCTGACCATCAATTCTATATATTTTGGACATGCTCGAAATGCCTTTAAAGTTTAGCGGTTTTCAATTTAGGTGTTTATATACAAACATTTTTAAATGCAATCAATATAAATTTTTTGTGGTGAAATGTAGGCACAGAACCTGTATTCATATTTAGGCTTAAAATCTGATGCATAAAACTTGATATTAAAACTACTGTTCGCGTTTTATATGGATTTTTACGGTTTTTTAAGGTTTTAGCCAATTGAATCGCCTTAATAAATGATATGGATTAGTAAAGAAGCAATTAAAAGGAAATATTTCAACAAAAAAAATGTATTCATCTATAGCGGCCTATACGTTAAAATCACTTATTTGGTAATGAAAGATTTTGCTGGGTTCTTTAGTAAGCCATATCATTTATTAACCAGCAAAATCTTTCATTACCAAATATGTGGTTATATAATAGAAATTCATAGCACCGCACAACTTATTTTTTGGCGTCTAAACTCATTATTTTTGTTTGGCGTGGTCGTTTTTATAAGTAGTCACGCTTACCCGCTCGCTTACGAAAAAATGAGAAATAAGTAGTTATGAGATTTTGAATAATAAGTGGTTACACACATGCTTACAAAAAGTTTTATTATAAGTGTTTATCCGATTGCCTACTTGATCCTTAAAAATTAGGAGTTAGGCAAATACTATTAGCCTAAGGAAATACATTTAGAAAAATTTAAGTTTTCTCTAGTGTGTAATTTTAGGACTCGTCATAAAAATTTAAACATAAAACATAGTTACATATAATAAAAAAATTTAACTGTGTAAAAAGTACTTATTTAAACTAATACGAGTAAGACATTATTTTATATTTAGAAACAATGAATACAATAGGCCGTTATTAGGAATTCATTATTTTATATTATAAAATAATGCAAAATATAATGATTTATCATTTTTGGTAATGCAGATAGTAATGAGGTGTCATTACCAATATTTTGCTGGGTAAGACCGATTTTGCTTTCAGCGATTCAATTGGCTAAAACCTTAAAAAACCGTAAAAATCCATATAAAGCGCGAACAGTGGTTTTAATATCAAGTTTTATGCATCAGATTTTCAGCCTAAATATGAATACCGGTCCTGTGCCTCCATTTCACCACAAAGAATTTATATTCCCAAGTAAAAAAAAATTATATGGAGCCATATGAAGTTATATTTAATTATATGTAATATTTTATGTAATTAGATATAATTATATCCGAAAAATGAGAACGTCTTATTGTATCATATTGCATCGAATTGTATACAATTTGGTACAATTTGATGCAATTTTATGCAATTCGATACAATTGTATCCGAATTTTGTTCTCATCCAATTACATCAAATTATATGTTTTTGTATAAAATTATATAAAATGTTATAAAAGTGGACATAGTTTGATACAATTATATCTAAATATTAACCTTATACTTTTTATCATATTTATATATTTATCTAACAATCTACATACAAAAATTAATTTTTTAAATAAAAAAAAATTTACAATTACTTGTAATTGTAATTGTTCTTTTTTGAATTGCAATTACAAATAATATGTAATTGTAGATGTGGTTTTTTTCAATTACAATTACATGTAATTGTGTAATTGCATGTGTAATTAATTACAAAATATAATGGTTAACCCCAGGTCTGCTGGAGATCTTATAATTTCGATAAATCTTCCCTTACTTTTATTCAGATTTATCATGACAGTGCAATAAACATGAAAAAAATTTTCTTTTAATTTAGTAATTTTAAAATAAAGTTAACAACACTGAAATTTTAAAGTCAATAGGATTATGATATACAACCAAGATATAAGAAATGAGTCAAGTGTACGTTATAGTAAGGAGAATTTCGTATTAAAGCTTCAGTGTTGTTAATGTTATGGGCGCGTAAGCCATTTTTGACTCATGCTCCTAAACAAAAACAAAATACTCACGCACGAGCATTTCGTTTCTTACTCAGCACACATGAGTATATTAAAAACTTACAATCAGAAAATTCCCACGCAAAACAGTAAAAATTACTAAAAACATGATGCAAAAAATAAACTCACACACGAATTATGCACGGGTTATTCTTACTCACGCTCACTTAAGTATAGTAATTATTACTCACGATCACGTGTGAATAACGTGACTCACGAACATTTCGTGTCACATGCCAATCCCTAGTAATTACTAAATCGAGAACTAGTTCCAAATCATTGATAACATGGAACCAAATATAATATAATACGGTTTTATATGGACCTTATAAATTTTTTTTATATAAAATCACTTTGAAAATATATAATTATAGATGATTTTATAAAGAACGTTATAAGTTATATATGGGTTCATATTCATCAATATATAATCATAACTAACACAAATTATAAAATATTTCTTATATGGATCCACATAGTATTATATTATTATGTATAGTGTCATACTAAATTATATATAAACGTATATGTAAATATATCTTTTATATGTTACTTTATGTAGTTATATATAGCACATGCAATTATATGTAGGCCAGTATGTAATAATATAAAATCACATATGTGTCCATTAGGGCGGGTCGATTTAATAATCGCCCATGGCTCAGTGAAAATCGTATTCTAGGGATCAAAATAAGGGAATAAAGTAACCATACCTCTAAAACGAATTCTACTATCCCCCAACTGTTGACTTTTGTCCCGTAGGGTCAAGTTTTGAAAAATCCCACTTTGACCCATTTAGAGTGCCCCAATCGAGTCCAAATGTATGACCGACCCCCACTAACTTTGGAGGGCCGATCCACCCATGCCAGTGGCACACCCCCTGGAACTCCCCTGGGGGGTTCCCCATACAAACATTTTAAAAAATCACCATTTTTGGCACTTTATTTTATTATTTTTTATTTATTTTTATTATTTTATTTATTTTTTCTCTTTAGAAATTTATTTAGTCAGAACATATGTAAATGAAAAAATTAATTTAACTTAGTAATAGAAAAGAAAATAAAAAAAATTACTGTTTGAAGTCTTTTTTGCTTTCAAGTCTGGGCAATTTCGCACGGCTCTCTAATGTCGTCACCATAACAGCCTCTACATTTTCCGGTATAACTCGTTTGGAAACGCTAGCTAGAAATTGAACGTGTCGTTCTGTTGCAGGTCGTAAAATAGGTTGTGTGGGTTTTTTAAGCCACCACAAGACACAGCTGCATGTCGTAAACTTACTTAAGCTAAATCGGTTACAGGTAGAATTGAGCATAAAATTATCATAAAGGATTTTCCAGAAGTAATAAAAGGCGCACTTGCTTACTTATATTACCGATATTGCGTTTTATAATAACTTATTAATGAGAGTAAAAATAATAAGTTATTGGTATTGCGTAATATAACTACTTATTATGCGAAAGTACAATTTAATAAAAATTTAAAATCTAATTACATTGCTCGGATCGGTGTACTTTTAAACAAAGTCATTACTGGTAACGTCTTATTTTATTCCCTACGTGTAACCAATGAAATATGTACTAATATGTAATGACTTACTTCACTCTATAAAAGTATGTAGTTATTTTAGCTAACTAGTGAATTTAATATTACAAGTAACAACTTATTTCAGTACTTTCTTCGTAATCACTTATTTTAGCCTATACCGGTACGATTTAGGCAACCATTTACCCCCAATGACACCCCCATGTTAAAATAATGTGTTATGCGACCAAAGTGTAAGTAGTTACAATTTTTGGTTTCTTATTACATTTCCCTTTACCTGGTAATAGAAGGTTTTGCTGGGTTGTAATCAGCATGTCCAAAATATATAGAATTGATGGTCAGAGTTCTATTAGTTTTTAAAAGTCAAGATTTTGTCATGCGTGTTATGTTTATTTGTGAAAATTCAAAAAACTTTGTTTAAAAATAGCGTTTTTCTTTTGAACCCATTGGTTCCAATTTGAAATTTTCACATTCTGTAGCTGAAATATTGGGTTATCTGCTTCAATAATATCAATAATTTAAAGAAAATTAAAGATGGGTTTTTTGAGATATTTGCAAATTAAGCATATTTTTCAAATTGTATTATCCTTTTTGCATTACATAATTTATTTTTGCAATTTAGTAGATTATATAAGCATTACTAGCTGAAAATTTTATAACAATCGGATAACGCGTTCAAAAGTTGTAATCATTTAAACATCATGTGTTTTTCACAAATTTACTGAAAAAAATAAACTAAAAAAAGCGAAATGAAACGAATTTTACAAAAATTTAAAAACAGTAAATTTCGTGATAGTCATGAGAATCTACAAAACGAACTTTGTCCAAATTCTTCTTCCGATGACTATACCGGTTCCCTTTGGAATGATTCTATATATAAATCCACAACACACACCTAGATTTTTAACTCATGGTATAACAAATATTTTACCAAAAGAAACGGCAAATAGCAAAGATCCATATAAATATCGTCCTATCACATGTTTTCTTACACTTTACAAATTAATAACATCATGTTTAGCGAATCGAATCACACAATATCGCGAGGAGAACAATAGTATAGCAGAACATCAAAAAGGTTGTAGGAAAGGATCCAGAGAATGTAAATGACAACTTATTATAGACTAACTATTAGCAACCAAGCACATGACAGAAAACGGAACTTATTTTTGATGTACATTGATTACCAGAAGGCATTTGATTCAGTTTCACATGATTGGTTGCTAAAGATCCTTCAACTGTATAGAATAGGTGATAGGCTATTTAACTTCTTAAGATATACTATGAACAATTGGTGCATGAAAATGTCAATACGAAGTACTAAAGGAAATGTTTAAACATATGTAATCCCTATAAAAAGGGGTATATTTCAAGGTGATTCTTTGAGTCCTATATGGTTTATTTTGGCCCTAAATCCACTTTCGAATCTATTAAACGACACAAAACTTGGATTCGAGATAAAATCGGGGGGTCAAAAATGTTTTACTATAAATCATCTTGCTTATATGGATGATATCAAACTATACGCAGCAAACCTACAACAACTTTCATGACTAGTTGAAAGAATCCAAATGTTTTCAAATGATATCAAAATGAAATTTGTATTGGACAAATGTAAAACTCTCAGTTTCGTACGCGGTAAGTAACAACAAGTTCCGTATGACTTATCAGATAGTGATAAAATAAAAGCAATGATTGACAACAAAACGTACAAGTATTTAGGAATTAGACAATCTATTCGAATGGCTCAAGAACAAATAAAAAATGAACTAAGTATAGAGTTTTCAAAACGCTTAACTAAAATTATGAAATCTAACTTTAATGCTAAAACCCTAGTAAAGGCGATATATGCTATACCAGTTCTTACCTATTCACTTGGTGTAATAACATGGAGCAAAACTAATATTGATGCGCAGCAAAGAAAAATTAGAACCATTATGACAAAATACAGAAAACACCATCCAAAATCTGCTGTTGAACGTACAACCATACCAAGAAATATGGGAGGAAGAGGACTTGTTGAGATCGAAAACAACAGACAAAAATAAATAGATTCTCTTAAAATTGTTTTTAAAACAAAAGCGCAAACACCTATGCTTCATCGCGCAATATGTGATGCAGATAGTACATCTTTACAACAGATTAGAAATGAAGAAAACTACCACAACGAAATCGAAAAATATAATAAATGCATAAATAAACCATTACATGGAAAACATCCTAACGAAGTTAACCAGGACCATGTTGATAAAAATGCATTAAATTATTGGCTTGTAGCTGCGACATGAAATTATTTGAAATTCATAGTTATGGATCCAACAATTGAAAGTGATCAATGTAGATATGGTTGTAGATCAGTTGAGTCTATCCAACATATTACTTCAGGATGCACAAATATGGTTAGTTCAAAATACCTCGAACGCCACAATTCGGTAGCAAAAATACTTCACGAAGAACTGGCAATGAAATATGAACTAAGAACTTCAGAAAAACAACCATATTTTAAATATCAACCAGATCGTGTGATACAATATGAAAACTTCAGATTATACTGGGACCGTACAGTTCTAACGGATCGTACTGCCAATGCAAATATACCAGCTATAGTCCTCTTTGACAAAGTAGATAGAAGATAATTCTTAATAGTCACAGCAATCCCTAACAACAGTAATCTCCAAAATAAACATCCCAAAAACTTAATAAGTATACCAAATTAATAGAACCTATTAAAATGCAGTGGAAAGTAAATGTAAGAATTATTCCAATTATAATATCAAGTACAGGATTAATACCAAAAAAGTTACATGAAGGAGTAAAAGAACTTGGGGTTCACGAATCTTTACGGATGAAGATGCAAAAAGCTGTTATTATTGCAACCACTAGAACTGTCAGAAAGTTTGTAGGAAATTAAGTTATATATAAAATAATGTTAACTATTAGTATTATATCGTGTTTTGATAAATTAATCTGTACACATATTACTATAAAAATGTAAAACCAATGTAATATTGAGAAAATAAATAAATAATAATAATAATATTTGGTTTGCTGGGAGAGAGGTTGTCATTTCGGGAACAAATTATAAAATTTTATTTAAAAATTTTAAAATATATAAAAATATCTTTATTATTCAAAAAAATTGGGGGCTTCTTCAGTGGGAGCTCACTTTGGAAAAGATAAATATGGTGGTTAAACAAAACATTGCTAATATTGCAAATATACATTTGGGTCAAATAACATCAAAAGGCTTCTTCTGTGAAAAGTGTTGCTCTTCTCAAGCACCCACTCCATTAGAATTGGTAGGAAGACAGATGGAATAGCTTTTAAGCCGAATGATACTGTGTATGTACTACCTAGTAAATAAGATGTATATTGGCGAAAAGGTTTTATTAATCAATATTAGTTTCCAACAACCACAAGAACAAACACAAAACAAAGAAGACAAAAAATATTTGAGACTTCACCTACCTAAAGTGTTTCCAGGACTGTCAAACAGGCGCAAGTAATGACTCAAGAAATTGAATGAAAAGATACTGCGTAAACACGTGTTTGGCAGATATAATCTATCTGTGTTCAAAACGGGATTAACTTCAAACAACAAATAATATACCATCATTATTTCAACAAGAAACAGTATGCTATGAAACCGAAAAAATTTTAAATTAAGAAATAAATTACGAAGACAAGGAAGTCAAAAAATTATATGATTTCAGCAGGGGATTGATACCGAAAACTTTGCACGTTGGTCTGAAGGAACTGGATATGCCAAAAAAACCTGTGGCAAATAATGCAGAAGGCGGTGGTGATTGCGACAACACGTATCGTCAGGAAGTTTATGGGAACATAAATTGGGAATCCCAATCCCAATTTAGAACAAAGGTAGATTTAGATTTGCGTTGTGATTTTTGATAATTTGTGCATTTTTAAATAATTTACTTAAGATTTTAATTTAAGTTGAATTTTGCCCAATTTTTAATTGAGATGAATAAAGGAAAATAATAATAGTAATAATAATAATAATGCCCCGCAAGGGCATACCTAAGGCTTGGTATGACGGGTTTGACAACCCCGCGGACCCTAGTTTGAACTCCGCAAGGGCATACCTATGGATTGGTATGACGGGCTTGACAAACCCGCGAACCCTAGGTAAACCCAGGCACGTCGGCCTCACAGTGAGCGGTACCCTGGTCAGTTTGAACCTGGCGTGCCCAGATTCGGGATCGCCAGCCCTCAGAAATGAGAGTTTAAAATTTTTTAATTTATCAATGAATGTTGAAGAAGAAGCCTCTTACGAGCACCGGTAAGATCGGGTACGGCGCGGGACACAACAGCCCGATCAAGAAGACGAAATAGATATTAATAATGGACCATTGCCCCATAACGCTAACAATGTTTCATTGGTGAATACACTAATGACCAACAAAGCTGGAAAACCTAGGCAACGCATATTATGGACAGATGAAATGAACGTAAATGTTATGCGCTGCTACTTTATCAGTACCCAACTGGGCACCATAAAAACAGGTTATCGCAAAGATTTTCTCCGACAATTCATAGTAATATACCCACAATTTAGTGAAAGCATCACTGCACAGAGACTTGCAGATCAGAAGAGATCCATATTACTCAATAAGAAGTTAACTAATATGGAAATCGAACGCATTAAGAATGATGTAGCTAATCGTTAATCTCAAAAAATCAACAGAAAGAATATTGAGATCTATGGGTCTTATAGAAGCGCGTGTGGAAAATGAATTTAATGAGAATGGTATTGAAATTGTGCACATGAATGAGATTGAAAATAACATCGAAGATGGGGAGTCTCAAAACCTCCTACAGAATATAAGCGTAGATTCCAGCGCTAGCTTAGGAGAGGCTGGGGATGGGATAAATAATAGTATAGAGATTGAGGAGTTTACTGCCTTTGATGCAGCTATGTTGGAATTTGAAGATGTAGAACCTCTATCCAAGCATGTAATACCCAGATTGTATCCAGTTAGCCAAGTGGATTCTTACTGTTTAATTATGTATCTACAAACGTAGAACAGGTAGCAGCGACGAAGAACATCTGTTTATATATTGAATATGAATAGATGTTTGTTGTTGTTGTTCGCTTGTGGGATCATTTCTTTTTGTACACAGAAACTACATGAGGTAATGTGTATTCTTTTGTATGATAAGAAATGAAGCCAGTAGATAAAAGACCAATTCTAAGCAGGCATATAGTTGTAAGATATTTAGTTTTATTTTAGTATATTTACAATAATTAAATTGGTAAATAAAGTGGTTGTTATGAACAAACCATCAACGCACAAGGTTGTTTTATTTTTCCTGCTCCCATCGTAGAAGATTCTACAATTTGGTGACTAGCCGACACTCGAAATGAGCTTGCGCTAAGGCTAAAAAAGAAAAAATTAAATTTGTTCACTGCTAAAGTGCAGTATAAGAAAAAATAAAGTTAAAAACAGCAAAAGTGCTGAACAAATACAGATGAAGAATGCTGAAATACAGATGACGAGTGTACGCAACAATATGGAGTCAAATATTGGAGAAGAAGATATATCATTGCAGCAGCTGAAGAAATGGACCTGCCTAGTCCACATCCTTAAAGAACAGATGCTGCCGTTTAGGGAAGTAACATAATAAGTAAGATATGTAATAATTTAGAAAATATTAACGAAGTTTTTAATAGTATTAAAAATAAGACTTCCGTGGAGAAATTAAAATCTCCAACTAACATTAATGAATCAGCCATTCTTCGCCATTCCAGCCATACAACTCCCGACGGCCTTTATGTTGAGCTTTTTGCAGCGCATAACCACCTAGCGCAATTAGTGAATGAACCAACGCACATTCCGTGCGTTGAAGGTGAACACCAGAATACTCTTGACCTTTTCCTTACTTCACATCCAGACAAATATGAAGTAAGAACACTTGCACCTCTCGGCAATTCGGATCATTGTACCATTTCCGCATCTTTTTCGTTCTCCGTCCTTCGAAACGTTTCGACAACAGCTGCGAAACGTTCAGTTTTTATTTACGAAAAAGCACGTTGGGATGAGCTCAACGATTTTTTCCGGTATTTTAATTGGAAACTCTGTTTCCTTGACAACAACGTAGATGCCGCGGCGAAAATGGTTGAAGAGGTTATATTGCTTGGAATGAAATCTTTCATTCCTTCGAAGCAAGTTTCAGTTAAACCAAAAGATAAATGTTGGTTTAATCAAACTTGCAGGAACGCAGTCAGATCCAGAGAGTTAGCGTTCAATAATTGGCGGGATAAAAAGAACGCCAATACTGATCTGCTTCGCAAACGGGCGAGATATGAGTGTTCCAAAGTACTTAGTCGCGAAAAGTTTCTTTACGAGCAACGTCTTCGTACTAAAGTTCTTTCTGCTCCACGGGGTAGTAAGAGCTTTTGGTCATTCGTTAAAAGAGTAAAGGATAATGCTAGTTCAACTATCCCAACTCTTATAAAGGATGACCAAATATTCACTGAACCGATTGATAAAGCTAACCTTTTAGCTGAGATGTTTGAAGATAATTCATTCCTGCCGGAAAGCGATCAACCACTGCCCGAGCTTGAAAGAGTGTCGAGTACTATGCCTAAGATATTCTTTCGCGCGGGAGTTTTCCCCTCGTGCTCGAAAGTTGCCAATGTCCAGCCAATCCCTAAAAAGGGTGCGGCTAACAACTCTGAAAATTACCGCCCGATCGCAATATGCTCTGCGTTCTCAAAGGCGATGGAGAGTATGGTTAATTACCATCTTGTGAATTATTTAGAGTCCAACTCACTTCCTAATGACCGACAGTATGGCTTCCGCAGACGTCGTTCTACGGGAAACCTGTTAGCGTTCCTCTCGGAGCGTTGGAGTCGGTCCATCTACCGTTTTGGTGAGAGCAAAGTGGTTGCTCTGGATATTTCAAAGGCCTTTGATCGTGTATGGCACGGGGCGCTTATTTCAAAGCTTATTGCTTTTGGTGTGGGTAATGACTTCGCTCGTTTTATTTCGAGCTTTCTCAGAGATCGCACTATTTGTGTTGTTATAGATGGGGTCTCATCCGATGAGTTTCAACTGAATTCAGGCGTACCGCAGGGTGCTGTTCTTTCTCCTTCCAATAGTAGGTATATGCGGTTACTGGCACAGTGCTCCGGAGCAGGGCGCTACTGGCACAGTCAGCCGGAGCAGGTCGCTACTAGCGCAGTCATCCGGAGCAAAGATAAGAGGCGTGTTGATAACAGATAAGAAGCATCCCAGCGAAATTTTTTACAATCGGTTGTCAAACATTCATATTCCGCAACCGGATGAGTTCTTGATCTAGTTCCAGAACTGGTTCTAGGGCAACCGGTTCCACTTTTTAGCTATAGAAGCGGTTGCTTTTGGGACAATTTCAAACAAAAATCATCGATGTTAGAATTGTCAAAAGAAGGGGTTGTAAAGGAAAAGTAGATATTCTTCAACCGATTCTTTGTAACAGAAAATTTTCCTGGGATGTTTATGTAAGTGACCGGTTGTCTTCTGGAAAATAGAAGTGGGGTAGATAAGAAATTGTGTATACTGCAGGTGTTTTGGGTTTCTTTGGTTTGTGTTTTTTTATTTTTGTCTTGTGTTTTATATGTGTGACTTTAAGACATTTAAAGGTTTTTGTGCTTTGTAAATTGTTTGTAAACAGGAGTTGAAAAAAGATTGGTGTGTTAATGCAGCGTATTTTTTTATGTCTTTGGATGCAACTTGTCTAATTGTACATGCTTAAGGTCTTTGCTCATCTTATTTGTTATCTAATCAATTTAGAATATAACAAGTTTTAGGTATTATCAATTTACCAATTTGTTTATTTAATTTTAGTTACTAAGCCTTCTCACATAAACTCGTATTCTACCCGTAAACTGGGTAAACCTAGTATGTTTATTAGTTGAATGTAGAACTCAATACATAAAAATATGGTACCTATATTTATGTATCGTTTGCAAGGAATTTACGAGTTATAATGAGTACGTCTACTAATAAATAACATAGGCTAGAAAAAGAACCGGTCGTTTTATTACCGGTTGGCATTAAAATTTTAAATTCAATAAATTATGTTATTGTACTTAAGATCTTTCTTTATCTTATTTATTATCTAAATTCGGATTATTCTGCACTTTACCCTACTTGGGTTGGGAGGGTTTATATTTTCTCTGAACGATGAAATCATAATTAGTATTTGATACTATCTCGACAGCTATATATCGTTTTTTTCTTCCGTGATTTTCAAATTGTGAATTTAAATCCATTAATAAAAAATAATTAATTTTTGTAAACTACTAACTACGCAATAAAACCGTGAGTGTTACTAAAGCTATAAAATTTAGGAACTTGAAAATAAAAATCTGCTAAATGATCATCAACTTTTCATCAAGATCTATTGAATCTTCAACATGGGATCAAAGCAATGTAATGTATGTCGAAATACTTTTTCCAGCACATTTAACTTAAAAAGGCAATTAACTCGCAAACACAATATTACCAATAAAAAACCACGAATAGAGGTGAGTGATGATTTCATTGAAGTAGGGTCTTCATCAACTGCTTATAAGAGATGTGCTGTCTGCGAAAAAGTCATCCCACTGTCGAATTGGCATCTTCATATTAGAACAAATTCGCACAAAGCGAAAATCTTAGTTGAATCAGGTGATCAGTTTTCAATAATTAATCAAGGATTCGTAAACCGAATTCAAACTTTGGTTTATAAAAATCGCGATGAAGAAAATCTGGTGGCAGAAAATTTCATGAAGGAAGTTCTTGAACCTCTGCAAGAGAAAATAATTTCTTACTTAACTATTCATACTGCTATTAAGTTTAACTTGGAACTTTTAGCATTTTATGTCCAGGTTAACGAAGCAGATGAGGATAGGACTGTAGTGGATTTAAAAAATTTCATCACAAAAATGACGCCAATATACACCATTGAGAAATTTAATGAAGTGTATAATTTCCAAATCTATGATATCCTAAAAAAGATGGAAGAGTTCCAAGAAAAGGATAGCGGTTGGGCTCTTATATCACTACATCATCTGGAAATAAACATAAATCAATATGCACCGCTAAAGGGTTCTACATATATACCCCTACCAGAAATATTTAAGAAGAAGAACGCATGTATAAATGTACAAAACAATGATCAGTATTGTTTTAAATGGTCTATTATATCAGCTCTACCATCGGTTACATCTAATGGACAACGAACATCGGTCTACAATGTTGATATACAATCACCAATAATAGACATCGGTGAATGGATTATGGATTTTAGTGGACTAGAATATCCACTTGAAACAGCTGACGTTTCTAAATTTGAGGAAAAGAACCAGGATATAAGCATCAATGTATTTGGCTACGACGAAAAATTAGATTTAATCATTGGACCCTACGATAAGACAAAGGTCATCAAAGATAAATATATAAACCTTCTGTTTTTCCAAGACGATGAATCAACAAATGCCCACTATGTATGGATCAAAGATATTTAAACGTATGTACCCATATAAAAAGACCAAAGAATGTGTGATGTTGGAGAAATATTTATTAAATACAAACTAATTTTTCTATTTTTCTCTTCTTAAATTTCAATAGTTTACTAAACATGCAGACAAACAAGTGTAAGAAGAAATTACATTATTGCAACTACTGCCTACAGCATTTATTCAAGCATGAAGCATTAAAAAAGCATTACAATGAGTGTAACAAGAAGGCGGCATACCTCCCCAAAGAAGACAAAAATATTATTAAATTTTAAAAATGGGATGGATGTACCGTTTGTTGTATATGCGGACTTTGAGTGCATTCTTCAGGAAATTGATCTACCAACAGAGAGTAAGTCATCTACCATTTATACCCAAGAGCATGTTCCTTGTGCATTTTGTTATTATATTAAGAGTAGTTTTATTGATAGTGTCAATAAATTACATATTTATAAAGGATTAGGTTCACCACTAAAATTTGTAAAATTTTTAATTGAAGACGTGAAAGATTTGTATAGGGATTATTTGAATATAAAGAGAAAAATGAATCCGCTAACAAAGGAGGAACTATTAGAATTTGGAGGGAATAACATGTGTCACATATGTGATAAAGAAATATATAGCAATGAGAAGAAAATAAAAGATCATTGTCATATAACAGGGAAATATAGAGGACCAGCTCACAGTAAATGTAATTTAAAATTTACATTACCTAATTTTATCCCAATAGTTTTCCATAATTTTTCTAAATATGACTGCCATTTGTTCGTTAAAGAATTAAACGAAATTGATGGTGGTGAAAATTCAGTAAATGTTATTCCCTTAAATAAAAAATTGTATATTTCCTTATCGAAAACTATCCCTATAGACGAAACAAATAAAATTCAATTGCGATTTATTGATTCTTTGAGGTTTATGGCATCGAGTCTAGACTCATTAGTCAAAAATTTAGAAACACCAGATTTTAGAATAATACAATCACAATTTCCAAATAATGACGAATTCAATTTATTGTTGCGTAAAGGAGTTTTTCCATATGACTATCTAAATTCATTTAGCAAAGTGGACGAAACATCATTGCCAAGTAGAGCTAATTTCTTCAATAAACTAACTGATAAAGAATGTTCTCTTGAAGATTATTCACATGTGGAAAAAGTGTGGAATACTAGACCCTTGTCACTACCGCTCCTGGGCTTTCCTGGGACGCCATGTTAAAAATTACAGATATTAAACTGGAATTATTAACAGATATAGATATGGTGTTGTTTATACAAAGAGGAATTCGTGGAGGCATCGTACAATGTTCGCAAAGATATTCCGAAGCGAACAATAAGTATATGGTAGATTTTGATTCAAAGCTTCCTTCCAAATATCTTGCGTATTTGGATGCTAACAATTTGTATGGTTGGGCAATGTCTCAATTGTTACCAGAGGGAGATTTTCAATGGGTGGACAATGTTAAAGATATTAAGGTAGAGTATCTACTTGATAGCATTCCCCAAGATTCAACCGTCGGATATATATTGGAGGTTGATCTAAAATATCCAAATATTCTTCACAAGAAGCATGATTTACCATTTTGCGGTGAAAATAAAAAAACTCCACATGCTAAAGAAGAAAAATTAGTAGTAGATCTAAATAATAAGGATAGTTATATCATTTATTATAAAAATTTACAACAATGTCTGAAACATGGGTTAAAAATCAAAGAAACCCATAGAATATTAAAGTTTAAACAATCGGATTGGCTAGAAAAATATATTTCAACTAATAATAAGCACAGAACAGAAGCGACAAATGAATTCGACAAAAATTTCTTCAAATTATTAAAGAACGCTCTATACGGTAAAACTATGGAAAACGTCGACAAGCGTAAAGAGGTTAAAATTATCAGTAAATGGGAAAATGTTGGAAAAAAAGTTAGGAGCACGTGCATACATAGCCAGACCTAATTTCCATTCAATTAGCGTATTTAAGGAAAATATGGTGGCTATTCAGATGGATAAAACACATTCTGTGTATAATAAACCGATTTATTTAAGGTTCACAATTCTAGAACTGTCAAAGTGGAAAATGTATGATTACCACTATGATTATATGATCCCTAAATATGAAGGCAAAGTTAAACTAAATTATATGGACACCGACTCTTTCATATACACTATTGAGACTGAAGACTTTTATGATGACATTCGTCCTGATATTCATACAAAATTTGATACATCAAATTATCACCGCAATAATCCTTACAACTTACCACTAGTTAATAAAAAAGTATTTGGTATGATGAAAGACGAGAACAACGGGATAATAATGAGGGAGTTTATAGGTTTGAGATCAAAAATGTATTCCTTTACAACAGAAAATAAACGAGAAATTAAAAAAGCTAAGGGGGTAAAACGAAATGTGTGCGATAAATTGAGAACATTGGATTATAAAAATTCATTGTTTAAAGAGTTAATTTTTTATGGTGACATGTACGTTTTTCGAACGAAAAAGCATACTGTATATACCTCACACATAAATAAGATATATTTGAGTTATTTAGATGACAAACGATTTATTTGTAGCGATAAAATAAATACTTATGCATGGGGCCATGAAGAATTAAAAGATTATAATAATTCTAATACCTCTAAAATTGTAAACAACTCAAATGATTGTAAAACTTAATCCAATTATTTCTAATACCTCAAATAATCCCAATGACAGTTTACTTGCAAATTTCCATGGTGAATCTAATAATGATGATGTATTCAGATATTTATAATTTTATGGTTGAAATAAAACAAATTTCTAGTTGTATTGTATTTTATTTAGATTTAATTTGATATACATAAATATTAAGAAAATGAAAATTATATATATTTTTTTTAAGATTACTGTACTATTTCTTATATAAATAATATAAGAAAATATTCAATAAAAAATTTTTGACAAAAAATTAACGCAAAAATGTGTTTCTTTTAACATGTTTGAAGAAAATTTAATATTTCAGGATAATCTATACATTGCTTTCTTTTTTCCAATTTTAAACGACTTTGCGTACTTGAGCAGTCAAGGGTGTATATTCAATTAAACGATCATGGATGAGAATACAATAAGCTGATGTGTTTTCTGGAATATTTCTGTCTGTCTCGAACTCAATTTTTATATCAATCGGACCACCTAAAATAGATTCATTTTGATGACTCACATCAATTACAATAATAGGAGCCTTATTTTTAAATTCTTGACAATTCAGGATCGGTTGAGGTTCTTTCATATAATAGTTTTGTTGAAATCGCACATACATATCATAGAGAATAGCAAAGCGTTCTTTACCAAATTTGATATTAAGATCGTCATAAGGATATGATTCTGAATTCAAGTGGACTTTGAGGTTTGTTAAATTACAATGAACAAACTTGTTTTCATTTTGAAATGCTATTAAAGCAAAACGAGGGCGTTCTCTGTTGGCAGCTAGCTTTACATTCCAAATGTGACTATTTCCAGTTGTTAGTTGAGGATTATAATGACAGTCCCAACTGCGGAATGCTATTGGTAAGTTTTCACCATTTTTGATCATTTTCATCATATTCAATTTACTAAAATCCGATAAGTGTACGTGAGGAATTCTCCATGAATATTTAAAATTTTAATTTTTGGTTTTTCAGTAGATACTGTTGAATATGCCTTCATCATTTTTGCTTCGTAATAAAATCAATTCATGTTTAGAATTTAAAATAATTTTGTTAAAGTCTTCAGCAAATCCTAGTAATAGTTTCAGCGGAATATAAAAATTAAAATGTCCATTTAGTACATTTAAATCTTCAGTTTTATCCCAACCAGCATTTTGCATACTAATACTATCCACAGCGGACATGGAAACGTAATTTTTGATTGTAGTTGAAACACCTAAATGGCGATTGCGATCAATTTCAATTCCATTAAGTTCATATCGAATTTCGTCACACAAGTAAGCCACAAAATTGTTCTTCAAATGGCAGTTTCTTGTAGATGCCACTAACTTAATATCATTAGTGCCTTCAACATAACCTTCGACGTAAATAAAACTCTCACTGGGTAAGACATACAAGTCTTGATTTTGTATCGATATCCGTATTTCATCATTATTGTTGAATGATTGCAAGTATGGTGTGTATGTATGATAATCCTTTTTAATAATATTATCATCCGAAAAGGGTTTATCCAACACATTGATTACAGAACTCATTATATTTTCAATTGAAGATTCAATGATTTAAGAAAATTTATATTTGCTTGTGTTAATCTTCTTTTAGATGAATTTCTTACTATTGCTGGCTGGTACAGATGATGGTTTAACTGCTGATGGTGATGTAAATGGGGTTATATTTCTATTAGAGTCCTTCTTGTTATAAATGATCATTATTTTTTGGGTCTTAAATGGAGACGAATTGTAATTTCCTCTCCTCGAAAATTTATTAAATCACCGTTTTGATCAACTATCCGTACAGAGATAGACTTATCTCTCTGGAGTTCACTGGTAAATAAATTAGATTCCTCGGTATCTCGTTGATTTTATAGCCGGGTGGAACTTTAATTGCAAACTCGTGCAATGTATGTGCATGGGAATTGTTAATGTAAGTGTTTACTACAATATTGCATTCTATACGTAAGAAATTTACTTTAAAAATATTCACTGGTAGATCTGAGAGGTGGTACTCCTTAGGATGTAAGAGTTTTTTATTAAAACCAAACAATCGTCCTATTGAATTTTCCTTATTAAAGTATATTGGATCATCAGAACTATATACCTTGACTTGCATTGTATTATTATTCGCCTCTATAGCAATATTTTTTTCTAAATTGCGTCTTCCATATTCACCCTTTATATAACTGACAATATCTTTCAATTCATAGGATCCAATGGGTATTTTAATAAAATCATTACCAATATGAAACATATTATTATAACTATCAATATTTGGTATGCTGTTGTATGAGTAAAAATCAATCAAGGCACATTCATAATCCTCGTTTAAATTAATTCGAGGAAAATAATTTGCTGATAAATCAGATGATCTTCCGTTCAATGTTAATGTTATTGACATATTGATAGTCAAATAGTAAGTGAAGTAAATGAAACAAAATTATTTATTATTTAAACCATGAAAATTATTTTTATTTGATATAAAATATAATAAATACATTGATATATGTTTATTAAAATTAAGCTCGATAGTTTTTTCTCTATGGAAGATTCCCAGTATAATTTCAGTATTTCAGTTTTTCATATTTTATTTCAGAACTCTTGAAAAAAACTTGTCCATTTCCTCATTATGTATTCCATAAGTATGGATCTTGATATAATTAAAATATAAAATAGTTTACTCTTTATACTTAGTTCTAGAATCTTATCAATAATCTTATAATATTTCATTTTTATTAATCCAAGAATTGTGCTGATTTGAGAAGCCCAACTATTTAACATATGCTCTATCATTCTTAGTTTTTAGAATTTTTTCAACCAGATAGGTATCAGGAAAGCGAGTCTTTGAAAGGGCTTCATCGTAAAATCCACCTTCAATTTTATTTCCGTGGTAATCTTCCAAAATATATGTCGCTGGATATGTATTTCTTACAGCTTTAACTTGGAAAATTTCTGTTGTCCAATTCGGGGTATACCCCTTTTCAAAAATATGCTTATATTTACTGATGCGTACATAATCACCAACATAAAACTTTGATACTTTGTATATTTTTAAATGATTTTACACGGTATCCAACAGCATTTTTTCATTTTTAGAACTCACATCAATTGGTGCCATTTTGATTGCTCGATGATTTTTTTTATTATACTTGTCGACTAATTCTTTATATAAATTAATCCAATGATATGACCCGTTGTAGCTGAATTCTTTCCACATCATCCCTTTTAAGGTTCGATTAAACCTCTCTACAATAGATGCCTTCATTATGCTATACGTTGAGTAGTGGTTTATATTATTTTTTCCATCAAGTTTTTAAAGAGTTTATTAAAAAATTCTTTACCATCATCGGTATGTAAATTTTTTGGTATACGACCTAATTTGTAGATATCTTCCACTGCCTTGGCGACATCTGTTGAACTTTTTGATTTGAGAGGTGCAGCCCAAGCAAATTTTGAAAACGTATCAATAACTGTTAGGAGATATCGAAAGTCGTTATTATATACTGAATAATTCCCCATTTCAACTATATCAGCTTGCCATAAATCATCTATACCTTTCATCACTACCCTTCGACGTTTAAAATTTTTTCGAGCTTGTTTATGCAACTCTTTTACGAGAATTCTCTTCGTACTCATTATTGATACTTATAAGTCTACTTTAATTCAATTGTTTTGTATAGTGGGAAAATTTTTGATGTTGTGTCTTTTTATTCCAAAGAAATTTAAATATGCTCAATCTTTTCGATTTGCTGGTAAATATTATTAACGCTATCCACAATGATGTTAAATAATCACGCAGCATTTTATATATTTATTTTTCCCATAGTTTTTAGTTAGAATAGGTATGATATCCAAACTCGTCAACTGATATACAACGATTATTTATCGGAATTTGTATTCAATAGATTTTATACAATAACATCAGCTTCTCGCAATTCCTCAATTATTGACACTATTTCATTATTATGATTATTATGACCAGCAGCTTGTGATGCTATCAATATTCTGAGGCGATCAACCAGCTCATTAGGATCATCCCAATATACATAATTTGGTTTATTGGAATTTAGGTACATTAGACCACTTCCCGTTTTATCATTTTTAAATAATTTACTTATAATATTTTGATATTTAAAAGCCTTTGTGCCTTTTATTTGACCATCTGGTTTATAGCCTCTTTATGGGCGTTTGTTTCAATTAAAATTTTCTTATAAATCGCCAATTCAGTTTTATCATAACTCTTTGGCTTTATATGAAACATTAATTCATATAGACCTGGTGTTAGTAGCCATATTTGGTTTCCTATCTCAATTTTATCCTCGCTTACTTTTATATTGCTGTTACCAAATTTCCATTCTCCATTTGAATCTTTGTTCGGGCAATAGAGTGTATCCAATTCATTTTTTCTACCCAACTGAGATAAATCTATTGGATTTATTGTAGTATTATTATCATTCTCTATTGTATCTCCTTGAGAATAGAAGTCATCATCATCATTTGTCTTATATAAAGACTTTTGTACCCCACCATCATCGTCATTACTAATATGTTCCTTCTTCGGTGTACTTGATTCGAATTTCATTCGTAATTGATTAAAGGTTAAATTTGAATAATTATTCATTCCGTTTTTAATTTCATCTTTAATGATTTTTGAAATCGTCTTTGTATTTTTAGAAATGTCAATAGATTCTTTCAATGGCTCTGTTATAGGCTTAAAAGTCTCTTTGAATTTTTTAGAAGCATTACTTTCATCCATTTTTATACTTTGAAATTTTCTCTTTAAAGCATTTCTTGTCTTTACCAATTCCTCCAACACTTTTTCTTCCATTTTTTTTTTTTTTTTGATAGTATCAAATCAAGGCTATCTGGTTTATCAGATCAGGTATCAAATCAGGTATCAGATCAGGAACCAGATCAGCTATCAGATCAGGTAACAGATCAGGTATCAGATCAGGTATCAGCTAAGGTATCAGATCAGGTATTAGTTCAGGTATCGGATCAGCTATAAGATCAGGTATCAGATCAGGTATAACTAGTATTTAAATATGCTTGTAGATATGACTAATTGATTCAATGGTTGATTCTCTACTAACTAAGATTTATAATTCGAGCTTTTTATATTGCAATAAAAATATTAAATGACTTTCTATAGACATCTAACAGAATTTGGTAATAAGATATTGTGTCTTCTTTTCTTGTGAATACTCGTTGGGGAATCTAGGTTTCTCACAATAATATTATTATGTATGTTGTTTGATGAACCGCATTTTTGTAACTAAAAATAAAATTCTAAATGTTCTTTTTTATCAGTTTTCAGAAATATATAAAATGGTTTTCCATTACAATAAAACAGTCAATCGTCTGACAACTATCTCAGGGAGTGGAGTGGTTGATAGAATTATAAATTCTTTACCAATGGAACTACATTTACCAGGTTATCAATATTGTGGACCAGGCACTAAACTAGAAAAACGGATTAACAGAGGTGATAAAGGAATAAATCCCTTGGATATAGCTTGTAGAGAGCACGATATAGCATATTCCCAAAATAAGGATATTAATAAACGACATCAAGCTGATAAAATACTTGAAAGTCGTGCTTGCGAAAGAATTTTAGCCAAGGATAGTAGTATTGGTGAAAAAACAAACGCCTATTTTGTAAACAACGCCATGAAAGCAAAAGTTAAATTTGGGATGGGGCTGAAGGAGAAAAATAAGAGTGGGAAAAAAATGTTCAACACTGCAATTAGTATTGCTACGAAAACGTTGAAAAAAGAAATGCCAAGAGATATAAATGATGCAGTTATTGCCCGTAAAGTTATCAACAAAACTTTGAAAGGGAAAAAATCTAAAGTTGTAATACCTCGCATAATTAATGTTCCCAAAATTGGAGGTTTCTTACCATTGGTACCGATTCTAACTGCACTTGGAGCCTTAGGTGGTTTATATTCTGGTGGTGCAGCTGCTGCTAATGCTATTAACAATGCAAAATATGCTAAGAAACAACTCGACGAGGCTATGAGGCATAATAAAACATTGGAGGCTATTGCGATGGGAAAAGGACTGTTTCTTAAACCATATAAGAAGGGATATGGTCTTGTATTTGATGGATCGTTAAAAAACTAATAAAGATGCTACCCAAAAGACCACTCACTGATGTCGATTTGATGATGTTTGCCACGGATATTCCCTACTTTAGAGGTGTTTTTATGAGAGATTCACTCCCCAATAAGCCTAGACAAAAAGAATGTGGAATTGTTAATTTGGATTCATCAGTTGGTTCTGGAACCCACTGGGTAGCGTACTATAAAAATAGACATCGTAAAGAATATTTCGATAGTTTCGGGAATTTGCAGCCGCCATTGGAAGTAATAAAATACTTGGGCACCAAAATAGAATATAAGTATAACCAACAACAAAAATATAATTTATATAATTGTGGACACTTATGCCTAAAATTTTTGTATTCAATTAATAATAAATAAAAGAAAAATAAATGTTAAATTTTATTTTACTATATAATTTTGTTTTGTTTAATATAATTCGTTTGCAATTTTATTCCATACTGAATATGTTACGTTTTGTAGAAAAATATATTCATTATTTAAATTGAATTGCTCCAGCTGTAGTTCAGTACTAACCGATAATAAAAAAAAACCGTTACTTTTTTTTGTATTTCTAAGCGTATGTGATTTTACAGTAACTAAAATTAATTAAACAAATTGGTAAATTGATATTACCTAAACCTTGTTATATTCTAAATTGATTAGATAACAAATAAGATGAGCATAGACCTTAAGCATGTACAATTATACAAGTTGCATTCAAAGTGAAAAAAATACGCTGCATTAACACACCAATCTATATTTCAACTCCTGTTTACAATGCACAAAACTTTTAAATGGTCAATTTACGTACACAATGTCTGATAAAATGTGTTACAAAAAAAAACAAAATAAACACAACACAACACAAGCCAAAGAATTTTATATTTACTAACAGCCCAAAACACCTGCAGTTGACACAATTTCTTATCTACCCACTTCTATTTTCCAGAAGACAACCGGTTACTTACATAAACATCCCAGGAAAATTTTCTGTTTCAAAGAATCGGTTGAAGAATATCTACTTTTCCTTTACAACCCCTTCTTTTGTCATCGATGATTTTTGTTTGAAATTGTCCCAAAAGCAACCGCTTCTATAGCTCCAAAGTGGAATCGGTTGCCCTAGAACCAGTTCTGGAACTAGTTCTAGAACTCATTCGGTTGCAGTAGAACCAGTTGCAGAATATGAATGTTTGACAACCGATTGTAAAAAATTTCGCTGGGATGCTTCTTATCTGTTATCAACACGCCTCTTATCTTTGCTCCGGATGACTGCGCTAGTAGCGACCTGCTCCGGCTGACTGCCAGTAGCGCCCTGCTCCGGAGCACTGTGCCAGTAACCGCATGTACCTACTTCTCCTTCCCTATTTCTTATCTTTCTCAATGATCTTCTTGGTCAAACTTTCAACCCTATCTACTGTTTCGCAGATGACAGCAACATTTGTCATTCATTTTCCTTCGATCGTAGGCCAAGCCCTGAGGAGATTGGGGGCAAAAGGCAGATTATGAATGACACACTGAATCGTGACCTTTCTACAATCTCTGAGTGGGGTCGTGCGAATAAGGTCGACTTTAATGCACGCAAGACCCAATATGGTATGTTGACCCATAGGGCTGTGAGGTCAACACTGTCATCTGTACATATGGGTGATATTGATATTGAGGAATCGGATACTCTTGATGTTCTGGGCATGAAAATTCAGTGTGATGTTCGTTGGAATAAACATGTTTTTCAGGTGTCGAAAGAAGCATTCAAATGTCTAGGTTTTTTACGTCGGTGCAAGAAGTACTTCACTCCTCCGATTTACTCACTATTTATACCACCTATATCCGACCGAAGATGGAATACAACTCCCATATATGGGCAGGAGCTTCGAAGTCTATTTTGGAGCTTCTGGACCGTGTGCAAAGTAGGGCGTCGGCGCTTATCAATGACAATAGGGTATCCAGCTCTATTGACTCATTGGCGCATCGTCGGAATGTGGGCTGTGTGACCCTGTTCTATCGATATTACCATGGGAAGTGCTCAGCTGAGATAAGTGAACTTGTCCCAAAACCCCAAGTTTTTATTCGTAATACTCGCTTATCAAGTAGAGCGCATCCGTTTGTAGTCGATTGTCCAGTGGATCGCACGACGCATTATAGAGAGAATTCGTTTATCAGTCGCACTAGCCGTATATGGAATAAACTCCCCGCAGAAGTCTTCCCTGTTACTTTCAATGTTGAGAAATTTAAATCAAATATTGACAAACACTACTCCCTCTTTCCTCCTCCTCATAACATATTTTCCTAATACCAACACAATGCACTGCGTTAATAGGGGGCATCCCCTGAGTGTTGGTCCATAAAAAAAAAAAGAACTTGGGAATACAGATCAATTTCATTCCCTAATGAGGGCACAAGATCAGGTTCAGAGCCATGGACTGGTACGCCAGTTCCAATACATTCTTTATGAGTTAGAGACGAAAATAGATAGATTCGTAAAAAAGGAAGTTTCTGCAGAGATTCTAAAGGAAAAATTCCACATAGCAGAAGAAGTGTTCATTCAATATATCAGACAGTTTCCGGACGATGAACTGACATAATTATTTTTATCACTAAAGGATTCATATCATGGAATTCCTGGCATAGAAAGCTATAAATATTTGCTCCCATTCAATTTACCCTCTATTGATATTCCGATATTTAGTGGAGGTGTCTGTGAATGGGACATATTTAGGAAATTATTTGAGCAGTCATTGGCGAACTTAGGCCGGTCTGGGGTGGGCAAAGCCCACCCTAGACGGCTTTTTGCCCACCCCAGAATTTTAAAAAAATCTGTCTATAATTCGTGTTGTATGATTATTTTTTTTTCAATATCAGTTAATCCTATGTTTTTGATTGGGAAAATATCTTCTAGTTTGCTAGAAAGATAATATGTTGGAATCTAACGGTCAGTTTTACAGCCAGAACTAATATCGATTTTTGTCTTGAATATTTCTTAAATAAGAAATGTTGTTTAAAAATTCTTGCTTAAGAAATATTTAAGAAACAAATCGGTCTTAGATCTGGCTATAACAGAAAAATTTCTTGGATTTAAAGTTTCTTAAAGGAATAATTAATTAATATTACACTCATAGAAATAAATCTGTAAAAATAGCAGAAAAAGCAACTAAAAATTAGTTAAAAATGATGCTCCAGAAAGAAGTTTTTTTTGATAAATACTAGTAAAATAAGAACAGCAAAAATAAAGCTGTTAAATTTGCAAAATTTTAGTTATATTTAAGTTAACTTTTAGTTAATAGGAAATGACAAATTGTATTCTAAAATCTACAGAAAATTTTCAGTTATATGCAAATAGCAGTCTATAATGTTAAATAAGCAGAAATATTTACCAAGGTTAGTTACCGTTATCGTTATAATACCGTTATCGCAAAATACCGTTTCAAATTGAATACCGTTACCGTTATCGATACCTCTAAAAAAATTTTAAATACCGTTATCGTTACCGATACCGTTATTTTTATGGGTAGTTAAAAAAATTTCATGTAAAAATTCCTACGGGTTCAAAAGTTACAGCCGGATTAGTGAGAGCAAATTTTTAATTTTAAGTACGGCAACTGGTATATACACAAACTTTGAACGCGTTTATCTCGAAACCATGTTTTTCGTACTGGTTGCGGCACTAGCGGGTTCATTTTTTGACAAAATTTTTTTTTTTTTGTATTTTTTTAAACTTAATTCGCTATCGTATGACACGAGTTTTTTAGAAAAAACACACTTTCAAATTTGGAACATCACCAAAAATTTAAAAAAATTAAAAAAAAAGCTCGTGTCATACGATAACCAATTTTGTTAAGATTTAAAAAAGTAATTTTTTTCCAGATCGGACAATTTTTGCGACTCCCAGCGCTGCAACCACGAGGCCCCGTTTTCTTCTCTGCCGCCAGTTTGGAGCTCTATAAAATCATGTTGGAGTGGAAAATATATTTTTTGAATTTTTTTCTTGTAATTTTGTAAAAATTTTTGTTTTTGACTGAGTTATGAATTTTTAAAAAAAGGTCTGTTTTCTCTGCCGCGAATGTCATGTCCCTCCTTAAAAATTAGTTAATAGAAAAACACAATGGATATAGAATACATAATTAAAACCAAATTATTTCAAAATGTTAATACAAAGGTTTTGAAAGATTACAATCTCTCAAGGTGGGCAGAATCTTTAATCTACACACGTAGAACAGGTAGCAGCGACGAAGAACATCTGTTTATATATTGAATATGAATAGACATGTTTGCTGTTGTTGTTGTTGTTCGCTTGTGGGATCATTTCTTTTTGTACGCAGAAACTACATGAGGTAATGTGTATTATTTTGTATGATAAGAAATGAAGGCTACCCTGCAAAATCTTTCATTACCAAATAAGTGGTTATATAATAGAAATTCATAGCTCTGCACAACTTATTTTTTGGCGTCTAAACTCATTATTTTTGTTTAGCGTGGCCGTTTTTATAAGTAGTCACGCTTACTCGCTCGCTTACGAAAAAATGAGAAATAAGTAGTTATGAGATTTTGAATAATACGTGGTTACATACATGCTTACAAAAAGTTGAATTATAAGTGGTTATCCGATTGCCTACTTGATCCTTAAAAATTAGGAGTTAGGCAAATACTATTAGCCTAAGGAAATACATTCAGAAAAATTTAAGTTTTCTCTAGTGTGTAATTTTAGGACTCGTCATAAAAATTTAAACATAAAACATATTTACATATAATAAATAAAAATTAGGGCCTGCGGTCAAGACCGGTTAACCGGGTAGACCGTAAACCGGTTGTGAAAACCGGTCTGACCGCGTAGACCGGGTAGTCCGTAAAAAGTAAAAAAAGTCTCCCCCTTGACGGCCTGCTCAAACTGCTGGAGCTATGAAGTTGAAATTTGGTATGTAGGTTCCTCGACCGGTGTAGACGTCCGTTGAGACGGCATTTTTGGAAATTCTTATCGGGAGGGGCAAAAAGGGGACAAAAAATACCTTTTTCCAAAAAAGTACCTTTTCCCAAAAAAAGTACCTTTTCCCAAAAAAAGTACCTTTTTCCAAAAAAAGTACCTTTTTCCAAAAAAAGTACCTTTTTCCAAAAAAAGTACCTTTTTCCAAAAAAAGTACCTTTTTCCAAAAAAAGTACCTTTTTCCAAAAAAAGTACCTTTTTCCAAAAAAAGTACCTTTCTCCAAAAAAATTCCTTTTTTCAAAAGAAGTACCTTTTTCCAAAAAAAGTACCTTTTTCCAAAAAAAGTACCTTTTCCCGAAAAAAGTACCTTTTTCCAAAAAAAGTACCTTTTTCCAAAAAAAGTACCTTTTTCCAAAAAAAGTACCTTTTTCCAAAAAAAGTACCTTTTTCCAAAAAAAGTACCTTTTTCCAAAAAAAATTCCTTTTTCCAAAAAAAGTACCTTTTTCCAAAGTACCTTTTTCCAAAAAATGTACCTTTTTCTAAAAAAATGTACCTTTTCCAAAAAAACAAGTACCTTTTCCCAAAAAACATACATTTTTCCAAAAAAATAACTTATTCAAAAAAAGTACCTTTTCCAAAAAAAAAGTACCTTTTCCCAAAAAAAATACCTTTTTCTAAAAAAATGTTCCTTTTCCCAAAAAACATACATTTTTTCAAAAAAATACCTTTTTCAAAAAAAGTACCTTTTCCAAAAAAAAGTACCTTTTCCCAAAAAAAAGTACCTTTTTTAAAAAAATTTTCCTTTTCCAAAAGAAGTACCTTTTCCAAAAAAAGTACCTTTTTCCAAAAAACATACATTTTTCCAAAAAAAAACAACTTTTTAAAAAAAAATACTTTTTGCAAAAAAAGTACAAATAAAGTACTTTGTAAAAACAAAGTATCTTTTTCCAAAAAATTTCGTTTTTCCAAAAAGTACCATTTAAAATAATATATAATTTCAAAAAAACTACTTTTTTTCCTCCATCCACGGATATCTCCACTAAAACAAGGTTTCTTGATATTCGGCATAGACGTGCGCTAAGACGGGATTTTTGGAAATTCCTACCGGAACGGGCAAAAAGGGGAAAAGTCTCCCCATAAACAGTCTCACAAATTGGAAAAGTGCCTGCCCAAACCACTGGAGGTAAGAAGTTGAAATTTGGTATAAAGGTTCCTCCACTGTAGTAGACATCGACTAAGTTTGTATTTTTGGAATTCCCTACAGGATATCCCAAAAGGAAACTCGGTATGTGAGTTCCTCCTTCTGTGTAGGCGTCCGCTTAGACGGAATTTTTGAAATTCCTATCGGGAGGGGAAATAAGGTAAAAGTCTCCTCCTGACGGCTTGCCCAATCCCTTTTGGCCAACCTAAAATTTTAAATATGTATTCCTTGGAGTAGGACTAACTCACCGGCAACGTAATTTTTCTATTTTGGAACAGGAACATAGTTAAAAAAAATGGTGGTTGAAAGGGAAAAATGTCCCCACTAACGGCCTGCCCAAACCGCTTAGGCAATGCAGTTGAAATTTGGTATGAATATTCCTCATCCATCGCAGATAGCCGCGAAGATGGAATTTTTGTAAATTCCTAAAGGGAGGGGCAAAAAGAAGAAAAGCCTCACCTTGGGGGCCGGTAAAAACCCCTTCGGCTAGAAACCTGAAGCTTAAAATGTGGGTCCCTGGAGTGAGGGCTAACGTATTAGAAAGATACTTTTTGAATTTTGGACAGGGTCGTTATAAAATGGGAGGTCAAAAAGGGAAAGTTGCCCCTTAACGACCTGTCCAAACTGCTGGAACTAGGAAGCTGAAATTCGGTACTTAAGTTCCTCTCAGCCTGCTCAAACTGCTGGAACTAGGTAGCTGGAATTCCCTGTCGATGGATTTTCGGAAATTCCTACCGAGAGGGGCACAAATAGTAAAAGTTGGCTAGAAACCTGAAATGTAAAACATATGTTACTTGGAGTATCTGCTCACTTACCGAGACGGTGCTTTTTGGACAGGGACATTGCAAAAATGGGGATTAATGAAGCGAAAAGTGCCGCTTAAAGGCCTGCCCAAACCGCTGGAGGTAGGAAGTTGAAATTTGGTATTAAAGTTCCTCCTCTATTGTAGACATCCGCTAAGATGAGATTTTTGGAAATTTCTACAGGTAGGGTCAAAAACAGGAAAAGTCTCCCCCTTAACGGCCTGGCCAAACTGCTGGAACAAGGGATCTTAAATTGGGTTCCTTCTCCAACGATGACGTCCCCTAAGATGGTATTTTTGGAAATTCATACCGGGAGGGGTAAAAAGTGAAAAAACTTCCCCCTAGATGGCCTGGCCAAACTGCTGGATATAGAGACCTAAAATTATGTATGTAGTAGGTTCCTCCTCCAACGCAGACGTCCTCTAAGACGGAATTTTTGGAAATTCCTACCGGGAGGGGTAAAAACGGAATAATTCTCCACCTTGATGGCCTAACCGAACCCTTCGGCTAGAAACTGTAATATATAACATGTTTTCCTTGGAGTATGGGCTAACTTATCGACAAGGCATTTCTAGGACTTTGGACAGGAACGTGGTAAAAATGGTGGTTCAAAAGGGGAAAATTGCCCCCCCCCCCTTAACGTCTGCGTCTTTAGCTAGAAACCTAAAACTTAAAGAACAAGTGTATATGGAACATTAAAATTAAGAAACTAAATAGGAAACGAGTGGGATTGAAACACTACACAAGTGGAATGAAATGGATATAAACGTTGAACGAGTGGAATTGAAATTATAGACAATGGAAATGGATTGGAAGTGGGAATTACCTGTTCAAACACTATCAACGGAATATGAAACTTATGTAGCATTGAAACATACTCCCCAAAAAGTTAAACAAATTTTCTGAAAGAGAAAAAACCTTAGAAAAGGAATGGAACTTATATATTCCGATATTTAAACTTCATGTAACGAAGCACCGGTGGAAGAAACCGACGCAGTAAATTTTCCAACTGAATTTGTGAATTTACTTGAATTGCCAGGTCTACCTTTACATAAACTGGAATTAAAAAAAAACTTTAAGACACGCTAACAACGTGGCGGGCTTTGCCCGCTATTTTTAATATTATAAAATGCTTTCCAACCCTGCTTTACGTTATTTATTTTCATTCAAAACACAAATGAACAAAACTACTTACGGGTCTATCTACCTAAGTTCGCACTTTACCAAATTATCTTAACATACACACGTATATTGCTATTTATTATGGATTCATTACTAACAATCCACTTTCATGAGAAAAAGTGATCAAATATTTATTTATTTTAAACCCATTGTTGTGCAGAATTATTTATTTGTGGTGGCTGGGTGAAGGCTTTAAATAAAAAAACTTTAAATAAAAAAACGAATTTAATAAAAATTGTGGGGGGCGCAGCCCCCCCCCCCTTAACCTTTAAGGCACGCTAACAACGTAGCGGGCTGCGCCCGCTAGTTTTACATAAAAATGTACCTTTTTTCGAAAAAAATACTTTTTTCCAAAAAAAAAAAAAAAATACTACTTTTTAAAAAAAAAAAAAAAAATTTTTTTTCCAAAAAAAGTAATTTTTTCCAAAAAAAAGTACTTTTTCCAAAAAAGAAGACTTTTCCCAAAAAAGCGTTTTTTTTTGGAAAAAAAAGTACTTTTTTTTGGAAAAAAAGTACTTTTTTTTGGAAAAAAGTACATTTTATAAAAAATTACTTTTTTTTTAAAAAAGTACCTATTTTTTAAAAAAAATGTTTTTTTTATAAAATTTACTTTTTTTTACAAAAAAAAGTACTTTTTTCAGAAAAAAGTTAATTTTTATATGATAGTCTTCTATGGTAATTAGGGTTTGGGGTTCGGGAATTCCCGGGCGAGAATTCCCGGGAAATCCCGGGAAAAGTTTGCCGGGAATTCCCGGGAAAATAATATATTTTTCCCGGGAAAACGGGAAATTTTAAAAATATTAAATTTTTTAAATTGTTTTTGTTTCGAATAGCATTTTTTAATTTTAGTCATAAAAAACATTTTTAATACCAAAACAAAAATGTCATTGTTAAAATCTTTTAAAAGGGAATACATTTATTTGACACAGAAATAAAATCTTTGCCAAGTAATTAGGAGCATTTCAAATAATAAAGATTTTTCGCATAACTTATTCAAAATTTAAGTAGTAAAACCCAAAAACTTGGTAAAATTTTTAAAAGAAATATAAAAAATAGCTTTGTTTCTTATAAATAATCGCCCATACTATCTAAATTTTTCAAATGTATAATTTAGGTAAAGTCGACTTTAGTTAAAATATTGGGTGGCAGTATACCTCGACTTGGTTTATTTTTGGAGCATTCTGATTGGTTAATTTATTTTTAACCAATCAAAATATTTGAAAATATAAATATTTTTGTAAGGTTTTCATACACAAAATGAACAAAACCGTTTGATTAAAAATAAAGTCGACTTTAAATTTAAAATACTCCTTTATATTAAGGGTCAATAATTTTACAAGAAACGTTTTCATTAATAAATGTGAAAAGAAAAGACTAATGGTTAACGGTGGTATCTAAATTTGGTTATCCGACATCTGAATTTCGTTCACAAAAAAAAAAAAAAAATTGATGGTCATGCAACTTCTCTTGAAGAAAACAACAACAAGAATAACGTTTCAGCTAAAATTAGCAAAGTACCCGAAGAAAAAAGTGTAAGCTGAATAGGCATTAAGGGTTTTATTGTAGGGCAAACATTTCCCTACATATCCAAATTAGCCGCAGTCAATCCGCGCCATAACTAGATCTTCCTTTATTCGAGAAAGTTTTTATAATAAAAACCTGGCATTGCAAAAAAATTAAACTGATGTAAAGAACATTATATTAAATTACTACAATCATGTAAAGGATATCATGATAAAAGAAATATCGAGCAATATTTCTAACAATAGGAGATTTACTATATTCTTAGATGAATGGACAAGAATATCACAAAAGAGATATTTGAACATATGTATAAACGGAAATAATTCATTTTATAACCTGGGGTTGGTTTATATATCAGGAAGATGTAATGCTGATAAAATAAGAAGAATTGTAGAAATGAGACTAGAAGAGTTTTATTTGTCTTTGGAAAATAACATTGTGGCCACCATATCTAATGGTCCAAGTGTGATGAAACGGTTTTTTTCCGACAGTCCAGTAGTGGGTGCTTTCTGCTGGAATCATGCAATTCATTTGGCAGTGCTTAGAGTAATTTATGTGAAATCAAATGTTCAACATTCTGATATTTTTTACTTTGAATTCTCACTAGACAGAATGAATTTGTACTGAAATAGTGTTTTTTTTTAACAAAAATTACTTATATAGGTGGTTTTCATTAACAATTTTGTTCAAAAATATTTCCCGGGATTCCCGGGAATCCCGGGAATCAAATTTTTTCATTCCCGTTTCCCGGGAAATAAAAAAGTCCGGGAAATCCCAAACCCTAATGGTAATACAACAAACTACTATACTCGTAAGTTGTATATTCATATAAAAATACCACGGTCTTTTTCGGGTAGTAGTACGGCGTTTTCACATCGTAGCTTCAAATGGGCTGAAACTTTACAGGATATATCTAGACATAAATTGGACCAAGAATTATGGAGATCTGTGTAGATCTTGGAATAAAAATCTTCCGAAAATCATAATAGAATTCAGAAAGTGCTGCATTTCCCATGGATTTATATGAAAATGCCACGGTCTTTTTCGGGTAGTAGTACGGCGTTTTTACATCGTACCTTCAAATGGGCTGAAACTTTATAGGAAATATCTTGACATAAATTGGACCAAGAATTATGAACATCTGTGTAGATCGTGGAACAAAAATGTTCCGAAAATCGTAATAGAATTCAGAAAGTGCTGCATTTCCCATGTATTTATATGAAAATGCCACGGTCTTTTTCGGGTAGTAGTACGGCGCTTTTACATCGTAGCTTCAAACGGGCTGAAACTTTACAGAAAACAAGTCAACATAAATTGGACCAAGAATTATAGACATCTGGGCGGATCGTGGAACAAAAATGTTCCGAAAATTGTAATAGAATTCAGAAAGTGCTGCATTTCCCATGTATTTATATGAAAATGCCACGGTCTTTTTCGGGTAGTAGTACGGCGTTTTTACACCGTACCTTCAAATGGGCTGAAACTTTACACGAAATATCTAGACATAAATTGGACCAAGAATTATGAACATCTGTGTAGATAGTGGAACAAAAATGTTCTGCAAATCGTAATAGAATTCAGAAAGTGCTGCATTTCCCATGTATTTATATGAATATGCAACGGTCTTTTTCGGGTAGTAGTACGGCGTTTTTACATCGTACCTTCAAATGGGCTGAAACTTTACAGGAAATATCTAGACATAAATTGGACCAAGAATTATGAACATCTGTGTAGATCGTGGAACAAAAATGTTCTGAAAATCGTAATAGAATTCAGAAAGTGCTGCATTTCCCATGTATTTATATGAAAATGCCACGGTCTTTTTCGGGTAGTAGTACGGCGTTTTTACATCGTAGCTTCAAACGGGCTGAAACTTCACAGAAAACAAGTCAACATAAATTGAACCAAGAATTATAGACATCTGGGTGGATCGTAGAACAAAAATGTTCCGAAAATCGTAATAGAATTCAGAAAGTGCTGCATTTCCCATGTATTTATATGAAAATGCCACGGTCTTTTTCGGGTAGTAGTACGGCGTTTTTACATCGTTGCTCCAAATAGGCTGAAACTTTGCAAAAATTGTCGGGAGGTAAATTCGATCAACAATTATGGATATTTTTGCAGTTTGTGGAACAAAAATATTCTGAAAATTACAATGGAATTCAGAAAGTGCTGCATTTTCCATACATTTATATGAAACTGTCACGGTCTTTTTCGGGTATTAGTTCGGCGTTTTTACACAGGGATTCCAAATGACTTAAATTTACAAAAATTATCTGGATGTAAAATCGACCAACAATTGTAGCGAGTTTTTTAGGTCGTGGAACAAAAATATTCCGCTAATTGAACTAGACTCCAGAAAGTGCAGTGATTTCTATACATTTCTATAAAAATGCCACGGTCTTTATGGGATAGTAGTACGGCGTTTTTATACGATAACTCCAAAAAGGTCTAAACTTTACAGAAATTATCTGGACGTGAATTTTATCCCCAATTATATCCTTTTGTGTAGGTCGTGGAACAAAAATGTGCCGAAATTCACAATAGCATTGAGAAACTACTATGATTTCTATACATTTATATGACAAGGACACCGTCATTTTCGGGTAGTTTCAAGGCGTTATTACACCGTAGCTCCAAATAGGTTAGACACGTAAATGAGTTATCTGGATATAAATTGAACAAAGAATTATAGACATCTGCGTAGGTCGTGGAACGAAAATATTTCAAAAATTACACTAGCATTCAGAAAGTGCTGCATATTATATACAGTCACATGAAACTGCCGCGGTATTTTTCTATATCTCGAAAACTAAGCGACATAGAGCAAAACGGTTAAAATTTTAGCCTTTTAGGTGTTAATACACCCATAAAACCCGTTTAGTGAAATCAAATTTTACCTAACTCTTCTAGATTTGCAAATATCTCGTAAACTACTAATGCTAGAACCAAAAGGACGTTTATTTGGTTTGTCGCCTATAACTCGAAAACTAAAACAATTGCTTGAAAATATGAATAAAAAGCCCAAAAAAAACAGCGTGAGTCGTTAAAATTCGACTCACGCACACTCAGTCACTCAAAAATTTTACTCACGCACAATCACTCACGAACAATTTTCTTCTACTCACACTCACTCACATTCACGTGAGTAAATTAAGGTTTTACTCACACTCACGCGTGATCACGCGTGATTCATGTGAAACACGCAAAATTCTGCGCACGTGCCCATCTCCAGCTCAGAGGTAAATACATACCATGATACATACGATGGTACTTTTGCGAAGAAAATTTTTCCATATTATAAATACAATTTTTTTTTACAAAATTAAATAATTTTAATCAAGTTAAATTTATTTTTTTTTAAATGCTTAAAAAAATTACAAAAATATAATTTAACTTGACAAAATAAATTTGACCTTGGCACTTGACAATACCTAAATTAACTTGACAATCAAGGCCATTCAAGGCCATGTAGCAACCCTAACCTCGCGCGAATTATATTATCCGGATCTTAAAACAAAATGCATATTTGGAATCGTGAGAAAATTTCCTTTAATTTGAGTCATTTTGGGCGTGTTTCGGTTTTTTGGACCTGGCGGGTCCCATATAGAAAAACAATTTTGTTTTTTTAATCTCTATCTCGCTTAGTTTTCGAGTTATAGGCAAAAACCAAATAAACGTCCTTTTCGTTCTAGCATTAGTAGTTTACGAGATATTTGCAATTTTAAAATCTAGCAGAGTTAGCTAAAATTTGATTTCACTAAACAGGTTCTATGGGTGTATTAACACCAAAAGGGCAAAAATTTTAACCATTTTGCTCTATCTCGCTTAGTTTTCGAGTTATAGGCGAAAAACCAAATAAACGTCCTTTTCGTTCTAGCATTAGTAGTTTATGAGATATTTGCAATTTTAAAATCTAGCAGAGTTAGCTAAAATTTGATTTCACTAAACAGGTTTTATGGGTGTATTAACACCGAAAGGGCAAAAATTTTAACCATTTTGCTCTATCTCGCTTAGTTTTCGAGTTATAGGCGAAAACCAAATAAACGTCCTTTTCGTTCTAGCATTAGTAGTTTATGAGATATTTGCAATTTTAAAATCTAGCAGAGTTAGCTAAAATTTGATTTCACTAAAAAGGTTTTATGGGTGTATTAACACCCTGTGGGCAAATTTTTAACCATTTTGCTCTATCTCGCTTAGTTTTCGAGTTAGAGGCGAAAAACCAAATAACGTCCTTTTCGTTCTAGCATTAGTAGTTTATGAGATATTTGCAATTTTAAAATCTAGCAGAGTTAGCTAAAATTTGATTTCACTAAAAAGGTTTTATGGGTGTAGTAACACCCTGTGGGCAAATTTTTAACCATTTTGCTCTATCTCGCTTAGTTTTCGAGTTAGAGGCGAAAAACCAAATAAACGTCCTTTTCGTTCTAGCATTAGTAGTTTATGAGATATTTGCAATTTTAAAATCTAGCAGAGTTAGCTAAAATTTGATTTCACTAAACAGGTTTTATGGGTGTATTAACAATCAAAAGGCAAAAATTTTAACCGTTTTGCTCTGCCTCGCTTAGTTTTCGAGTTATAGGCGAAAAACCACATAAACGTCCTTTTCGTTCTAGCATTAGTAGTTTATGAGATATTTGCAATTTTAAAATCTAGCAGAGTTAGCTAAAAATTGATTTCTCTAAACAGGTTTTATGGGTGTATTAACACCCAAAGGGCAAAAATTTTAACCATTTTGTTCTATCTCGCTTAGTTTTCGAGATATAAAAAAGATTCCGCGGCAGTTTCATGTGACTGTATTAGGGTTTGGGGTTCGGGAATTCCCGGGCGGGAATTCCCGGGATATCCCGAGAAAAGTTTGCCGGGAATTCCCGGGAAAACGGGAAATTTTAAAAATACTAAATTCTTTAAATTGTTTTTGTTTGGAATAGGATTTTTTCTAATTTAGTCATAAAACATTTTAAATACCAACACAAAATGTTATTGCTAAAATATTTTAAAAGGGAATCAATTTCTTTGAAACAAAAAAAATCTTTGCCAAGTAATTAGGAGCATTTCACCTAATAAAGATTTTTCGCATAATGCAGCGCAGTGTAATATTTGCCCTAAAAGACTAATGGTTAACGAAGGTATTATCCGACATCTAAATTTGGTTCACAAAAAAAAAAAAAAAATTGAGAGTCATGCAACTTCTCTTGAAGAAAACAACAACAAGAATAACGTTCCAGCTAAAATTAGCAAAGTACCCGAAGAAAAAAGTGTAAGCTGAATAGGCATTGAACGTTTTAGGGTAGGGCAAACATGGTATCCGGAAATGGTATCCAAATTAGCCGAAGTCGACGGAATGTCAATCCGCACCATAACTAGATCTTCGTTTATTCGAGAAAGTTTTTATAATAAAAACCTGGCATTGCCAAAAAACGAAACCGATGTAAAGAACATTATATTAAATTACTACAATCATGTAAAAGATATCATGATAAAAGAAATATTGAGCAATATTTCTAGATTTACTATAATCTTAGATGAATGGACAAGAATATCACAAAAGAGATATTTGAACATATGTATAAACGGAAATAATTTATTTTATAACCTGGGGTTGGTTTATTTATCAGGAAGATGTAATGCTGATGAAATAAGAAGAATTGTAGAAATAAGACTAGACGAGTTTTATTTGTCTTTGGAAAATAACATTGTGGCCACCATATCTAATGGGCCAAATGTGATGAAACGGTTTGTTTCCGACAGTCCAGTAGTGGGTGCTTTCTGCTGGAATCATGCAATTCATTTGGCAGTGCTTAGAGTAATTTATATGAAACCAAATGTTCAACATTCTGATATTTTTACTTTTAATTCTCACTACACAGACTGAATTTGTACTGAAATTGTGTTTTTTTTAACATATATTACTTATATAGGTGGTTTTCATTAACAATTTGGTTCATAAATATTTCCCGCGATTTTTTTATTCCCGTTTCCCGGGAAATGAAAAAGTCCGGGAAATCCCAAACCCTAGAATGTATATAAAATGCAGCACTTTCTGAATTCTAGTGTAACTTTTGAAATATTTTCGTTCCACGACCTACGCAGATGTCTATAATTCTTTGTCTAATTTATATACAGATAACTCGTTTACGTGTTTAACCTATTTGGAGCTACGGTGTAATAACGCCGTGCAACTACCCGAAAAAGACGGTGTCATTGTCATATAAATGTATAGAAATCGTAGTAGTTTCTAAATTCTATTGTGATTTTCGGCACATTTTTGTTCCATGACCTACACAAAAGGATATAATTGGGGATAAAATTCACGTCCAGATAATTTCTGTAAAGTTTAGACCTTTTTGGAGTTATCGTATAAAAACGCCGTACTACTATCCCATAAAGACCGTGGCATTTTTATAGAAATGTATAGAAATCACTGCACTTTCTGGAGTCTAGTTCAATTAGCGGAATATTTTTGTTCCACGACCTAAAAAACTCGCTACAATTGTTGGTCGATTTTACATCCAGATAATTTTTGTAAATTTAAGTCATTTGGAATCACTGTGTAAAAACGCCGAACTAATACCCGAAAAAGACCGTGACAGTTTCATATAAATGTATGGAAAATGCAGCACTTTCTGAATTCCATTGTAATTTTCAGAATATTTTTGTTCCACAAACTGCACAAATATCCATAATTGTTGATCGAATTTACCTTCCGATAATTTTTGCAAAGTTTCAACACATATGGAACTACGGTGTGAAAACGCCGTATTACTACCCGAAAAAGACCGTAGCATTTTCACATAAATATATGGGAAATGAATTACTTTCTGATTTCTATTACGATTTTGGGAACATTTTTGTTCCACGATCCGCCCAGATGTCTATAATTCTTGGTCCAATTTATGTTGACTTGTTTTCTGTAAAGTTTCAGCCCGTTTGAAGCTACGATGTAAAAACGCCGTACTACTACCCGAAAAAGACCGTGGCATTTTCATATAAATACATGGGAAATGCAGCACTTTCTGAATTCAATTACGATTTTCGGAACATTTTTGTTCCACTATCTACACAGATGTCCATAATTATTGTTTCAACTTATGTCTAGATATTTTCTGTAAAGTTTCAGCCCATTTGAAGCTACGATGTAAAAACGCCGTACTACTACCCGAAAAAGACCGTGGCATTTTCATATAAATACGTGGGAAATGCAGCACTTTCTGAATTCTATTACGATTTTCGGAACATTTTTGTTCCACGATCTACACAGATGTTCATAATTCTTGGTCCAATTTATGTCTAGATATTTCCTGTAAAGTTTCAGCCCATTTGAAGCTACGATGTAAAAACGCCGTACTACTACCCGAAAAAGACCGTGGAATTTTTATATGAATATTAGGGTTTGGGGTTCGGGTATTCCCGTGCGGGAATTCCCCGGAAATCCCGGGAAAAGTGTGCCGGGAATTCCCGGGAAAATAATATGTTTTTCTCGGGAAAACGGGAAATTTTAAAAATATTAAATTTTTTAAATTGTTTTTGTTTTGAATAGGATTTTTTAATTTTAGTCATAAAAAACATTTTAAATACCAAAACAAAAATTTCATTGTTAAAATCTTTTAAAAAGGAATACATTTATTTGACACAGAAATAAAATCTTTGCCAAGTAATTAGGAGCATTTCAACAAATAAAGATTTTCGCATAACTTATTCAAAATTTAAGTAGTAAAGCCTAAAAACTTGGTAAAATGTTTAAAAAAAATATGAAAAAAGCTTTGTTTTTTAAAAATAATAATAGGTAAAGTCGACTTTAGTTAAAAATTTGGTGGCAGTATACCTTGACTTGGTTTATTTTTGGAGCATTCTGATTGGTCAATTTATTTTCAACCAATCAAAATATTTGAAAATATAAATATTTTTGTAAGGTTTTCATACACAAAATTAACAAAACCGTTTGATTAAAAATAAAGTCGACTTGAAATTTAAAATACTTCTTTATATTAAGGGTCAATAATTTTATAAGTAACGTTTTCATTATTAAATGTGAAAAGAAAAGACTAATGGTTAACATTGGTATCTAAATTTGGTTATCCGACATCTAAATTTGGTTCACAAAAAAAAAAAAAAAAAAATTGATGGTCATGCAACTTTTCTTGAAGAAAACAACAACAAGCTAAAATTAGCAAAGTACCCGAAGAAAAAAGTGTAAGCTGAATAGGCATTAAAGGTTTTATGGTAAGGCAAACATTTCCTAAAATGGTATCCAAATTAGCCGCAGTCAATCCGCACCATAACTAGATCTTCGTTTATTCGAGATAGTTTTTATAATAAAAACCTGGCATTGCAAAAAAAGAAACCGATGTAAAAAACATTATATTAAATTACTACAATCATGTAAAAGATATCATGATAAAAGAAATATTGAGCAATATTTCTAACAATAGGATATTTACTATAATCGTAGGTGAATGGACGAGAATATCACAAAAGAGATATTTGAACATATCTATAAACGGAAATAATTCATTTTATAACCTGGGGTTGGTTTATATATCAGGAAGATGTAATGCTGATGAAATTAGAAGAATTGTAGAAATAAGACTACAAGAGTTTTATTTGTCTTTGGAAAATAACATTGTGGCCACCATATCTAATGGGCCAAGTGTGATGAAACGGTTTGTTTCCGACAGTCCAGTAGTAGGTGCTTTCTGCTGGAATCATGCAATTCATTTGGCAGTGCTGCGATTAATTTATGTGAAATCAAATGTTCAACATTCTGGTATTTTTTACTTTGAATTCTCACTACACAGACTGCATTTGTACTGAAATAGTGTTTAGGTTCAAAAACATTTCCCGGGATTCCCGGGAATCCCGGGAATCAAATTTTTTCATTCCCGTTTCCCGGGAAATAAAAAAGGCCGGGAAATCCCAAACCCTAATGAATATACAACTTATAGTAGAGTTTTTTGTATTACCATAGAAAAACTATCATATAAAAATGTACTTTTTCTGAAAAAAGTACTTTTTTCAAAAAAAAAGGTACTTTTTATGCAAAAAGTACTTTTTAATGGAAAAAGTACTTTTTTATGCAAAAAGTACTTTTTAATGGAAAAAGTACTTTTTTATGCAAAAAGTACTTTTTTATGCAATAAGCACTTTTTTTTGGAAAATGTACTTTTTTTGGAAAAAAAAACTTTTTTTTTTAAAAATAGTACTTTTTCGTAAAAAAAAAATTTTTTTTCCGAAAAACTTTTTTTTCCAAAAAAGTAGTTTTTTTTTGTAAAAAAGTAGTATTTTTTTTTTAAATATATGTTTTTTGGAAAAAAGTATTTTTTTCGAAAAAAAGGTACATTTTTATGTAAAAGTTACTTTCTTCTATGGCTTTTGCGGGTAGACCGGTCTACCCGGGTTTTCGGTCTACCCGGTCTTCGGTCTGACCGGGTAGACCGGGTAGACTGTAAGACCGGTTTTGAGACCGGGTAGACCGAAAACCGGGTAATGGGGGGCTCTAATAAAAATGTATAAAATTTAACTGTGCAAAAAGTACTTATTTAAACTATTACGAGTACGTCATTATTTCATATTTAGAAACAATGAATACAATAGGCCGTTATTAGGAAGTCATTATTTTATATTATAAAATAATGAAAAAGGTAATGATATATCATTTTTGGTAATGCAGATAGTAATGAGGTGTCTATACCAATATTTTGCTGGGTGTAGATAGAAGACCAATTCTAAGCAGGCATATATGTAGTTGTAAGATATTTAGTTTTATTTTAGTATATAATTATTGTAAATTTGTAAATAAAGTGGTTGTTACGAACAAAGTTTTGTTTTATTTTTCCTGCTCCCATCGTAGAAGATTCTACACTTACATTATGCCCGAATATCTGTCTACAAATATCACGCTTGAGCGGCTGAGTTCTTTAATATAATATATATAATATACAGTTAGTATCACGAGAGTAATGAAGTTTAAAACTAAATCACGCAATGGTCATGGTCAGAGTAATGACCGGCTGGGAAAAACGCTTGGTTAAGAAAATAAATAACTTGAGAAATTATATGGGGAGATTAATAGAATTCAAAAATGGTGTAATAACTGGAAAACTATAGAAACACATTGCAAAACTTATACGTCCTCTATCAATTGATAAGATAAGATCACTACCCAGGAACTTATAAACATTAAGGATACAAAACGACAATCTCTTGCTGCATATGCGAAACGGTTGGCAAGGTATCGCGAAAGTCGTGATAGAAAAGCTCAAAATGCCCAGTTTATCAAAAACCAAAAATCTTTTACAGGAAACTCGGTAATAGGCAGCACGGAACAGTGCACAACCAAGAGTGATCAATATGGCGAATTACTGGTCTGGCCTATAGAGTCACCCGAAAAATTTTGACCAGGCCGCTTTCATTATCAAAGAGAGGTGGACAACTTAAATCTTCCTACTAGAGATAGTTCAATAATAACGACCGCTGATGTTGAACAAGCCGTGGCTGAAACCAAAAACTGGAAAGCAACTGGCACTGATTGCTTACACAACATATGGTTTAAAAAATGTAAATGTACTCATCCCCACATTGCTAGATGTTTATCCCAGATGCTATCTAATCCTGCTCAAATACCCGAATTTTAGACTGCTCGAAGTACCTATTTGCTTCCAAAGCAAAGTGAGGCAGATCATCCATCACAATTTCGGCCAATCATATGTCTTTCAACCATATATAAACTGTTCACAAAAATCCTGGCAAATAGAATTTATATTCATTGTGAGAATAACAACATAATCTCGAATGAACAGAAAGGCTGTAGAAGAAACACTCAGTGTTGTAAAGACCAACTCGGATAGCAACATTATTAACCTTATAGAACACTTAATGAATATGTGGAATATTTGTCACTGTACCCCTAAAGGCATAAGTAATCCTATTGCAATTAGAAATGTATTTTCCAGGGTTATTCATTAAGCCCGCTATGGTTTTGTCTTGGACTAAATCCTCTTAGTAAACACTTATGTAAAATGAAAATGGAACTTGGTTTTAAGATAAATTACTTGGGAGGTAATACAACACTTAACCATCTTATGTATGCAGATGATATCATTATGCCCCGAATAAGGAAAAACTCCACAGAACAATTCGGATTGTGGATGAATTCAGTGCGAGTATAAAAATGAGCTTTGGCTTAGACAAATGGAAAATAGCGCATTTGGTATAGGGTAAACTAATGGAAGGCGATGAAGGTTGTGTTATAAGTGATGAGAGAATAGTTTAAAATTTTGGCGAGGGGGAAAGTTATAAGTACCTAGGTTTTCTACAACTAAGAGTTTTTGACACGAATCGTATAAAAGGCAATATTGGGAAAATATATGATAAATGCTTGGGAAAGATACTCAAGTCCAAGTAGAACGCTAGGAATAAGTGTAAGGCAATTAACTCTTGGGCTATTCCCGTGTAGAATTATTCATTTGGAGTAATTAAATTATCAGATACGGACATTGATAATATATCAAGAAATATTAGAGTTTCACTCACAAAATACAAATCACATCATCCTAGGAGCGCTGTAGAGCGGGTTATATTACTGCGAGAATTAGTTGTTGGTATATTAAACATTGCTGAGTTACATGAGAAGCAAATGTGCAATGTAAGAGAATACCCAGCAAAATCTCAGTAATGGGTGCTCATTACCAATATCTAAATAATAAGCAGTAGAATTAGGGTCTACTGCTTATCATTCGGTGTTAAAACTCATTATTTTTGTCCGACAAGGTCGTTTTTGTAAGTAAAAATGTGTTAATGATATACATGACTATATATAATCAGATATGGTTGATCCCATAAATTGAGGTTTAATATACAATAAGATATAATCCAATACATAATCACATATAAACCCAAATCGAAGAAATTTTCTAAGTCATTTTAGATATAATTTAATATAAACCTTTATCAAAAAAATTTCTAAGTTGTTTTGCATATAACTTTATATGATAAATTATCAAAAATATTTTCTAAGTCATTTTAGATAGAACTTTATATGATAAATTATCAAAAATATTTTCTAAGTCATTTTAGATAAAACTTTATATAAGCTAGATTCCAAAACATTTTCTAAGTCATTTTAAATAAATCTTAATTTAAAATATTTTCTGAGTCAGTTTTTGATAAAAATTTATATTATTTAAAATCATAAAAAATTTCGAAAGGAAAATATTACTTATGTCAGTTTTAGAATTCAAACATATTTCAAAACCGAACAAGTTTTGGGTATAAATCTTGATATCAAATTGTATTAAATAGTATATATCTATATCAGATTAGATATAATACGATTCAAGTAGATGTGCCCAATTTTGGGATGCAATTGCATCAGAGTATATGCAATTGTATAATATTAGATTGAATTGTATCTAAAATAATACAATTTGATATAATTTTATAGACCTATTTTGCGGATCAGATTATATAAACACTTATATGATTATTTTATATTCTTATATATGTATAAGATATATAAACTTTTTTACTCGGGTAGTTACAAAATTCGCATTATCTTTATAAATAAATCAGTAGTCGCGAGTAAGCTAGACTGCTTATAAAAACGGCTTCCCCTAACAAAAATAACTAGTACTGACGCTGAATTATAAGTACCCGACTAAAAAAGTTTTCATATAATCTTATATGATTTGATATAATTATAAATGTTTATATGTGTGGCTTTATATGACCATATACATTTATATTAACACTTTGGTTTTATAAATATGTTTGATATGACGTTATATATAATCATATGCGATTTGGTCTCCAGCTATATATTAAGAGATCTGCAAATATAGTTTATACATAATTATATATAATGGCGTATAAGCTTCTCTAAACAATCTTATATCAAAAAATATAACAAAGTTAATATAAAATTGTATTAATTTTATGTATTAATTTATCTGACATGATATCTAATTATACAAAATTTTATAAAGTTTAATTGCACTATTAAAATTAAAAAAAAAAACTCCGAAATTGTGGATCTGGTTTTGAAGTTTGCACTTTGATATATAAATAAATGTTTATAATTGAATTTAACATATATTTTTCAAATAGTTGGCGAAATACTTTTTATTAAACTAAAAATAATTTTAAAGAAATAAATAAGGGAAACATTTTTTTTTCATTGTGGAATTAAAGGTCGAAATAACTATTTTTACTTTTAAATTTTAAAATTAGACAAACATATGTTGAAATAAATATGGTTTAAGTTCATTTATTTTTCCGTAAAAAAAAATTAATTGTGAAAGTTAATTTTTTATCATGTTGGTTTTTAATTTTTATTTTAAAAAATAAAAATTGTTTTTTTCGACCTTTTTAATTCATTAATTAAAAATTTATTAATTCAGTTCGAGGCCTTTTTCCTTATTATGAATTAACATAATAAGTACTTTTTTCAAAAACTGTTTTTTTTCTTCATCAGGATACTCTCCTGACAAATACTTTTGCTTTCAAAAAACCTCTACACTTTCAGGAATGAAAAGACGAGCGTTTCGGGGATTTTCCAGGTCCCCTTCATCAGTTTTCTTTAGAAAGTGGTGGCGCAATCCCCGAAACGATCGTCTTTTCATTCCTGAAAGTGTAGAGGTTTTTTGAAAGCAAAAACTCTGTGAAGTATTTGTCAGGAGAGTATCCTGATGAAGAAAAATAGCAGTTTTTGAAAAAAGTACTTATTATATTAATTCATAATAAGGAAATTGGCCTCGAACTGAATTAATAAATTTCTAATTAGTTAATTTTTTATTTTATAAGAAAGACACACATTTTATAAGAAAGACCAAAACTCTAACCTAGAAAAAGTTGTTCCGACAAATTTTTGTAATGTTTTATTTTGTCAGCTATTTCCGAGTTTATTAGCAAAAATTGTTCTAAACATCTAGCATTAGTATTTAATATGAATGAAATAAGTGATCTCAATAATATTTACTAAAATTTTCTTCGAAAATCTTCATAAAATTATATGTATTTATATATAATTTGATGCAGTTAGATAGACCCATTTTTCGGATCAAATTGTATCAGGTGAGATAACATGCTTATCTCGCTTGATATAATTATATATTCCAATATTCGGATCAAATTAGATATGGACGTATATATGGGTTTATATATGGTGATATATGATTATATAACATCTTTTTTAGTCGGGTAGTAAACAGTTTTAGTTTCATTATATAACCACTTATTTGGTAATGAAAGATTTTGCTGGGTACTTCCTGAACTGTGATAATTGTGAAATTATGTCAGCAATAGTTAGATCAGATAAAAATTACACGCCTTTATGTCTAAATAATGCAGAACATGTTACACCCTCAAACGTCTAAAGAAAAGAGGAACTGGTGGATTCATGGAGGAATAAAGAAATCTATGGAAAGCATCCAAAGGGAATGTTTAGGGATGAAAGATATCCATAACTCTAATTTTTGCCTAAAAAAGGGTAGACTATTGATGGAAACTGAGGGATTTGCCATTGCAATACAAGATAGGGTAATACCCACTCGCAACTATAGAATATATATACTGCATGAAAGTATTCCAAAAGAACAGTGCCGAAGGTGTAATACAACAACTGAGTCGATAGAACATATCATAAGTGGTTGTCCTACACTAAAAAAAAGTTAGTATAAAAATTAGTAAAACGGTTTCCAATTTTATTATACTAGTATTATACTAATTTTTAGTATAAACTTGGTTTTTAGTAAAATAATTTGGTATTCTCATTTTACAAATTACAGAATTTTTTACTAATTTGAGTTGCTAAATCTACAAATTTAATTTTACAAAATTTGAAAACCGATTAGCTAAAATTAGCAAAAAAAAATACTAATCTTTTTTATTTTGGAAGTTTAAATTTTTTTTTTTTGTAAATACACACAACCCGATAGAAATTTTTCTTACAATATTACCAGAAAGACCAAGTGTTTTTAAGCGTTTTTTCCATTTATAATAAAAATAGATTCACCCCTCAATTCATAAAAGTTATAGCAGGTTTACAAAACGTCATTTTCATACAAAATTTGTTCAATAAGCCTCCTATAATTTTACAAAGCGTTTATGAATTTAGGGGTTATTCTCTAAATTTTTTTGTTGTTTTTTAATGTTTATATTTCCAGTTTTTTTTTGCCTTTTTCGAATATTTCTTTGCTATAAATACAATTAGTTTTGCAATTTTTTCAATATGTATTTATACCCTACACCACTATGTGGTCAGGGTATTATCAGTTTGTGCTGATGTTTGTAACACCAAAAAATATTGGTCGTAGACCCACCTTATAGTATACCGATCGGTTCAGAATTTGTTTTTATTTCGATTTAACGATGTCCGTCTGTCCGTCCGTCTGTCCGTCTGTCTGTAATCTTGTGCGCACTCTACAGGTCGCAAATATTAAGATATTTTGATGAAATTTGGTACGCAGACCTACGTTGGCCCAAGGACGAACAAGTTTGATTTTAGTGAACATCGGTCCATGTTTAGACCTAGTGCCCATATAAGGGTCCTACCAAAATTATATTGATTATACGCTGCAGGTCGTAAATATTAAGATATTTTGACGAAATTTGGTACACAGACCTATGTTAGCCCAATAACGCAGCCTATTGATTTTGGTGAACATCGGTCCATGTTTAGACCTAGTGCCCATATAAGGGTCCTACCAAAATTATAATGTTTATACGCTGCAGGTCGCAAATATTAAGATATTTTGATGAAATTTGGTACACAGACCTATATTGGCCCAATAACGCAGCCTGTTGATTTTGGTGAACATCGGTCCATGTTTAGAACTAGTGCCCATATGAGGGTCCTACCAAAATTATACTGTTTATACCCTGCAGGTCGCAAATATTAAGATATTTTGATGAAATTTGGTACATTGACCTATGTTGGCCCAAGGACGAAGCCTATTGATTTTGGTGAACATCGGTCCATGTTTAGAACTAGTGCCCATATATGGGTCCCCCCAAAATTGGCTTAGTTACAAACTGCAGGTCGCAAATATTAAGTTATTTTAGTGAAATTTGGTGCGCTGACTCACATTATAGAAAATTTTGACACGAGCCCCATTTTAACCCATTCGAATTTCGGATCCAAACATTAGTTGGCTTTTACCCAGACTGGTGTAGGGTATTGTATAGTCGGCATGCCCGACTTTAACCTTTTTACTCGTTTTATCATGTGAATGTACGAATATACACTCGGTGAAAAAAAGAGTTATCATATGAATACACGAATGTTTCTTCGTGTGTAGGCAGCTTAAAAAGTATAACGATATCATTTTGATGACCGCTCTTTCTAGTTTAATTTGTTGTAAAGATCTAGTTCGCTCTTCTAGTTCAATCGCTTGACAAAGTCGTTCAATCGTTCATAAAACAATTTTTCCGATCGCTCATTGGGCTATTTTGTTAGCTACCTATTCATTTTGCTCGTCTTTTAGTTAATAAAGATATAAAATTCAGACAAATTAAGAATTTTAAGAAAAAAAAGAAAAATGTTTAGTGCAAAATAAGTTTTTTAATTAATTAAAAAATAATAAATTTACCCGACCAAAGGTAATAAAATGAACGATTGAACTAAAAGAGCGATTAGTAGTGAACTAGGTCTTTCGATCAGTTGAACGAACTATCGTTCACGAACGACACAAGCTATGCAACGCTGTTTTTATTTTTTGTGTTGCATTAGAGTTTAATCACAACTGTGTCGACTGTCGACCGACGACAGCAAAAGCCGTCGCACATTGGGTTCAAATGATGCTAAAGTGGCGATTAATTGAAATTTTAGAATCAATTTTTTTAAATAATTTTTGGTATCGGGTAAAATAAGATAAAATTCTGCATCACTAGGTGTCACAATTAATCGTCTATGTTGTTTACTTATTCTACAGTGTGCTCTCAAAGTTAGAGAATTATTAGTGTTTTCGCATACAGTGGCAAAAATTGAAAATAGATACGATTCAAGTCTTAATTTTTTCCATTTAGCCTTTCAAAAATTAATTTTTTGTGATGGAACCTTCAACTTCAGGTATTTAAGTATATAGTTAATACCTTTTTGTTAAAAATAATTATGTGTAAATATTTTTAATAATTTTTTTTTTTAAATTGACCAATTTTGGCTAGTTTTTCATATTTAAAGGCCCAGGGTTATTTTTCTGGGCAGTTCTGGGTTCTGATTTGTAGATTTTCGAAAAGTAGAACATTTGAGGTTGTATATTAAAGAAAAAAATTGCGCATTTGTTGCTCAATTTTTTTTTTTTTTAATTTTGTATAAAAGGTCTGTTTGTCTTAATATACTTAATTATTGAACAGAACTGTTGTTTTTTCGTTTTTCTGTTGTCTTTTTCTATATTTTGGTGTTATTGTTGGTGCATTTTGGTTTTTTTTAAGAGATGGGTGCTTGAGTGATTTTTGATCACTCACGCTCACGTACAAAAATCTTATCCCGCCCAAAAAAAAATGTTTACTCACATTTTGCAGAAAAAATAAGTGGTTATTTTATATTTCAGTCACTATTTATTTATTTATTTATTTATTTATATGCTGTTCCATACACAAGACTAAGAGTCTCATATTACAGTATAGAACTGAGTCTGTGGAAAAATAAAAATCGTTAAAATTAGAAATTTTTTACTTATAAACTAATTACAATTGATAAATAAAAACCGTTAATATTAGAAATTTTTAACTTAAAAACTAATTACAATTGATCAAAAAAAAACAAAAAGAAAATATATGTAACATATGTACTAATTAATTAAACAATCATATTGAAAACTATTAAGAGCATCAATTACCTAATTAATTACCTAGCATTTTGTAATATAATCAGTGTGTGAAAAAATTAATAATGTTTTCCTTAAACTGTTGTGCGTTACATATTAGTTGAGTGTCATGAGGAAGTGAGTTCCAGAGAGGAATGGCATGAATATAGAACTGCCATTTGGATATTAGGCTATTGTGTTCGATTGATATTAGCCTTTTGCCTCTGCTAGAGAAGTTTGAGAAATTTAGTTTTTCAAATAGATGTTTAGGCTGGCGCGTATAAATAATTTTATGTAGAAATAATAAGATGCGCGTTTTTGGCAAATCGTCAAAGCTAATGCCGTATAGTTTAATAGCAAACAATGATATTCTCGCACGTCTTTTCAATCCAAAGACATAGCGGGCAATATTGTTGAAGACAACTTTCAATTTACCACTACTTATTTCATCACAGCTAGCAAAGAGTTCACAACCATAAAGCAAAATCGGAACTAAGTACGTCTTAGCAAGTAACATTCGTATTTTAATTGGTATGCAATGTTGAGTTTTCCAAAGTGATCTTATCATCGAAAAGGTTCGACCACAAGCGTTATTAATATGATTTGACCATGTGAGTGAGTTATTGAAATAAATACCAAGATTCTTGGCAGATTTTACAATTTCTATTTGCTGATTGTTAATATAGATTTTTGGTGTTAAATTGATTTTGGATAACCGCTTTTGAATAACAATACATTTGGATTTTTTAGGGTTTATACTAAGACCATTTGCGGTTGCCCATAAATAAATATAATTTAATTCCTGATTTAGAGTGTTAACACACTGTTCAAACGAGGCTTCATTACAACTGATATACAGTTGGACATCATCTGCATACATCCTAATCTTGCAGTATTTAAGTATGAGCGGGAGATCATTTGAGTACAACGAAAACAAAAGTGGACCAACAATAGAACCTTGCGGAACACCTCTTGTCACGGGCAGACGTTGTGATTTTCTGCCAGTTGCTTCGACAAACTGATAACGGTCGTTGAGATATGTTGACAGAAGACATGTTGCAGTTGATGAGAAATTAAACATATTTTCCAATTTGTAACATAACATATTGTGGTCTACGGCATCAAACGCTTTTGAATGATCCAAAAGAACCAAAAATGAAATATTTCCATTATCTACTTCTTCCCGTATCTCTTCCGCGACGTCTACTAGAGCTGTTATGCAACTGTTTTTCTTTCGAAATCCAGACTGACGATCAGTTAACAAGTTATTATTATCCAAGAATGTGATAATTTGGTTGTGTATAAGCTTTTCGAAAACTTTAGAAAGGAATGGTAATATAGATATTGGCCTATAATCAGTGCTGGATTTAGGTATAGGAATGATTTTAGCAGTTTTCCACTTGGTTGGAAAGCAACTTGTCGTGAGTATCTTGTTAAAAAAGAATGTGATTAATGGAAGCAACTGTGGTAAAAGAATTTTAATAAATTTGGGATGAATCCCATCCACTCCAACAGCATTAGACTTTGTCGACAAGCAACTTGATAATACATCACATTGATCTACACCAGTGAAGAAGAACCTATTTTCATATTCATGATTTGGGTAATTGTTGTAATAGTTAGGGTCAGAATTTATCATCGGGATATTCACAAATTGTTCGTTAATAGTGTCAACATCAAGGTAGCAAGGTTCTTGGTTGGCAGCTTTGCCGATCTCAATTTCCCGGATCGTCTGCCATGTTTTCTTGGATCCTATCGCGGTCGAAAACTTTTCAGCGTAAAAATCAGATTTTGCCTTTTTCATCATTTTGTTGGTTTCTCTTCTAGCTATTCGATATTCCTCATCGAGATGAGTGGTTTTAAACCTTTTCCATCGAAAATAAGCAAGGTCCCTTTGTTTAATTGAATTTTTTATTCGTGCAGAAAACCAAGGTTTTTGCTTTTGGCCAAGGGTTTTAGTTATCAAGGGGACAGTAAGATTAAACAAGTTGTTCAAATTGTGCTCAAGAAATAAAAGCTGATCGTCTACTGAAATAAAGTAATATAAATTGTACCAATCAATTTTAAAAAATTCTTCCTCCAAAGTTACATAGTCGATGTTTTTAAAATCACGATAAGTAACCACCTGAGCTGGTATTTTTAACTGATAATTATAAGCCATGAAAATTAGGTCGTGTCGCGAAAAACATGCCGCTGAAATTTGATCGTAAAGTAGTACGTTCGATTCATTACTAACAAAAAACAAATCCAATAGTGTATTATTGGTTGCAGTGTAATGCGTAGGTATGCTAGTGTTAGGCGAATTTAGGCCAAGTGCAATCATATTTTCGAAAAGATCAACCAAAATGTTTGAGTTAAAATCACCCGTTATTATAACGTCATATCATCATATAAAGTTGTTTGTAACTCAAGGGTTCTAATAAAATGGTTTGTTTGAATATATTTATTTCGCCTATAAACACTTCCCACAAGTAACTTTCTACCCTCACTATTAACCTCAATGAAGAGATACTCAACCAAATTTCTGGAAGCTGTATCATCTAAAACATCAGTATCTCTGGAAGTACATTTAATATTAAAAGCAATACCTTTTTTATATATATTGCCACCCCACCATATCCATCATCTCTGTCAACTCTAATTATGGTATATCCATTCAAAGAAATAAACAGATCTGATATAGCGGAATCAAACCAAGTTTCCGATATGCATATAAAATCAATACACTACAACGAATGTTTCACTCATTGTTGTTATGAAAAACTATGGCCACCCACGAATTTGTTTACCCATGTTAACGAACGTCTAATAAAAGTGGACATCAGTAAGATTTTAGTCACATCTTTAAAATGACAGTAACACACCATATTTGATTTTTTATTATTTATACGACAAAGATTAATTTGTAAAAAAATTGTGTCACGCGCTCACCTTTATTGTAATTGTTTTGTTTGTTTGTTTCGCATTACTGTGATATTAGGGTATTCATATAAAATGTACGATAGTGTAAGCCTGGTCAAGTTATATCATTTATTTCAAAAACTACTCGTATATACGCACCCTGATAAATTTATTCTACAATTTATTATTAGTTTTATTTGAACATTTGAAAAATATCAAAATAATCAAAATAAAAAATATTTGTAATTTGTTGTGATTGTTTATTGAATAAATATTAAATTTGTGAAATAATATATTTTCTAAAAGAAATTACTAAGGAATTTAGTAAGAACCGGAAGAACAATATTCCAAATACGCCAACAAATTTAAAATATATTACGGATATTTATACATTTATACATTGTGTATTTATACACAGTTTACCAAGCAGTAGAACGCGTTATATGAATGCCCCTATTGTTTGTTTTTTTAAAATGTGAAGTGTTTTTAAAATGTGTAAAGTATTAAATAAAGTATATGGTATTCGGTATTTGGTAAATTGGTAAATGAATGAAACTTTCGTTTCTTTAAAAAAAATATATATACCTTTTTTAGGAACAAGCCCCAACCAGGGCTACCAGGTGATTTTGATGAAAAATCGGCACTTTTTCCCAAAAAAAGTCGGCATTTTCGGCACTTTGATTTTAAAAAATCGGCAAAAATCGGCACTTTCAAAAATACTCATTTATGTAATATTTAGGTTACTTTACATAAAAAATATGCGAAAAACACATTTCGTGTAAAATAATATTAAAACATATTATTTTTAATTATTAAATAAAAATAAAGGCTTAAGAGATAAATGAAATGATAAGAAAAAATGTTAGTTGTATTTTTATGAATATTTTTATGATACATTTTCAGATATTATCTTATCTGACCAATACTATGTACATAAATTAATTTTTCAGCTTTTAAAAATAGTTCTTCTCCGAACTTAAGGTATATTATGCAAATATTGGCAATTTTTTTAATTACTGGATTTATTTTATTTCATTTAAATATTCACATTTTGTTTTTTTAATTTTCAAAATTTAATATAATTATCAAAATCTAATACTTGTTCGCTAATATAATGTGAAAGAAAATCATTAAATTTTGTAAAAATGTGAACACCGGGATTGAATTAAACTAAATCCAAAATAGATTTATAAACAAAATAAATCCGTTTTGGGTTTCCGAAAAATTAAAATTTTTTCTTTCGCATTATATTAGCGAATAAGTGTAAAATTTAGATGATAATATTAAATTTTGAATATTAAAAAACAAAATGTGGATTTTCTAACAAAATAAAATAAATCAAAAAATAAATCCAGTGATTAAAAAAGGCCTATTATTACTAGGGCTCGTATATTCATGCATTTATAATCGTGTTTTATATACATAAGATGTATGTATGTATGATTGAAATCGAAAAATATGCACTTAAAATTTTAAAAATAAGCATTTAAGATTTTAAAAATATGCATTTATTATTGATTTTTCCAACGTTTTTGATATTATCAATTCAGTTTTAGTATTACATATTTGTCTTTAAAAGTAGTTTAAACATGGAAAATTGCCATTAATCATTGTCAGCAATTGATTTATGTTTGATAATGTTATATTCGGGATCAAAAGAATTTTGAAAAATATTTAGAAATTAGAATAGAATATTGTTCTACCTAAAGTGCAAATCCTAACATGATATTTAGAAATTTTAAAAATAATTTTTTTTTGTACAGTGCATAGGAAAAAACACAGTTTTCAAGTAAATACAAAAAAGTATGCTAAAAAGTATTCGTTTTTAGCAAATAATGCAAAAAATATGTATTTATACCACAATATGCAAGAAACTATTTTAAAAACATGCATTTTCAGCAAAATATGAAACAACAAGCATTAAGAAATCGATGCCATTTTGCTGAAAATTTGTTGATCGTAAAGCTATTTTGTTAACATTCTTTTTCAGCTAACGATAACAAACATGAATTTAAATGAACTTTCGAAATGTCAAAGATAGAATTATTTTCTTATTTATTAATGCATTGTAAATCACCAAAAATTAAAATTTCGTGTTTTTAAGTTTTAACAAAAAATCGGCATTTTTCGACCAAAAATCGGCAAATCGGCATTTTGCAAATTTTTTAATAAAAAATCGGCAAAATGCCAAAAAATCGGCAATTCTGGCAGCCCTGGCCCCAACAGAATTTTTATCCCTCGACGAGAACTTTATAATTTCAAGAAAAATACTGATGTAAATAAATGGAAAAATAAAATCAGTATTTTAAAAATGAAAATCGTTAAACGCATTATCCCGTCCAATATAAATGATTTAGCAAAAAATATTTAGCACATTTATTAGCGAATTTCTTTAAATTAAAAGTCGGAGGAATAATGAACGTTTTTTGAGTGTTAATAAAGAATGATTAGAAATGGACGTAAAGAACTTTAATTTGTAGAAAGTAATGAGAAAACCAAAGCAAAGAAGAGTAATAGCATAAGAGATATACCCCATTAACTTTATTAGCTCATGCCACACAAATGGGTTTAAGAGCTTCCGGAAAAATCGAATCGTCAAAACTTGTTAAAGAAATAACAATGTCGACACCAACAAGAGCTTCAAGGTACAGAAAATTCTTTAGGCAGGTTAAACCACAACAATTGACTGCAGAAGAAGATCTAAGCATTTTGATAGAAGCAAATTTATTTTGGAGAATACATTAAAAAAGTTTTAAAACAATTAAAAACGGTCGAGTCTAAAATTTAGTTTTTGTGCTCATTTTTCTTAGTTTCATTCTATACATTTCAAGTTATGCATATTATTTGAAAGATAATATTGTCGTCTTTAAAGTAGAACCAAAATTAAAGTTTTCAGATGTAAAATTTAATAGTTATGATTGACTCTGTAAAAACACTTTTTAAATTTTTTATGTTTATCCAATTTTCAAAACGTCATATTTTAGAAACCGAAATTATTTCGGATCGGAAAGTTTCTGATCTTATGAACTCTGATATCTTGTAATATTAATTGTGAATTTCATTAAAATCGGATTCGATAAACCCAACTGCTGCGCGTTTTTTTATGGATTCTCCTAATACTTAAAAATTTTTTTTTTTATTTTTTTTTTAATAAAAAAAAGTTCTCAACGAAAAATATAAAAGTTTATTTTTTTAAACTAACCTACACATAGTTAATCCAAAAAAAATTAATATCTCGTCAATAAACATCTTCCTTGAATTAATCGCCAGTTTGGTTGTCATCGATCCCACTGTGCGTCGCGAATAATTTAATTTAAGCGACAATCGATTGTCGACATTTTTTGACATTTAGAAAAAAATTAAAGTAAAACAAGAATATGGTTGTATTTTTTTGCTTTTTTGCGGTAAATCATGCATTTTTATACCCTACACCACTATGTGGTCAGGGTATTATAAGTTTGTGCTGATGTTTGTAATACCAAAAAATATTGGTCGTAGGCCCACCTTATAGTATACCGATCGGTTCAGAATTTTTTTTTATTTCGATTTAACGATGTCCGTCTGTCCGTCCGTCTGTCTGTCTGTCCATGCAATCTTGTGCGCACTCTACAGGTCGCAACTATTAAGATATTTTGATGAAATTTGGTACGCAGACCTATGTTGGCCCAAGGACGAACAAGTTTGATTTTGGTGAACATCGGTCCATGTTTTGACCTAGTGCCCATATAAGGGTCCTACCAAAAATATATTGTTTATACGCTGCAGGTCGTAAATATTAAGATATTTCGACGAAATTTGGTACACAGACCTATGTTAGCCCAATAACGCAGCCTATTGATTTTGGTGAACATCGGTCCATGTTTAGACCTAGTGCCCATATAAGGGTCCCCCCAAAATTGGCTTGGTTACAAACTGCAGGTCGCAAATATTAAGATATTTTAATGAAATTTGGTGCGCTGACTCACATTATAGAAAATTTTGACATAAGCCCCATTTTAACCCATTCGAATTTCGGATCCAAACAATACACCAGACTGGTGTAGGGTATTGTATAGTCGGCATGCCCGACTTTAACCTTTTTACTCGTTATTCTTATTATTATTTTTCCTTCTTTACTTAATATAATGTGTGGGGGAAAAAAAAGATTAATTCCATTTACCATTATGGGTGGAAAAAGAAAAATTATTTATTCCCATTCTTCTTTTTCCCTACTTAGTATAATGGGTGGCCAACCCATAATAAATTTAAATATTAACTTTCTTATAATATAGCTTAACCCTGTTCTTATGTACTAAGGTGGACTTATTGCCATCACTTAAAAGTACATTATTTCTATTGTCTATATCTATGACCTCGAAGGGTCCTTTAAATTGTTCGTCCAATTTGTGGCCGGATTCGTTCCGAACCAAAACTAGATCGCCTATTTCAATACCTATTTTATTCAAGTTTCTATCACAGAGGATCTTTTGTGCTCTCTTAGCTTTTTCAAGCAATTTCCGAGCTCTCTGATTCGAAACTTGTAACATATACTTTACTTCTAGGTTATAGGAATCCACATTATATATGGGATCCACCTGGCCTTGGTTCATGACGCCAAAGTCAGTAGGTATTTTTCCAAATACTAGTTCAAATGGGCAATAACCATGAACTGTTGATGGCGAAGTGTTGTAGCAATATGTAAAAGACTTTTTAACCATTCGTCCCAGTCGGATTTGTCAGAGGACAAATATGATCTGAGATACTCGTTAAGTGTTCTTTGAGATCTTTCAATTGTACCCATGGATTCATGGTGATATGCTGTAGATGTTGATTTCTCTATATGTAAGAGATCGCAAAGTTCCTGAAGAAGTTGATTTACGTATTCAGTACCCATGTCCGTTAGAATTCTCCCCATTGGACCATATAATAGTACAAAGTGTTCCATAATAGCTTTGGCTACACTTTTCGCACTTTTATTGGGTATTGGCACCGTTACAAGATATTTTGTAAGGTCACAAATCATAGTTACAGCGTATTCGTTTCCATTATTAGATCTCGGTAATGGACCAATTTTGTCTATCAGAACAACATCGAATGGTTTCACTGGCGTTGGAGTAATTATCATTTCCTCCTTAACTTTCTCAGTGCTTTATTTCTCTTACATTGATCGCAGGACTTGACATATCTTTTGATGTCCTTAGTCATTTTGTCCCAGCGAAAATATTTTCTTATTTTATTAGTCAACCGTGTTATACCTAGTGTCCTCCAAAAATTGGATCATCATGATATTTTCTCAGTATATTTCGCTTTTCCAGTTCGTCTGTTATTTTCCTCAATTTAGGTGTGAGGGCTATTTTTACATTATTGAGGGAAGCGTTTCCCCTCTCTTTAAATTCCGCGATTCCTATATATTTAAATAATTTGTCATCTAGTGACATTTGGAATAACTTTATCCCGTTATTACCAGCTATCTTTTCAAGCTGTGAGAAGAATTGATCTAAATTTATTTTCTCATTAGCAACAAGGTTAGGTATATTCATTTTGAGAATTATCTTTTTGCCTTTTCTAATATTTATTGCGGTATCTTTAGTGTATAATCTTACACTTTTCTTTAATTCGCTACTATTCAGCACCTCATAGACGTTTGGTTGAACTAAAATTTTATCTTCTGTAGTCTCAGGGGTAATTTTCTCCTTTTTTGATTGAAGTCTCGTGGTTACCTTCAATATTTTACTAGTCTCAGTATTCATTATATCTGAGAATTCTATGCGAGACAGCGCATCAGCTGCATAATTGTCTCCGCCCCTAATATACTCGACCGTAAAGTCGTATTCCTCATCTAATCTCATTCTCGTCAGTTTTGATGACGGATTTTTCATAGAAAATAAATAGGTTAGAGGTCTATGATCACTTCGGACCAAAAATTTTCTACCATAAATATATGGTCTGAAATATTCAATTGCCCAATGAATGGCAGCTAGCTCCTGTTCAATCGTAGATTTATTACTTTCACCTTTTGTGAATGTTCCGGATGCATAAGCCACAGGTAGTTGAATACTTTGATTTTCCTGGCTTAAAACAGCTCCGCAAGCATGTTTACTTGCATCTGTTGTTATACAAAAGTCCATTGTAAAATCTGGATATTGCAGTATTCTCGGACCTAATACTTGACTCTTGAGGTATTTGAAAGAGTTTTCACATTCCTCAGTCCAATCAAAAGAAAAATTTTTCCTAGATAATCTAGTCATATGTCTCGATGACTCAGCAAAATTAGGTATAAACCTTCTATAATAATTGCAAAATGCAACAAAGCGTTTAGCTTCATCACTTCATGACTAGTAAAAAGAGGACATACCACTAAATTACCTCAAAGTACGTATCCCGTGACGGGTTAAAGAAGGACTTGCAGCAGGACTGGTATAATTTACTATTGCTGTGGGTTAAGAAGTGTCAATTATACTTAAAGGACTGGTCTCGTGACTGGTGAAATGATGACATACCACTGAATTGTCCTCAAAGTACCTATCCCGTGAGTGGTTAAAGATGGTCTTGTCGCAGGACTGGTATAATTTATTATTTCTATGGGTTAAGCGTTGTCAATTATACTTAAAGGACTGGCCCCAAGACTGGTGCAAAGAGGACATATCACTTAACTGGATAAGTGTGTTATAAAAAACACCACAAGTAAGACTATTTTTTAAAGAGAATTGTTGCTTCCTTTGGAAAGGGGATAGAGAAGAAGTGAAAGGTGGTGAAAGATGAAGGGCTTCAAATATGGCAACACGGTAATTGCGCGAGATGTTGAATTTTAGAACAGTTGTTGCGCGCCATCTGATGGTGAGTTGGCGAACTTTGTTGAAGCTTTTTAGTTCATAGCCCTGTTATATTATTTTACTTCGGTGGGGTTAAGTGCTATGAGAACACCGAAGGAGGACGCTGCGATATTAATGATTTTTGAAAAATTTGTGAAAAATTACGATTTTTTGATAGTTTTATGAAATCTTAAATGAAATGAAAACTTAAAAAATGTCCAGGAAGCGCAGAACGCAAGAGAACTAGTTCTAAGCACTTGGAGTTTTCTTTAAAGTTTAGCATCAAGCCCCAAAAATTCCGTGTTAATACGTAATCTTTTGGAGGATTTTGCAGGAATTTTAGAATCGGTAAAAGGTTCGACGCATATATATATATATCTTATATCTTAAAAGAACATCTTAAAAAAGGAATATGTATTTAATATTGTATTTCTGTGAAAAGACATACCAAAATTCTTCAAAAAAAAAAGAAATTTTTATATTTTAATTTGTTGACAAATGAAAATATTTGACAATTTTGTCAAGGTTTTGCTGTGACAATTTTACTTATAATACCAAAACCATAACAATTTCCATTCACCTCAGTTTTTTCACTGTTTTTGTCAGTTTTGTAATGGGACTGGTTCTGTATCAGTTCCTTTTAGGTTAGTTGGGTGACATTTCACAAAATATACAAATTGTGATTCTGTTACGGATCCTTTTGGGTTAGTTCGTTGACATGTCTCTTTAAGTCAGTTAGGTGACATGTCCTTTTGGGCTAGACCTGCGACATGTCGAAAAGTGTCTAATCTGTGGCAATACGTCATTTCCAATGACAACGCCATGTTAAAGTGATATGTCTCTTTCAAAGAAAAAGACCGATCAACGACCTGTCTCTGCCCCCTGGGACCTATCCTGCGTGTCATCTGGGACCGGTCCCTTTCCCCGTAGGGTATATATAAAAAGAAGTGTACATTTTGATGTCACCACTAACTGCGGAAACGGGTCAACCGATTTCAAACAAAATTTCAGAGTACGTTGACGATGTTCTGTAGATGGTTTATGTGAAGTTTGCACGAAATTGGCCCAGTGGTTCCCGAGATATGGTATTTAGATTTTTCTATATATTTCTTATATATTCCCATACAAAATGTTCGTGTTGCTATGACAACCAGGCCTTGGCGTTACTATGACAACCAGGCAGCACTTATAGCATTAGCCTAATCTAATCTCAACTCATCCTACCCCATTTATCTCATCTCAATTTTTTTTGTGGAAACACTTTTTTTTTTGTGAAATATTTTGTTTTTCGGAAAAAGTTTTTTTTTTGGAAAAACTTTTTTTTGTGAAATTTTTTTTTGTGGCAATTTTTTTTTCTTTTTTGTGGAAATTTTTTTTTTTTGTGGAATCACTTTGTTTTTGTGGAAACATTTTTTTTGTGGAAACTTTTTTTTTTGTAAAATATTTGTTTTTTCGTGGAAAAAGTTTTTTTTTGGAAATACTTTTTTTTTGTGGAAACTTTTTTTTTCTTTTTTTGTGGAAACTTTTTTTTTGTGAAATATTTTTTGTGTAAATTTTTTTTTTGAAATTTTTTTTTGTGAAAACTTTTTTTTTTGTAAATTTTTTTTTTTGATGGAATTTTTTGTTTTTTTGGGGTAACTTTTTTTTGTGGAAACTTTGTTTTTTGTGCAAACACTTTTTTTGTGGAAACATTTTTTTTTGGGGAAACTTTTTTTTTTTTGTTCACACATTTTTTTTTTTTGAAACACTTTTTTTTGTGGAAACATTTTTTTTTGTTGTGGAAACTTTTTTTTTTTGTGGAAACTTTTTTTTTGTGGGAACATTGTTTTTGTGCACACTTTTTTTGTGGAATCACCTTTTTGTTTTTTTTTTTGTGGAAATTTGGTTTAAATCTAAATTTAATTACAAAAGTCTCTAAAAGTGCACATAATTTGTTAACGGAACATGACATGCACAAAAGTTTTGGACCTTTTTCGTTCCAAATTGGCTTTGATATTCAAAATCGGACTTTGACTTATATTTAAAAAATTTTTTTTTTAAATACCTTAAAAAAATTTTAAATCTTGATTTTAAGCGACTATATTTAGAAAAGTTATTGAGATATTGATACACATATAAGTTTGAAAAATAGGGCACAGAATTAAGCTTAAACTGTGTAAAGCGTTTTCTTTCCGAGGCTATAGGTACTAAATTATAAATTTTTTATTGAAAAAATCGGCTGAAAAATTTAAAAAAGTTAAATCGCGAATTGCGCAAAACCTAGAGCCAATTTGAACAAACTGGTTGCAGATTCTAAATCAGCACCACCTAATTATCCTAAAACCACTGCAATAACATTCACCTTTTTTTTTGTAGAGCACTGTTATTCGAAAACAGAATTTATAGGGATATATGTTTTTTGAATAAAGCAAAAATATGCAATGTAAAAATTTCAATATTGAAAGTTAAACCTGGAAATCTTTTAAGGAAAAAACATATATTTTATTTCAACAATGTCTAAATAGCTTTTGAGCAATTTGAAATTTGGACTTCATACTCGAATTTTTTATTTTTTTTTTAGAGAAGCAACACTCATTAAATTCTTTCTATTAAGTAACGTGTTGCTTTATTTGGAAAGGGAAAAAGAAGAGATAGGAGGTGGTGAAAGATGAGAAGCTTCAAATATGGCAACACTATAATTGCGCTAGATATTGAATTTTAGAACAGTTGTTGCGCGCCATTTGATGGTTAGTTGGCGAACTTTTTTTGAGGCTGTTTATTTCATAGCCCTGTTATATTATATTATTTTACTTCGGTGGGGTTAAGTGCTACTTATGGGAATAGTGAAGGAGGACACTGTATTAGGGATAAAAAATCATACACATTATTTTTCCAAATTTATGTTGCGGTCGTTAGGGATCGAACCCGCAACCACATGTGTAACAGTACAACGCGCTACACCACAGCTCTCACATCGTCATCGTTATTGATTGTTAATTATTAAGTGTGCCTTTTTGATTTTATTTTTACTTAAAAAGTAGAAAATTTGTTTTAACCTAAGCTTCCTCTGAATAATAATTTTTTAAATTATTTATTTTTTCTATAAGCTCCTAATAAGCATTCTCATCGAAGGGGGCTTTTATTTTGAAGATTTTTACATTAATAAAAAACATTGTATTTTATTCTCATAAAAATATTTAATTCCTATACAAAACAAATTACATTTTAAACTTTAAGGTACGCTAATCCGATACGACAAAATTCGTTTTCGGTATAGCTGACATCCCAAAAACTAGGCCTAAGGCACGCCGCTAAATATAGCGGGCTTGCCCGCTGGTATTATATATAATTCCATCCGAAAAATGAGAACATATAATTGTATCAAATTAGATCGTATTATGGTCATATTAGATCTGATTTGATGGAATAATATATGGTTTGATACAATTTTATCCGGATTTTGTCCTCATCCAAATGTATAAAATATAATATAATCATATCCAACTCGATGTAATGGTATATAATTCGATACAATTATACATAATTATATGAGGCATATGTAAATATATACAGGTCTATATATAATTCGATATTGTAATATGTTGCGCTATATATTGTGCAATATATAACAAGATATAGTTATATATTTAGGATATAATTTAATAATATTGTATATAAGTATTTCTTAGTATATATTTTCCAATATATAATTATACAAAATTGTATATGACTATGACTATATCAAAACTTTTTTACTTGGGTTACTAATTGGTATAGAAAAACGAAGGAGATCAATTTATAAAGATTTTGTACATTGTTTTTAACGCATTTTTAAAAAAATGGACCATATCTTATCAATTGGAATATCATTCGGTAAATTATCAAAGGTTTCTCCCAGGCAGCAGAATTAGTGTACAACATGTCGTTGTCAATTAAATATGATATTCCCAAAACTTTTGGAAGATCTGAGGGCCAATTCTGTAACTTTTTAACTACAAAATTCGGTAGTTAAATTCACAAGTTTTCATAGTAAACTGACAACTTAACTACCGAATTTTGTCTTTAAAAAGTTTGAGAATCTCACTACTGATAAGTTATCCCACGATAAAAGAGATTGTTTTAAATTTAAAATTTTTTTATAAAGCGATTCGTCTCCGAAATCATATCGTTGCTCCAAGTAAACAGCATTTCTTAAAAACTGATTTGCTTCTAATTTGAAATTTTTGTTTCGTGATAGTAAATTTTTTTTAATAGTTTGCTTCCATAAAACTCATCTTTTAACCAATTTTTAAGGCAATTCAAAAGATTATATAGGCCGACAAGGTTTTCTGACTAAGAATAAGACTATACTTTTCCAAATGTTTTAGACGTGCTGAATCCGAATCCGATGTCAGGTTTTCGAGATATTCTAACCTAAAATTTCAAAAAAACACGTTTTCTGGGTACATTTGACATCCTTTAACTTTCATAAAAAATTAAGATTTTTTAAAAATTCAAAATGGATTTTGTAGGGGAGGAGTAGTACTTTTAGATTCCGTTAGGATCTTTTTTAAAAAAAATTTCTAAAAGTTACAGGACCTCAAATGTACCCACAAAATGTATTTTTTACACTTTTAGGTAAGAATATCTCGAAAACCTGACCTGATAAGGCTATTCTGAGGTCAGATTCGGATTCAGCACGTCTAAAATTTTGGGGAGAGCATAGACTGATTATTGGTTAGAAAATTTCATCAAATTTTGTCGGCCTGTGTTACTTATTATACTGTGCAATTCCATAATAGCCCGAGTAAAAAAAATTATATATAATCATATGTGGCATATATTACAATATATAATTAGACATGTGGTTATGTATATCCATATATAATTATATATGACGTTTTTTCCGAAAAATTTTCCTTATATTATGCCATATATAATTTCATCTAATTAGATATCGGCCTTCATAATATTAGATATGGCATATATAATTATATATTACATAACATGGTTGATCTTATTGCATATATAGTTATATATAGAACTATATCTTAATATATATGGTGGCATTGTAGCAATATATAATTATATATGGTATCATTTAAACAATATATAATTATATATGTTGACAGTTAAACTAGATATTATCATATATGGTGCCATTTAAACAATATATGGTCATATATGGTACCTCATAAACCAAATCTTTAATTCAGTTCCAGATATGATAATATATGGTACTATATATAGTGCGATATATATTTATATATGTTGTTAATTAAGCTATATATTATCATATATGGTGCCATTTAAACCATATATTATCATATATGGTGCCATTCAAACCATATATTATCATATATGGTACCATTTAAACCATATATTATCATATATGGTGCAATTTCAACAATATATGCCCATATATGGTACCTCATGAACAATATTTTTAATACAGTTCCACATATGATAATATATGCTACCATATATAGTGCCATATATATTTATATATGGTGTTATTTAAGCAATATATTACCATATATGGTGCCATTTAAACCATATATGGTCATATATGGTGCCATTTCAACAATATATGCTCATATATGGGACCTGATGAACGACATTTTTAATACAGATGCAGATATGATAATATATGCTATCATATATAGTCCCATATATATTGATATATGGTGTTATTTAAACAATATTAATATATAGACATATATGGTATCATTTAAACAATATATTGTCATATATGGCACAATTTAAACAATATATGGTCAAATTTGGTACCACATCAACATTTTGAATACAATTCCATATATGGTTTAATTTGAAAAAGGTAAACTATGTATGGCGCTATAAAAAATATTATCAGATATGTTACTTCATTAACAATATTTATAATACAGTGTCATATATTGTAATATATGTATATTATTCAATATATATTGATGTATGGTAATGGTACAATAATTCCAATATCAGTTGAGATACAATTTGTGGGTCCATATCAACAATTTGTTCACCTACATTTAACATATATATATGTGCATTTAAGTTATAATTTATAAACACTTTATAAAGTTAAATAGTTAATTAGAAATTTATTAATAAAAAGGTCGAAAAAACAATTTTTATTTTTTTGAATAAAAATTAAAACCCAACATTTTGTTAAATAGTTAACTTATAATAAAATAAAAATGTATTTCCTAAAAATAAAAATATAGTGTTAATTAATGTTAATATACAATAGGTTTAAGTTTATCCCAGACAGAAAAATATAATCGGCACAGTGCTGGCAAACCGTTGGCGATGGTCGGTTATGCGTTGGCAGAACGTTGCATTAACTATCTTGGCAAAAAAATAGATTTCAAAAAACATTTCTGAAAAAATTGAGAAAACTTTTTTTAATATTTGCTCTTAAAAACATGAAATTTAACCCAGTCCACCAGATTGTCAGCCAAGACCTCTACACTCTAATCTAACGAGATTTGTTATAGATGTGTGATAGCTACAAATTAAATGAATGATAAAAGCATTTCGAGCTAACTTATAAGCATCGAAAAAAGGTATTCCAGAAATTATTAAATTTTTTTTAGAAAATTTTAATTGTATATCACAAAATATTATTTGCACTTCAGAAACTACAATATTACGCAAATTTAATTATATATTTATTTAGTTGTGTCCAGAAATAATGAAATCTATTTCAGAATTTCATAGCTAATAGAGAAAAATTTCTCAAATACATTTCATAATTTCGGAAATACGATTGATAATTTCTGAAATACAGTTTGATAATTTCTGAAATATAGTTGTGAATTTCGGAAATACAATTAATAATTTCTGAAATACAATTGATAAATCTTAAAACAAATAATACAATTGGAAATGGTGTAGAGCGTCAAAATAATGTAAATAAAATTATTTTATTCAAAGATTTCAATTTAATAAAAAAATAAATATATAAATTTATAAAAAAATTTATAGAAAAAAAAAATTTTAATTTTATAAAAAGAAATTCATTTTGTAAAAGAAATGCATATTGAACTCGTTACCTTCTGAGTTTAAACCTTATTTTAACAAAATATTGTAATTTAATTATACAATCAGTGCTCTGCCAGTCTATTATTTTTTGAACAGTTGGCAATATATGTCTGGGATCTTATTTAATCCCAAATAAATGGAGATCTTACGTATACAGAAAAAACAGTAGGCACCAACAATGGGAATTTGTAAAAGCAATCACATTTTCTTTTAAATTGAAATTTTATTCCCAACAATTTTTTTGTTTGAAATATTTGTAACTAGTTTGTAAATTGTTATCTTTCATATAAAAATTGTTTAAAAATAAAAATTCAAAGTTACAAAAAACAAAATAATTTTTTTTTTGGATTTACAAATTTCTTTGTTGGTGCCTTTTTAAAAAGTTTTTTTTTTTGTATTTACAAATTTGGTATGAGAAAGGTGTTTAAAAATTTAATTAGAATTTTGTAAATTCGTTCTGTGTAGTACCCAAATATAATGCGGCATCTAATTTTATCTGTCATTTTTATGGATACTTTTAGATGTCAATCCCCAAATATATTGCTGTTTCTAATTCGATCTACCATTTTAATATCGAAATAAATTACTGGATCTAATTCGATCTGCCATTTGTCTGATAAATTTAGATCCAAGTTTATCCCCAATTATATTGCTGGATCTAATTTGATCTGCCATTTTTTCGGTTAAATTTAGATCCAAGTTTATCCCCATATATATTGCTGGATCTAATTCGATTAGGAATTTTTCGGATAAATTTAGATCTAAGTTTATCCACATATATATTGCTGGATCTAATTCGATCTGGCATTTTTCGGATAAATTTACATCCAAGATTATCCCTAAATATATTGCTGGATCTAATTCGATCTGCCACTTTTTCGGATCAAATTAGATCTAAGTTTATCCACAAATATATAGCTGGATCTAATTCGATCTGCCATTTTTCGGATCAAATTAGGTCTTACTAAATCCCAAAATATATTGCTGGATCTAATTTGATCTGCCAATTTTCTATTCAATTTATATCCAAGTTTATCCACAAATATATTGCTGAATCTAATTCGATCTGCCATTTTTCGGATAAATTTAGATCTAAGTTAATCCACAAATATATTGCTGGATCTAATTTGATCTGCCATTTTTCAGATCAATTTATATCTAAGTTTATCCACAAATATATTGCTAGATCTAATTCGATGTGCCATTTTTCGGATCAAAATATATCTAAGTTTATCCCCAAATATATAGCTAGATCTAATTCGATCTGCCACTTTTTCGGATCAAATTAGATATACGTTTATCCACAAATATATTGCGGGATCTAATTTGATCTGCCAAAATTGAGATCAAATTAGATCTAAGTTTATCCCCAAATTTATAGCTGGATCTAATTGGATCCGCCATTTTTCGGATCAAATTAGATCTAAAAATATCCGCAAATATATAGCTGGATCCGCCAATTTTCGGATCAAAATAGATCTAGGTTTATCCGCAAAGATATCACTGGACCTCCCAATTTTGAGATATAACTTGATCTTAGTTTATCCCCATATATACAATGGGATCTAATACGATATGATTGGATACACCCAATTTTGAGATCTAATTGGATCAGCTAGATATTACAGCAGATCTTAAACAATATCAAATTGGATATAATTAGATATTGCGCGAGATCAATTTTTTTTACTCGGGAGTACAGGAATCACTTTCTATGGCTAAATATATGCTGAATATTAATTAAATTTATAAAAAAATATAATTAATAAAATAATTATTTTTTCAAAATTGAAGAAATTCTTTTTTAACTAGACAAATTGTATTTTAGCTGGTAACTGGACAAGACCCAAAATAACTGGACAATCCAAGCCATTCCAGGCAGTCTGGCAACCCTAATTCCGACGGATGAACTTCGTTTTTTAATTTTTTAAAGTACTGAGATTTATTTCTTTTTTTAATTTTTACTCCGATATTCTTTTTTTTAAACAGAAAGTGATAGTAATTTATGATCTAGAGCCAAACTAAAATAACATTCATTTACTTAATTAAAAGATCAACTAAAACATTTCTCCCATTCAGTCTTTTTTTTAATAATTCGAAGGACCAGTGTGTGCGCGATTTAAAACCACGTATGGTTTGAATGCTCGCAAAACATTGATTTCTTTATTGAAATAAAAACCTTAAATTTTTACAAAAAAAAAACAGTCTTGCCTGCCGTATACTTACTGCAACTTCAACGCTTGAGGGTGGTAATAATCTGGAAGACACTTTGGTACATTTACAGTTGTCAAAACACCATTGAGCATACTGTCTAAGTTTTCCGTCTAAAGCTTCTAGACTTTTCTTAAGATATGAAACAAAATATCTGCAAAAAAAAGAAATAACAATTTAATAAAATACATAAAAACATTTTTCATTACATTAAAAAAGATGTCAAAATATGTGTGGGGTAAAATATAGAAAAATTTTAAGAACGTTAATATCCCAGTGTAGAAAATCATTACCAGATATGTGGTTATGTAACTACATACTTGGTAATGGTAACTAGTTACTTTTGTTATTACATTTCTTATTACCTTTATATGGCGATGTCGCGAAAAATAATGAGTTGTCGTTACACACCAGCATATGAAAAATCAAAAAATATATCGTTACCTATGTGCTTACCAGTACTGACAAAAATAATTAGTCTAAAAATAGATTTTCAAAAAAATAAATTATATAAAAAAAAATATTTTTTATTGTATTTTTTTAAATAAAATTTGCTGGTGCGGGAATCGACATGTAATATTTAAGAGATAAAAACATAATTGACCTGCTGCACACAAGTAAGCTTACTCGCCAACATACAAAAACTCAAAAAATATGTGGTTACATATATCCTTACTAGTGTTTAAAAAATATTGAGTCTAAAAATAGATTTCAAAAAAATTTTAAAAAAATCTAAAAAATTATTTTCTATTTGAAATATTGATTTAAATAAGTAGTTATCAGTAACTCATCATTATATGTTTTAAAATAATGCAGAAGGTAAGTGGGTGCCATTACTGGTACACCAAAAAATTATGATATGTCATTACCGTTACTACACTGGGATGGTTTGAGATAGGGTTGTAACATTTTAAAAGTCACAAAATTTGGCAATGGGGAAAAATATTTATCTTGGATACTACGCTGCATTGACATCTCCGATTGGCATGAGGCAGTGATGCCAGACGCTATTTTGAAAATTTCCTACGTTTGTTAAAAAAAAATCACTATATTTTTCTACAATACCCTAGTAAAAAAAAATTATATGACTTTTGATATTATATATAATTAAATCCGAAAAATGAGAACATCTAATTGTATCAAATTAGATCGTATTAGATCATATTAGATCTAATATGACATAATTAGATCTAATTTGAAGGAATACGACATGGTTTGATATAATTTTATCCGAATTTTGTCCTCTTACAAATTTATCAAATGTAATCATATCCAACTAGATATAATGGTATATAATTCGATACAATTATACATAATTATATAAGGCATATGTAACTATATGTAATTGGTTATTGTAATATGTATATATAACAAGATATCAAGGATGGTTACCGTTATAATACCGATTCAAATTGAATACCGTTACCAATACCTTTAAAAAATTCCAAATACCGTTACCGATACCGTTATTTTTATGGGCAGTTACCGGTATTTTACCGGTATCTATTAATTTTCCGATTAAAAAAGATGATATGGTGACATATATAATTTGATATAATACAATAACTAATCGAATACAATTTAATCGGAAAAATGGTGAATATAATTGTATCTACGTGGATCAAATTGGATTTAATTACTTAAAATTAAATTCGAATTCTGACCAGACATTATTGTATGAAATAATATCTAAATATTTAAAATTTGATGCAATTAGCTCCAGTTGGATAAAAATTTTAGTATTTCTGTTTTTATTAAATATTGTACTGAAAAACAATGGGGGATTCACGTAAGGTTTCGTGTATCTTGTAAGTTTGCGAGTCTTGATGTGAAACTGCATACATATAAAGTATCTACACATTAATCAGTACTTATACGAGTTATAGTATATTTTAAGAATCCATAAAATAAAAAAATTCTAAATACAAGATTTTTCACTAAAGGTGAGATTTTCATATTGAAAATGAGAAAAGTTCAAATGAAGCTTTTAATTTTGAGCTTTCCCTTAAAAAAATTGAGAAAAATGCATTAAAATTGTTATAACAAATTTGACATGAATCAGTTGTTAATAAAATTAAATGTCATGAAATAATCGTTTAAAAATGTTTTAAATTTGTAAATAGTGTATGTATGAATAAAAAACCATATTTCACTAATAGGGGGAATTACTGTGGAGAATTATATATTAGGTTTATAAGCCCCATTAACTTTTCTCGAGAAGTTAACTTTGCCTTAACCATGGGTAACTAACCAATACTAAATATTTATCCCTTTGAAAATTTAACCATAATAACTTATCAATATTTTAACTCTGGGTAGTTAACCTTAGTATGAAATGTCAGAATAAAAACAAAAGGAAAAACAATAATTAATAACAAAAAATTTTTTTTCAATACGGGAAAATTAAGAGTTTTTCTCGCGGTTTTTTGTGTGTTTCTGGTCGTAAAAAAAATAATACACTTGACCACGTCGTTTTTTTTTTAAGATTCGTGGTTTAAGTCTATAAAATAAAAGTGGATTATTTGAACTGTTAATAAACATTTCGTCCTGATCGAGACAACCGCGGAACGATTCGCGCATAAAATTAAAAAAAAAAATAGTGTAAATTTTGTGATGTATTATAAATTAAGGCAATTTATGTGATCAGGACATCAAAGTGAGTAGAAAAATAATCGCTGTTCATGATTTTGTATCTCTTTGTAATTGCGAGTCAAAACTGTGGGTTGCCCAGGAGTTCCTCACATACTTTTAAAATATTTTAAACAAGATTGGTTTACATTTCTTAAATTCGAGAGTGATTTCTATGCGCTTTTTTACATTTAAGAATTAAATTCAGTAGTCTTGTACTTCATTCAGTAGTCTTGAGCTTTGATACATGATTCATTTTGAATTTGATACGCTGATTCCAAATTTTTAAGTGTAAGTTACCCAAAATTTATGAAATAATTGGTTTTATGAGAGTGGGTTTCAAAAGAATTTTTTACTATAACGGTACACAAATTAAAAAAAATGTTGTCCTATGTATTTTAGAGAACAAAATTCATTCTTTACTACCATCGTAACAAAAAGTCTTAAGCTATTTGAATGCGTTTTGTATAGTATTTTAAAATACGTAAAAATCTATTTTTCGCGTTTTTAATCACGATTTTTTTAAAATTGAGAGGTGATAGAGAATTCGGAATAGAGATCTGGAATCAGCAAGTAAAATACTAAAAGTATGTATCAAGCTTCTACCGACACCATTTTTGGTTTTAATTATTCAAGACAGATTTTGGCTTCTTGAACCAATAAAAAAATAAATTTTTCCTATTTCCTTATATGAGGCCAATTTCTGTAAGCTATCACAGAAACCTAAATCCTAAATAGCAAAAATTTGTGCACGATTTTAAGTACTGATGCAATTTTTGTAAGTTTTGGTAAAGTGGGGAAATGCCATCGAAAATACTTATATGTATCATAAACGATTCTTAGTCAAAGTTTGGTTAAAGCTGCGCTTTAGATTTTTTTTTATTAATCATAATTACTAGTTTAATTTATTAAAATATCTTATGTAGGGTGAATTGTTCTAAAATAGCTTTGGTTAAGTTTCTTAACTGCAGAAATTTCTATGGTTAAATTTTAGCATTCGTTAGAAGAAATGCTTGATTAAAATTTAGATAAGTTATTCCAAAAATATGTTTACCAGTGGTTAAGGCTAGTAGAGGTCTTAACCAGGGTATAAATTGAGATAAGTTAACGGGCCTAAGTTATTTATTACACAATTTTTTGTTTTAATTTTCATTTATATTTTATGGTATCCTTCAAACCTATGACAAATTTGGTGGTACGTTACCAGAATAATTATTTCGAAGAATTGGCTAACAGTTCAGTAGTCGCCGTCGTTAAGACAAGTTCGTTTTTTCTAATGCAGTCTAACACTTTTTGTGTTATCTGCTATAATGCAGTCGGTAGTGTTTCTATTAAATGTATAATTTGCAATGGACATTTTCATCAAAAATGTTCTGGTGTTGATAATGATTATAACTTTAATCTATTAAAATCTTCGAATAATATTGTTTACAAATGCAATAAATGTGCTAGAAATTCTAAGGATTTAATTACTATTTTGTCAATTTTGTCGAATGAGATAAAGGAATTAAAAACACAATTCCAGGCCTATATGAACAAAAACAATGTAATTGAGAGTGATTTTTTAACAAACAAAAACAAACATACCGAAACAGGTTTTTCGAAAAATAACACAAAACAAAAAGGTCGTTCAACTTTGCCAGATTCTTTTTCAACAAATTCTGCCAATCGTTACTCTTTCAATGTTTCTAATGATCAAGTTGATGCCAATGCTGTTGTTGTTGGTAATGCATATGATTATCATAATGCTGTAGTTGTTGGTGCTGAACCAAGTAATCATACACGTGCACGTATACGGAGAGCCAGTATTTGTTGTTCGCAAAAGTCTGACGACGATTGTTATAATGATATTGTTGCTTCTAAACCAAGTGATGTTAATTTTAATGTTTTCAAGGCCAATAGTCCACGTAAAAGAAGAGATAGTATTTGTTATTCTGACAATACTGATACTGCTGCTACTGCATGCTCTAAAGTAGACAGTGACATCCCAATAAACAATTCTGACTGGATGAAAGTAAACTCAAAAAGAAAGCGCAAACATGTTGTTTTTGGGCACAATAACAACAATGAATTGGAAGTTATTGAAAATAAAAAATGGGTTCATTTGTCCTCATTTAAGCCGAGTGTAACAGCTGAACATATAATGGAATATATTGCGAAATATGCGAAATATTAAAAAAATCCATTTACAATGCTATAAATTGGTCAAAAGGGATCATTTAAAATTGGGATCTCTGCTAAATTCTATAATGAACTTTTAAAGCCTTCCTTGTGGCCTGTAAATGTAAGTGTGTGATCATTCCAGCTTTATCAAAAGCCTTTAGTTTTAAAATAATTATAAATATTAGTTTTATATTTAATCATAGTCTGTAAGGAAATTATGTTCCATAGACTGAATAAAGAAAATAAAAAAAAAAAAAAATGAAAACTTTTATTTATATGACCCAATATTCAATTTAAAAATAAGAGAATCTGTTGTTTCGATGTAAATTTATAACGTTTTAAATGAAAATGAACTTAAATTTGAATTTACTAAGATATTAAGAGTTCATTTGAAACAAGACTATAACATAAATTATATAGGGAAAATAAATGTTCCTTTTTTAAATCAATATACTTTCTTTGTTGCTTTAGATTTGTGATACGAAATACCATATAGTCTGACTGCGTATGTTAAGGGTTAACTATTTTAACATAATATTTTCAACGTCGATAATGTATGGGTAACTGTCAGATTTTATACAAAAATATTTTGCCGGTTTTTTGTGTTCATGTTATTTTTAAAATCACTTGAACTATATATCAAAATTTGTTTTTGTAAAAGAATATTTTCCAATTAAAAAAGGATTGTAATTAATTTCGACAAAAACTTAAATTAAATTTAAATTAAACATGAAACTTGGCTATTTTTGGTCTTACAATTTGAGTTCCGTGGGCGAGATCTTATTAACCCTCATCGGTCGCCCGTATGCGCACGCATGCAATTTTGGTCTTTAACATTGAATAAAATAAAAACGGCTCAGCGGAATGACCTTATATTTTGCAAAGTAGAATTATTTTGCCTGAACAACCAAAAAAAGCCGTTTTTGAATTTGTGCCCTTACTGTATTTGCCTGTGCAGTTATAGTTACGAATCGGTCCCTGTGTATGTGCGCCCATACACATAAGCAGGTACCTTTAATTGCCGCTTATTTTTGTGTGTGAATTTATAGCACGCTCTTCTTTTTTCATTTTATGAAATTCAGTTTGTTCTGGAACACACATAAGTGAAGTTTGTTTGCGCATTTATTCGAATTTTAGTTGTGTTTCGAACTATTTGATAAAAAATGGATAGAGTTTTACGTGAAAGAAGGCAGCGAGATGAACTAGAAATGGATTTTGATTTGGAAAGCGGAGCGGGCGAATCTCCGTGCAATAGTGACGATGATTTTGCATTATCAGACAAGGAGAATGATGAAAGTGAAGTTAGCGTGCATTCGGATGAAGACGACATTGAGCCACTTGAGCAAAATTTATCAGAAGAAAATGCAGCAAATCCTAAAAATAAATATTTTTCAAAAAATAAGAAAATTGAACATTCATCGCAACCATTTGAAATAAATCGAAGAAATTCATTTCGACGTGCAGAAAATTTCACTTCAGGTAAAAACCTACCCTCTTTGTTATGGGTTCATGTTCATTATATGTTTCATTTTTGTTATAATTCAGGTCCAAAAGCATTAGCAGCTGCTAATATAGTTGATGTTTCGTCTGCATTTCACATGTTCCTTGGACCGGTTGAGAATATTATTTTGAACATGACGAATTTATATGGCGTGCGAAAGTACAAAGACGAATGGGAAAACATTGATTTGGACACTCTGCATGCATACTTTGGATTGTTGCTGCTTTCTGGTGTGTATCGGTCATACGGTGAATGTGTCACTAAACTGTGGAATGAAGAAACTGGTCGGCCAATATTTAGAGCAATAATGTCTTTGAAAATGTTCAAGCGTATCCATGGTTGCATTCGATTTGATGACCGCGAACAACGTATGGCCAACACTGCATCTACAAGTACTTCTGTTCGTGACAAATTGGTACCGATTCGAAATGTATACGATAAATGGAATCATAATTTGAAAGCTGTATACACACCAGGAAAAAACATTACCGTAGATGAACAATTAGTTCCGTGGGCGATGTTCCATCCAAGCCGGCGAAATATGGCATCAAAATTTAGGTGCTATAACACCATAAGTTCCTTAGCATTCCATAAGTTTTGCCAGTTGTTATGCTGACATGGTCACTCCAAAGCAAATGTTTATTGAAAGTGATACCCAGATTTTTAAAATTATCAAAAATATTTTGTTTCTGATTGGCCCAGAACAATATCCGGTATATAAGGTATATTCTGTCGCTTCTTCGTAATAAGCAAATATTTAGATTTACTAGGATTTAGACATAATCCATTTACTGAAGCCCATGCTCTTATATTTTCCAAATCAATATTGATTTTACGTACACAATCTTCGATGTCCGAAACTTCACAGCCAATGTAAAGTTGCACATCATCAGCGTACATCTGGACACGACAGTGTATTAATTGATTTGGAAGATCATTGGCGTAAACTGAGTACAACAATGGTCCCAAAATAGATCCTTGCGGAACACCTCTGGTTAACTCAACACTACTTGAAACAATATTGGCATTGTAAACAGATTGGGATCTTCCAGTTAAATAAGAATACATCAGTTTTGTGGCTGTAGATGAAAAGTTGAAAAATTTGTTCAGCTTTAGTGCAAGAATATCAGCATTAACGGTGTCAAATGCCTTGGAATGATCCAGAAGAATTAAAAATGCAGCTTTGTCATCGTCAAGTTGTGATCTTAAATATTCTGTGACGTCAATCAAGGCAGACACACAACTATGTTGTGGTCGAAATCCCGATTGACGTGAAGTAAGCAGGTTGTGTTGTTGTACAAATTCAATAATTTGATTGTGCATTAAACGCTCTAATACCTTGGACAGATAAGGAAGAATAGCTATAGGACGAAACTCATATTCTGCTTTTGGAATTGGAACAATCTTTGCGTGTTTCCACTTGGAAGGAAAAGTTGATTTAGTAATAATTGAGTTAAACAAATTGGTAATGTAAGGCAATATATACGGGAAAATCATTTTAATAAATTTAGGATGTACTCCATCATAGCTTGTAGCATTGGATTTAATACTGAGGAAACTTGTATATACCTCTGCTTCAGAAAAACAATTAAACTGAAATTCAATGCGATCATTAGTTACTATATGGTTTCTATAATAAGCAACATTAGCATTAGACTTTGGTAGATCAGTAAATTTACGATTTAATTCATCGACATTTATCTTATCCATACTAGCTTGAGATTTACCAGTTATTCCAATATTACGGATTTCATTCCATCTCGCCTTGCTATCTATACAGTTCGTAAATTTGGATTTATAATAAGAAGATTTTGCTATTTTATTGCTGGTATTAACCCTATTCCTCAATGACTTAAACATTGATTGTAATTCGGACGTTTAAATCGCTTCCACCTTGCGTAGGCTATATTACGTTGATCAATTAACCATTTTATGTCTGAAGTAAACCACGAATTCATATTCGTTATTTTTCTTTCCGTTCTTAATGGCACAAATTGATGGAAAAGCTGTTCAATATTATGCTGAATAAAATTAAGCTGTTCATCAACTTCAGACATATAGTACGTGTTATCCCATTCAATTTGTGAGAGTTTAATGAAAGGGCATCAAAATTGATACGATTAAAATCTCTATAGCTGAAGCTTTCCTCCGATTTAATTTGTTTGAAGTCGAAACTGGTAAAAATAAGGTCATGTTTTGAAAAAATAGGTGCAGAGATTTGTTCAAACATCAGAACTTTTGACAACGAATTAGTAAAAAATAAATCGAGTAGTGAATTTGAGCTAATTGAAAAATGTGTTGGTACAGTTTTGTTCACAGCATCCAAACCAATATATTTAATTTCATCAGTTAGTGTTGAATCTACCAAGATGTTGCAATTAAAATCTCCAGATATTAGAATATTTTCATACCCAACAGCTATATTAGATAATTCAAAGAAGAACTCTTCAAGGTTTATGTTTTTATTTGGTCTGTAAATGTTTCCAAGCAATAACTTTTCATAATTGTTATATAATTCCAGAAAGAGGAATTCAATTTTTTCTCCTACCTTTGATTTAGCCTTAATTTTACATTGCACATTATTCTTAACATAGATCGCAACTCCACCACCTTTTCTATCTTTTTTACCAATTTTTTGTTGACGATCAGCCCTAAATAGTTTATATCCCAATAATTTATAGGAGTCATCGTTTATACCAGCACTAAACCAAGTTTCAGAGACACATACCACGTCTACACTTGAGGATTCAAAAATGTATCGGAACTCTTCAATTTTATTTTTTAAACTTTGCGCGTTTATGTGTACGACATTTAGACCATTTTTCATTTTAGTAAATACTCTAATCATATTATATTTATTGTATTTGGAAATCATCCCCAAATTATTTAAATGATTCGCCATTATATAGGAAGCAGGCAACAACGCAAGCAAGTAAATTTGACTGTTTAAAAAATGATATTACATGTGATATAAAAAGATTAGTTATGCAAAAGTGTAATTTTAATTTAAATAAAGACATATTAGAAAAAAACAAGTTTGAAAAAGTCAAGTTAATATGTGTAGTTATTAAGACCAAATATGAGTTTAAAAGATGGAATACAATTATTTGGCTATTCATCACCAACAATATAATAACGATTAATTTATAAACGAAATAAACTATAAATGTCATTAATACTATCAATGTTAATCGGTTTGTCGGCCTTGTTCACTTTACCATACACAATTCCACGCATCGAATGATGATAGTTTTTTATCTTTCCAGAGTTTAATAGCTTCAATATAGATTTTAAAGTTCCTAGGAGTTAAATTTTCTTTCACGGTAAATGGAGTGTCCGAAGCAAACCCAATATCGTTTAATGTCAATGGACCGTTTCGCATTCGTGATAGAATTGAAATCGATTTCAATAAATTGTTTTTAACAAATGGTGTACCAAGTCTCACGATAATTGCTGGATCTGCGTTATTGATCCCGGCTTTGGTTTTTCTTAAACGAAAGATAGATTTTACCACGGGACGTTTAATGTTCACTGTTGCGCACAGATTATCAAAAATTTGGATTATATTTCTTAAAATTTTATATAATTATATCTTGGTATATATTAACGGTGGGTAAATGCGGCCTTTTTCTGATTTTTGTGCGGCCCTTGTTGAAATTCAAATTTCGATTTTTTCTTAACATTTTTTTTAATATTTTGTTTAGCAAATTTTTTTTAATTTTTTATTTCGAAAATTTTTAGATAAAAAATTAAGGCCAATTTTATAGTCGAAACTTACACAAAGAGGAAAAAATGAAAAAAAAAAAAAACAAAAATGAAACCGTTGAAAAGATATTTAAAGGAACAATTGATCTTAAACTCAAAAAGAAAGCCCGTACACAGGCTCGCAGATAGGGGAGGCTCGAGCCCCCCGAAATGATTTGACAAATTTTAAAGCGTAACAAAAAACGTCGAAAGTAACAACTCAGCAAAAAAAGTCATTACAAAAAAGTTATTTTAAAAGCACTCCGAATAGCATCAACTGATTGTGAAGTAGTTACAATTTAGCTCTAACACTGATTTATTTTACACGTGATGTCCCATGTTGTCAGTAGTTCAATTTAAGCATTTTGTTAGTAATTTAAAAGTGATTACATGATGTTAATAAAAGTATGGTTTTTATATGTCTATAAAATGTGCTTTTTATATGTCTGAAATAGCATATTTTAGAGGCAATTTTAATGTTTAGCCTTTAAAGAGCCCATTTCTGAACCTATTGTGTAACAAAAGCTTCAATTTATTATTATTTGTAGGGCAATATTAAGGACACTTCTTTTGCATCTGAATCAATTCGATTAAGTCCAAATCAGACAAAACCAAAATTTTTTTAATTTTTGTTCAACAGTTTTTTTTAATAAGTTTGTAACATGTTTATGCGGCCTATAGACTACTCAAGTTACTTGCACAATAATGAGTTTGTGCAGGTCAGTTCAACAGTGTGTGTCCTGGTTTGTGTACTTGTACAAGTATATTTTTAGACTTGAGTAAAAATCAAAACGATTTTGATTTTTACGCAATATTTTAGAACTTGTGCAAGTCATTTCCAAGGTGTATGCTGAAATTAGCACAGTTCAGCAGTAATTTTTGAAGAGTGAACATCATAAATACGGATAAAAAATTAAAAGTATCAATAAACGTAAAGTAAAAAATGTTAATATAAATTTATTAACATCACCAACGAATTTCAGGTATTTTGGACTGCGCAAAGTGTAAAATAAAGCTTTTAAAGACTAATATTTCCTCATAGCAATAACAATCCGCTACATGTTTCTGCTGCTATGTGTAAATTAAAATGAATATTGCACAGTTTACTTGAGTGGTGTGTGGCGAGTAAGGTGACTTGAACAAACTCGTTATTGTGCAAGTGACTTGCATAGTCTATTTGCCGCATTACTTCAGTCTTTAAATTCGAAAAAGATACGATATTGAATCAAATAAGATTAAAACATTAAGACCGAGTTTTTGGGATGTCAGTTAAACTTGGTTTAGTTAAACCGAAAACGAAAAATAAAATAGATTTTAGAAGCAGTATTCCAGTTATAAACTGCGTTAAACTAAGTTTAAATATAATCTACATCCTAAAAGCTGGGCCTAAAAGTTATATGTAACCCTCTGATTAATGTTTTTAAAAACATTACTCAAGGAATTTTGAGAATATTAAAGCGTACTAGGAAACTATTTTTTCATTTTACAACTCTACAGTAATAAGGCCATCATATAAATTTGCTGAAGCCGCAGATCTATGATTGAAATTTTAGCTTTAAATTCATTAAAAAATCCGAGAACCGTTGGAGAACAGTTTTTCCCCAGACATATTTCGAAGGCGAATACCATGTAGTCATTTGAATTTTGCAAGTCAACCATCGTCAGCTTAAAATCAACGTTTTCATTAAACGATGCATTAAGTTCCAATGCTATAATTTGCAATCGTGATTAGTTAAATTCTTATGTTGAAGAAGTTCATTTAGCAAAATTTTAACTTTAATTAAAATTTGGAACTTTAATGGACATTTTAAAGTTGACGGCAGTTATTTTTTAAATCTATTTTTGAGTTGAAGAAATAATATACTTTTCGTCACTATAGAATTATTTATTTAGCTTGATTTTACTACTTTAAGGTGTAATAACAATTAAAGCATATCGACATTTAAAGCAGGTGACATTTATAGCACTTTTAATGTATAAGCAAAGGTTAAGGAACAACCTTTGTTAACGAATCTCTTGATTGGTCTGTTTTAAACGATAAAATGTGTCAACATTACAACAAATTTTATTAACATATTTCTTTGGTGCACGGTGCAAAAGCACGCGAGCGACTTCATAGAACCTAAACAATACATTTTAATTGTTAACTTTTATGTATTTGCATTTAGGGAAAAGAAGAATTCATATTTGGGTCATACTCCAGGAGGTTCAATGCAATCCAATTCTTTATTCCTTCCCTTTTTCAATGGGAACTGTAATTGAAGTATTTTTTAAAATATGTACGAATAATTAAAAAATATGTAAATAATCGTAAATTAATAAAGTCGTTAATAAAATTAACTATTTTGTTTTTTTTAGAGATAAAAAATCTAATAAATTCGTAATTTACGAACAAATGCATTTACAAAGAAAAAAACAACATTATATATACATTTTTGAAAGTTGTTTTAAAGCACATACAATCGAAACAGAAAAAGAGCACTTATCGCTCCATTGTAACCAATTTTAAAGTTGTTTGTTTTGAATGACTTACACATATTTTTGCTGGGAATGTTTTTTAAAAAATTTAATAAAAAAAATTAATTTTTTTGTTGAAATATAATAGCAAATGGCCAAGTTTCTAAAGTTTTCATAAATAAAATAGACTTGAAATCCAATTGCGAAAACTGATTTTTAAGTTGTTTGGTGCCCATAGAAACTGTTTTTGTTTATTGGATTTTTTGTAAAAATGCTTAATAGTTATCATCAGGGCAAGGACTTTCATGCACTAAAAAATCGAAAATATGCGCTTAAAATATGCACTATAAAATGGAAAATATGCACTTAAATATGCATTTATAACGAAATATGCACTAAAAACCAAAAAATATGCATTAAAAATAAATGTTTTTTTTATTATATTTATTAAAAACTAACATAAACGTAAAAATTTAGGTATCGGTTACAATAAGCTTATTCGTTTACTTACTACAAGTTTCTATATTTACTACAACTGCAAAAATTCAATACAAAAATTAAACAAAACTTTGCAATTGTAGTAAAAGTAGTAAGAAATTCGAGTAAACGAACACACTGAATTTATCTTCAAATTAGGCTTGCCAAATCGAAATTGGCAAAAAGCTTGACATTAAGAGGAAAAAGCTTGATTTTTCTTGACATTCAGAAAAAAAGGCTTGATTTTTATTGACAATTTAAAATTCAGTTAAATTAGCAAAATAAATTGCAAAATTGACTTGAAAATTTAAATGATATTAATTTATACAGATTTTCTACATTCTTTGTACCACATTTTTCAAATAAATGGTCCCATATATTGTCAATGGATATGTCTTTTGGCATTTCTTCAAAAACTTCCCGAAGGCAGCAGTAATCTGCATATAACATATCAGTATTAATTGAATTTGATATTTTTAAATGGCAGCTCTGCTTAATTATTCCTTGACAACAACGAGTTTTTTATATTTAAAACAGCAATTTGCTAAAAAAAAAAACTGATGTTTCTACAAAATCACATCTTTTTTGTAAGTATTTTACAGCATTTTGTAAAAATTTGTTAGCTTCTATCTCAAAAGTTTCCTTTTCATTCAATGAAAGACTTTTTATGCTTTACTACCATGGAAACAGTCATTTATCCGTAAAAATTAGTCATGGTAAATTTAAAAATAATTAGTTTTTTTTTTCTTTTTTTGATGGAAAATTTTCTAAAACTCCGTTTTAGCTTGACAAATGGAATTTGTTCTTGACACGCATAGAAAAACCTTGACAATAAAGCCAAATCAAGCCCGTCTGGCAACCCTACTTCAAATTCACATAGTTAAATATATTTTTGTGTGTGGCATTTTACCTAAAAAAACTTTATTATAAAATAGAACTTAAATATGTGTACTATAAAATCGTACTCACTTTCGTAACCCAGAGAAAAAAAGCGGCAGAAATTAATGCTCGGGGACAAGTTTCCTGAAAATAATTTTTATAAAATTTTTCAATTTTCTTTTTGTGAGCAATAACACCCGAAAACGTTAATTTAAAATTACATCTATAAAATATGTGTTAGTGGATGACAACATATTGTATACTATGTGTTTCTCTTTCTAGTGTGATGTTATATTACCAACAGAGCTTCCAAATAATTAATTCTTTAGAATTGTTTTTAGTTCTAAAGTATGAATTCTTAAATCGAATTTCATATTTAAAAATATTAAAAAATGTGCAATAATGTGCAAAATATGCAAAAATATGCAATAAAAATCATAAAATATGCAATAAAATATGCGCTTAAAAGAAAAATATGCAAAAATAGGCAAAATAGGCAAAAATATGCAACAACAAATCGATGCCAACTTTTTGCAAATTCTTTGATTCGGAAAAGTGTTTGGTCAAAATCATTTTTGGGCCACTGACTACAAACATGCATTTGCATGAAAGTCCTTGCCCTGGTTATCATATTAATAGTTTGATTAATAGGCATTATCAAAGAGGTTAGAAAATAAAGCGAATGCAATCCTCTAATTTACTGACAAAAAAATTATAAAATGTGATTGCTAATTTGAAACTGAATTTTTTTTTTTAATTGAAAAGTGGCTATTTTTTATTATTACACTCACAATATTTTGTCGTTAAAAACAACATAAAATACATATTAAATTAATTGAAAACACAATTAAAAAAAGGACTACTGATTTTATTATATTCAAACCATTTTGCTATTTATTTTCAAACATTGTTTAAATAATCTATAAAAGGAATAAAAACAATCGAAAAGTCTGTTAAAACAATCTTCGATTTTTAACTGACAAAAAGTTAGAAAAAAACGATTTTGTGGTTGGTTTTTTCATATTTGAAAGTTTTTTTTTTGTTTGAATTTTCAAAATACTACACATAAAACACACTCGTTCATATTTTTATTGGCTATGTTTGTGTGTATGAGTAAAGAATTTTTTGTAACTTGAATTTAAATAATTTTGTATATGGGTATATGACAAAAAATGTGGTAAAAACCAGCTAATTTCTAATGCATGGATTACATTTGACTTGTATATTTCGATATATATCAAAGCACTGTCACCTGTTTTCCAAATTTATAACAATCCGACCAATTTTTGGTTAATACATACAATTTGTGACCAATTTTATAGGCCAAATGTAAACTCCGTAACCAGTAACTCGTAAGGTTTTTAATTTTAGTAGCTTATATTTTAATAGCCAATGAAGCTAAACACTAACTGTAAGAACTTTTATGAAGAGAAAAAGTAACGCTTTTAACAAAAATTAATATATTTTACAAACTATTTCGTATATCTATGCTAACATGACTTCAACTCTGTATCGATTTTCCGTCATAATTTTTAATAAAAATGCATACACCAGAATTTTGGAGTTGTCTATTAATTATATTGCGAAAAGTATAATTTTCTTTATACTCAAATGATCGTTGGACTGTATATAATTATCTAGTATAACAGACTTGAAGTTTTTCTGCGGGATGTAACATTCTCGAGATGAAAAAGGATGACTTTGACTTTAATAAGATTTGAGAAAATTTTGTAAACTCCGTTCCTAATTTTTACACCAAACTATTTATCGAGTAAGAAAATCAATGGCATATTTGGATTCACTTTGTAGGCATCATATGATTTTGTTTCGGAAAGAAAATTCTGACAAAGCGTTTCTGATATAAAACAAAAAATAACCAATTGTAAACTCCGTTACTGTAAACTCCGTAACCAAAATTATTTGCATCAGATTGCATTCAAAAAAATGTAAGTAAATGTTTAAAATATTTTAAAATAACCATAAACAGAGGTGATTCAACTGATATTTATGCGTCAAAAGATGATTCAACTAAAAATTTTGCGTCAAATCAAAAAAAGTTATCAGTTTTTTTACCATAAACTGCTGGAGCGAAAAACGATTGACTATGCATTTCATTGGTTTGGAATCGATACTTCGAGCCATTATTTGTATTTGTACTTATTTATTTGTTTCCAATACAACAAGATATTAAATCTTATAATTATAGTAAAGGATTTTTACAATGTTAATTATTAAGGAAGTTTAATATATAGGGCACAATTAATAGAATATTATCAGAAATAAAATTTTTAATAGGTCAAGCAAAATAAATAAAATTAATATAAAAACAATAATAAAAATGAATTAAAAAAAAGAAGAAATGAATATATTATTTTAAAGACAAAATCAATTTAACGTATACAGGTTAAAAATTTCTTTCTTAAACTGCTGAGCGTTGCTTATAGATTTAATATTTGATGGTTGGGAGTTCCAAAGACGAATTGAACTAACATAAAATTGAAATTTTGACACAGAGTTTTCATACATTATAGGTCTTATGTCATTAGTCCTTTCCGATCGTGTTTGTATGAGTCTCTCAAAATGTTACATTGGTTGCCGAGTGTTTATGATTTTGTGTAATAGTATTAATGTTCTTATATTTAATAGATTAGAAAGAGTAATTCCATAAAGCTTTTTTGAATACTGAGAAATATGATCATACTTTCCTTAATATAGTGTTGTACGTGGATATGAATTTCCTACTACTCGTGTAATCACATTTTGCATATATTTCGCATCCATATAATAATGTTGGCATAAGATACGTTTTTGCAAGCAAAATACAAATTTTTTGTGGTGTAAAATTTTGAGTATTCCATAGGGTTCGTATCATTGAGTACGTTTTACCACAAGCAATATTTATATGGTCAGACCAAGTCAGTGAGCCATTAAAAGTAATACCAAGATTTTTTGCAGTTGATACTAATGGATTCTCTGATCATTTAATAATATTATTGGTTCCTGGTTAAAGTTCATAGTTCTTTTGGTCAATATCAAACATTTTGACTTAACGGGATTAAGACATAGACCATTTGTAGTAGCCCAGTCATGAACTCGTTTGAGATCCATATTCAATTTCTCAATGCAGACGTGCATGTTATTTGAGCCGCTACTAATATAGAGTTGGACATCGTCAGCATACATGTGTACATTGCAATATTGCAGCTGTCGTGCTAGATCATTAACATATATGGTAAAAAGTAGAGGTCCAAGTATTGTAACGACGAGTTTCCTCCGTTAGCTGGGGTAATCTCGCGGGGGTAGGGATCGTCACAGAAATTTGTTTGATCTAGTGAGAGAGAGTGAAAGGCGTGGTCTTAAACGTTATAAATTTCAATTTATTGGCTTCTATCTACAAACAAAACACTTAGGACTAAAGGGACGAAAAGAAAAGAAGGACCTCAGAGGGAGAATGACAACCTAGTTTCGCTCACGGGGTCTGTTGGTTGGGTTCTATCGGGAGGTGACCAACGCTCGGCACACACTCGACGCTGAAAAAGAGGTGATCAACGCTCGACACACACTCGACGCAGAAAAAGGAGGTGACCAACGCTCGGCACACACTCGACGCTGGAAAAGAAGTGATCAACGCTCGACACACACTCGACGCAGTAAAAGGAGGTGACCAACGCTCGGCACACACTCGTCGCTGAAAAAGAGGTGATCAACGCTCGACACACACTCGTCGCAGAAAAAGGAGGTGACCAACGCTCGGCACACACTCTACGCTGGAAAAGAAGTGATCAACGCTCGACGCAGTAAAAGGAGGTGACCAACGCTCGGCACACACTCGACGCTGAAAAAGAGGTGATCAACGCTCGACACACACTCGACGCAGTAAAAGGAGGTGACCAACGCTCGGCACACACTCGACGCTGAAAAAGAGGTGATCAACGCTCGACACATACTCGGCGCTGAGAAAGGAGGTGACCAACGCTCGGCACACACTCGACGCTGAAAAGGAGGTGATCAACGCTCGACACACACTCGACGTTGAGAAAGGAGGTGACCAACGCTAGGCACACACTCGACGCTGAAAAAGAGGTGATCAACGCTCGACAAACACTCGACGTAGAAAAAAGAGATGACCAACGCTCGGCACACACTCGACGCTGAAAGGCAGGTGATCAACGCTCGACACACACTCGAAGCTTAGCAGGACCTCAAAGGATCTTCGCAGGACCTCGAAGGATGTGGCAAGACCTCAAAGGATCTTCGCAGGACCTCAAAGGATCTTCGCAGGACCTCAAAGGATCTTCGCAGGACCTCAAAGGATCTTCGCAGGACCTCGAAGGATGTGGCAGGACCTCAGAGGATCTTCGCAGGACCTCAAAGGATCTTCGCAGGACCTCAAAGGATCTTCGCAGGACCTCAAAGGATCTTCGAAGGACCTCGAAGGATGTGGCAGGACCTCAAAGGATCTTCGCAGGACCTCAAAGGATCTTCGCAGGACCTCAAAGGATCTTCGCAGGACCTCGAAGGATGTGGCAGGACCTCAGAGGATCTTCGCAGGACCTCAAATGATCTTCGCAGGACCTCAAAGGATCTTCGAAGGACCTCGAAGGATGTGGCAGGACCTCAAAGGATCTTCGCAGGACCTCAAAGGATACAGGCAGGATGTGTCTTCAAGCGCTAGAATAGAAAGGATAATTAGTGATATGTACCTTGTTAGTTGTGCACGCGTTTGCGGCTGCCAGCAACTGATCCAGATTTCTTCGATGCTGCGCTTTATATACCCTCTGAGTCGCAGCGTAAGGTATTTGCTTAACATTAGGGTGGCTCGTACAAACTAAATGCTAGATTTCTTCCATGTTCTATTTATTTCGATTCATTTTATTTTCATCTTGGTAATAGTAATACTAGAGTAATTCAATTCAGTTCAATTCTATTCAATTCAATTAAATTCTATTCAATTCAATGCTATTCAATTCAATTCTATTCAATTTAGTTTTATTCAATTAATTTTAATTCATCAAATCTAGCAAGGGTGTCCGACTTCTGCCATTACAGTATAGATCCCTGCGGCACACCCCTTAAAACTGGCAGAGCATCAGAAATTTTGTTGTTTACAGAGACAGATTGACGACGACCTGATAAATACGATGATATTAATCGAGTAGATAATGTAGAAAAATTAAACATTTTATGTAACTTGAGGCAGAGAACTTCATGGTCTACCGTATCGCTTTTGAGTGATCCAGAAGTACAAGGAATAAAATATCCCCAACATCAATTCGTTGCCGTATTTCTTCAGAAACACCAATTAAAGCGATTATGCAACTGTGTCTTGGCCGAAATCCAGATTGTCTGCTTGTTAGCAAGGCATGTTCATTGATATACGTATTTATTTGTTGATGGAGTAATCGTTCAAAAAGTTTCGATAGATATGGTAGAATGGCAATCGGCCGATATTCTCTGTTGGACTTCGGTATTGGCATTATTTTAGCGAATTTCCAATTGTGGGGATAAATGCATTTCGTGATAATATTATTAAAAATATACGATATATAGGGTAACATTTGGGGCATGACTATTCTCAAAAATTTTGGATGTAGTTCATCAAACCCTACGGCATTTGATTTTATAGCAATACAACTGGACATAACATCCGATTCATATACACACTCAAAGCAAAATGGAGCACTGTTAACAGCCGAAATTTGACAATAATAACCAACATTTGGAGAAATATTAGGAAATTTTGTGAATGATTCATTTATCTCATCTGCACCAATTGTAGTTGTGACTTTGGACGACGATTTACCTATACCAATTTCACGTATGGCTCACCTGGTCCTTTTAGAGCCGATTGCAGACGAAAAACGGTTCGAATAAAACTCAGATTTTGCATTATTGATCATTACATTTACTTCTCTGCGTACATTTCTGTATTCCATATGTAGTTCATCAGTTTTGAAACACTTCCATCGTTTATAAGCAAAATCTATGTTAGCAATTGCTAATTTTATTTCAGTATTGAACCACGGTTTCTTTTTGAAGTCCTGTCTAACCGTTTTAATTGGAACTGACTTTGCACAAACTTTTGATAAGTTTTGCTCTAAGAAATTAAGCTGTTCGTCCACTAATGGCATGTCATAAATTGAGGACCAATCAATACTGTAAAGCTCATAGGTCATGATATCATAGTTAATTTTATTAAAAACAAAGAAAGTAACCGCTTCGTTAACATACTGCAACTGGAAATCAAACGTCAGAAATATTAGGTCATGTTTGGAAAAACATGGTGCTGATAACTGATCGTAGAGTAAAACTTTATTTATATTGCTGGAAAAAAATATATCAAGCAATGAGCTATTTGTAGAAGTAAAATTGGTTGGAGTTAAAGTATTTGTTGGCTCAAAGCCAATGGATTTCATATCATTGGTAAGGTGATTTTCGATGAGTGTGTTGGAATTAAAATCTCCACATATTATTACATCATCGTATTTTACAGTGAGGGTATCCAGTTTTTCAAGAAAATCTTTAGTATCAACGCTACGGTTAGACCTATAGGCGGATCCTTCGAGTAATTTTTTTCCACAGGCTATGATTTCAATAAACAAATATTCTATTTTAATACTTGGATTATAAGATGAAAAAAAAGTTGAGTTTGTACTTGGTGTTGCGTTTTGCGGAGGCTTCGATTCTGTGGCCGAGAGTGCGTTTAATACTGGATTTTATTACCTGTTTTTTATTACGGATTGGAGTTTGACGAAAGGGCAATCAACACAACATACTTGTGATCAAAGGCTCGAAGGTTTCATTGGTATTTTTTGCATCTTTTTTTTTTGGTAAATAGTATATTTTATATCTAAAATAACACAAAATACTGGATCGCGAAATGTTATGTTTTTAATATATTATTTTGTAACTTCGCAACCGCTGATTGCACCAAAAATACAAAACTAAAAACATTTTTTTCTTGCGGAATGAATTGTATTTTAATTCGCGAAACCGCCAATTCGATAAACACAAATTGTATATTATTGAAAAGCATGTTGTAAACCCAAATACGAAAAACTAATAAATTGAAGAAAATTCGTACGAAATTTTTCTTGTTATAGTATCATCCCAGCAAAATCTTTCATTACCAAATAAGTGGTTATATAATAGAAATTCATAGCTCCGCACAACTTATTTTTTGGCGTCTAAGCTCATTATTTTTGTTTGGCGTGGTCGTTTTTATAAGTAGTCACGCTTACCCGCTCGCTTACGAAAAAATGAGAAATAAGTAGTTATGAGATTTTGAATAATAAGTGGTTACACACATGCTTACAAAAAGTTGAATTATAAGTGGTTATCCGATTGCTTACTTGATTCTTAAAAATAAGGAGTTAAGCAAATACTATTAGCTTAAGAAAATACATTCAGAAAAATTTAAGTTTTTTCTAATGTGTAATTTTAGGACTCGTCATAAAAATTTAAACATAAAACATATTTACATATAATAAATAAAAATGTATAAAATTTAACTGTGTAAAAAGTATTTATTTAAAATATTACGAGTAAGTCATTATTTTATATTTAGAAACAATGAATACAATATGCCGTTATTAGGAAGTCATTATTTTATATTATAAAATAATGCAGAAGGTAATGATATATCATTTTTGGTAATGCTGATAGTAATGAGGTGTCATTACCAATATTTTGCTGGGATTGCATATTAAATGGGTACAAAAATAGAAGATTTTGGACATGACCCCTTTCGATTTTTACAAAACTTATTATATACATTCTGCTAAGTGTCACGTTATTAAACGTAATTTTTTTATAAATTCATTTTGGTACGCGTTTTATCGCTGTTTTAAGTTGATTTTTTTCAGTAAATTTGTGAAAAATACATGTTGTTCAAATGATTACAACTTTTGAACGCGTTATCCGATTGTTACAAAATTTTCACCTAGCAATGCTTTTATAAATAAAATGTGTAGTGGAAAAAGGATAACACAATTTTAAAAATATCCTTAATTTGCAAATATCTCAAAAAACCCATCTATGATTTTCTTTAAATTATTGAAACAGACAACTCAATATTTCAGCTACAGACTGTGAAAATTGCAAATTGGAACGCCAATGGGTTCGAAAGAAAAATGTTATTTTTTAACAAAGTTTTCTTAATTTTCACAAATAAACATAACACTGCATGACAAAATCTTGACTTTTAAAAATTAATAGAGCTCTGACCATCAATTCTATATACTTTTGACATGCTGATTACAATGGCGTACTGTATTTTGCGATCTAAAGTACATATTTTCCGCGAAATGCCTTTAAAATTTAGCGGTTTTCCATTTAGTTTTTTATATACAAAACTTTTCAAACGCAATCAATATAAATTTTTTGTAGTAAAATGTAGGCACAGGACCTGCATTCATATTTACGCTTAAAATCTGATGCATAAAACTTGATATTAAAACCACTGTTCGCGTTAAAAAATGATATGGCTTAGTAAAGAAGCAATTAAAAGGAATTATTTCAACAAAAAATATGTATTCATCTATAGCGGCCTATACGTTAAAATCGCGACTTTTCAAAAATTTTATATGGCAGCATAGCTTTCCAAGTTGTCCCCAAAGTCCAACTTTTAGTATAATATGGGGTTGCCTCTAAAAATTGTTTTTGCAAAATTTCAAGCCTACATTTCACCACAAAGAAGTTATATTTATTGCATTTGAAAATTTTTGTGTATAAAAAACTAAATGGAAAAACCACAAAACTTTTGAGGCATTTCGCGGAAAATAGGTACGTTAGATCGATAAATGCAGTACGCCATTGTAATCAGCATGTCCAAAATATATAGAATTGATGGTCGGAGTTCTATTAATTTTTAAAAGTCAAGATTTTGTCATGCGTGTTATGTTTATTTGTGAAAATTCAAAAAACTTTGTTAAAAAATAGCGTTTTTCTTTTGAACCCAATTTGAAATTTTCACAGTCTGCAGCTGAAATATTAAGTTATCTGCTTCAATAATTTAAAGAAAATTAAAGATGTGTTTTTTTAGATATTTGCAAATTAAGGATATTTTTTAAATTGTATTATCCTTTTTGCATTACATAATTTAGTTTTGTAATTTATTTTGAAAGTAGATTATATAAGCATTACTAGCTGAAAATTGTATAACAATCGGATAACGCGTTCAAAAGTTGTAATCATTTGAACATCATGTATTTTTCACAAATTTACTGAAAAAAATCAACTAAAAACAGCAAAAAAAGCGAAATGAGACGAATTTTACAAAAAATTTAAAAACAGTAAATTTCGTGATAGTCATGAGAATCTACAAACCGAATTTTGTCAAAATCCAGAGACCCTCTTCCGATGACTATACCGGTTTGGAATGATTCTATATCTTTTGCTTGTGGAAAAATTTAAATTGTTCACAAAAGTTATTGCGACAACCCGTAGAAGAGATTTTTTGAAATTAGGTTTATAATGACCAAACTTACTGATTCCATTAAGAAAAACCCGAAATATTAACACTTTTTGCTTCTCACAAATTTGGCCCAAAAACTTATCACATTTTTTGATTTCACTCATGTAAACAAACTATTTTAACAAAACAGAAAACCGAAAATATTTGATTTTTTTGTTTTAAAACAGAAAACAACGATGTTGGGGTCAGTGCGTGGTGGTCCGTGTCTCTGGGCTACGATGTGGCTGCAGGTCGGGTACCGGCGTCACTGAGAGCTTTTTCCTCTTTCAGCCAATTTTCTCTTCCCTTTCACTAAAACACTTTCGTTTTTCTTTTGTTTAAATAAAAAGTCACTTTTCCTTTAGATTGTTTTATTACGTTTTATTAAATTCTTTCACTCGGTTGTTTTTTCTTTCCTTTCAATGATTTTTTCTTTTACAAAATTATTTCTTTTCTATTTACAATTTCCTTCAAATATTTATAAGTACAATTTTTTACACTTTTTCAAATCTTTTTCTTTTTAACTTTCTCCCCTTTTTTTCTTTCTAAAACTTTAGTTTTCTTCACTGAAATTTAATATATTTTTTCCTCTCTTCTCCTGTTGTACGTTGCTGCTTAAAGATCACGAAAAATTTGCCAATTACGAACTTAACGAAACGGGTAGTGCTGTGAAGGTGTGGAGTAGCAAGTAACCTTGGGTACTCATTATATGAGTACTCAAGTTTCTCTGTACCCACACCCTCACAGCAATCGAAGAGAACGCCTGCTACAGCAACCCAAACACCCGCTGGCGGCGTTTCATTGCCGGCGCAAACAAACGAAATCATTTAAATTATTTTTTCTAAAAACAGAAAACTAAAAATAGAACATTTGACTGAAAATATCAACTCCTACAGACGATACGTATTTTTTGTAGTTTGTTTTCTAGCTGACCCGACATACGTTGTCCTGTCCAACTTAGAAAAAATGTTTGTGTTCGATTTGTATATTTGTGAAAAGCTGTTTGAAATGCGTAAAAATACACCCAAAATATTCCTTAGTTGATTATAACGAAAATTTAAACTATCCTATAGGTGAAATACCTCTAACTAATATATGGTTGAACTGATTTAATTGTTATCAACTAAGTTTTTTTGAGTGTTAGCAATCAACTACGAATGTAGCTACTTACAACGATAAGCTACACTAAATTTGAAATTTGGTAGAAATCAACTATTTCCAATTTCCAAATGGTTGCTAGATACTATATATGACGTTGTTTGATCCAAATTTTAAAATAAAACAAATAACAGCTTTTTTGAAACTTTTTATTTTTATGCTCATACACGTGTAGTTTAGTAATGGGTTGGTTCTTGTCCACACATACTTTGACGTTACCATCGCCTTTTCTTTTCCAATTTTGATCTTCACTGAATGTTAAATCTGCAAAATATAAAAGCAATCTAAAAATATTTTACAAATAACGCAAATGAAAAATGCTTACCATTATTTGTTTAACAATTCTCTAAAGGCACATGTACACGAGAGAGAAAACTGCTAGAGATAGAGCAAAAAAGTTAGAATTGCTTTTTGCTCTATATCTAGCAATTTTCTCTCGCGTGTAAATGTGTCTTAACGAACATAAAAAAAAAGAAATAATTTTGAAAAATATTATTGGAATTTTACAAACTCGTTTTGTTTTGTTGTCTAATTCTTGACAATTTTAAAGTATTAGTAGTATTCACTTCAACTATAACAAATATTGTAACTCTCAACTAAAACCTTAGTTGCTAACGATTATAGCAGTTGTTTATTATTTTTTTGTTATCAACTAAGAAATTTTTTAACATAGGACTACGGAATATTTTCGGTGTAGAAACAAAAAACGTATTTTTGAATGATAATTTTTATTCATATAGGTTTGGGGTATGTTTGATTTACTTTTAAAAATATGTACAAGGAATCTTATGGTATTTCTATTTATATTTTGATTGAAAGATCGATGTTCAGGTAACCAATTAAAATAAAGAAATACTTTTTTCGATTGCTTTGCTGTGATATCATAATTTCGTTCATTGCAATTCTCTACACTCTAATTAATTTTTGTTTAAATTTACCCAACTTATAGTAGGAAACTGAACTCCTACTATAAATATGGTATATTTACTATTGTATGCGTAAATTGAAAAAATTACACACATAATGCGTAAGTTAATTACACACAAAATTTGTAAATTTACATTGAAAATGCGTAAAAAAATTCAGAAATTAAGTGTAATTTTACCATTTTTGTGTGCAAGTTTACCCAATAAAATACGTTATACATTCCAAAAATAAAAAACAAAATCATTTTTGAAATATTTTATTAATAAAAAATGTTACAATTTTATTTAAGCTTCTGAGGAGATTTCTTCATAGAGAAACCTTAGATTCCGACCATTTTTTCCTATAGAAATATTCTTAGTACTTTTTCTTATAGGAAATACATTAGATTCCATCTTAAGAATCTAAGGGGTTTCTATTGCAAATATTCCTTGGAAATAGAAGCTTTTTGTAGGAAAAAGTTATTTCTGCGACAAAAGTTCTGAAAATCTGTCAGGAAACTGTTCTGAATTTGAGGGATTAACTTCTGGAAAAAATCCTTAGAATCTAAGATTTTTTTATACGAAGAATCTCTGGGTTTTTACGGGAAAAGGTCATCACAATCTTAGGCTTTTTCTTTATAAAATGATCTCAGAATCCAATAGTGTTTCACAAGAAATCTCTTCAAAATTCACAATATTTCATGAAGTTTGTTTCCAAAGTAAATTGAGAATTCTCCAATTCAAAACGCGTTAGATTTTGAGCTCTCTTTGCTACAGTAAAAGCCTCAGATTCTGAGCAAGTGTTCCGTTAAGCAAAGTTTCAGATTCTATACCTTTTCACAGAAAATTTTAAGAACCAGAAGCCTTTTTCAATATGTTACTGAAAATCCTTATATTCTGGCATATAAAACCATTAGGCTACGAGTATGGACACATGTTCTTCTTTTTCCTTTAGAAACATCCTCAGAAAGACGACTTTTTCTAACGAAAAAAAGGGGTTTTGTATCATAAACTAACAATATATTCTCTTACTTTTATATCAAATTTATTCGATACTGATCACATCAATCAAGAGGTTTCAATTTGGCACCAATCCACTAGTGTTGGATTCACCGAACTTAGATTCCACAAGCCTAGAAATAATAATATGAAATACGAAATCTTTGAAAGACTAACAAAATTTATCATTACCTCTCAAGACACAAACTAAAGACACCGCAGATAATATTATGACACATTTTGATAAAAATTGATAAACAATTTATATTTAAAACGTTTTATTTTATATTTTAAAATTTCTTTGTTTTTTTTCAAATGTCATTCTATGTATTTTCATTACTATTATAAGTTAGTAAATTTACCAAATTTGTGAGTAAAATATAAACTTATCAACAAAATAGAATATTTGTACGCACAATATGTTTAAATATAAATGAATAATGCCTATAATTACATTATATGTATATTATTGTATATGAAAGTGTGTAAAAAATAATTTTATGAATTTATGTTTATATTTACTCACTGTGCGTTATATTAAACAAATATTTACACATTTTATAGTAGTGAATTTACAAGCATTTTTAAGAGTGTACGATACACGACATTTTTTGTTTTGTTGTCTGACGCGTAAACAAATAATGCTGATGGTGTTCCAACAAGGGAACAGGCGACATGCAATTGACTATGCGAGAAGCATGGATTTTCAAGGTTGATGTCGCAAACACGCAATGACTGCCCTTGGGAATTGTTAATTGTCATTGCGAATGCAAGCAGTACCGGAAACTACAAGCGTTTAAAGTCGAATGGCATGTAGGAGCCATTGGGGTCCGTGGTATCAAAACGTCTTCTCCTTTGTATTTTCCATTAAGTATTGTTGCTTCGATGACGTTATTCATCAGGTTTTTTATCGCAAGTCGTGTGCCATTACAAAGACGTGGTTGGTTTATGTTTCGTAACATTATGATTACCGATCCGACTTTCAGTTGGAGATCCGACTCGGTTGGATAGTTGACGACATTATCTTGGGAAGTAACGGAATCCACGCATTTGTACGTCATCATTTCGACAGCAATTTCACTTGGAATCTTAAAATTCAATTAGTCGACATCAATGTTTTTCGCAGCCAATATAGCACGTTCGCTCAACCAATCATGATTTTTGTAATTTTATGCAATGTTTGGAAACACCTTTCGGATGAGTTCAGATTTTGATTCGGTGAACTGGCAGAAAGCGACGGGAAATTGAATACATCCGGTCAAAATGTCAGCCGGGATTTTGTCGTTGCTAATGTCCAGCAATTTATTGGAAAATACTTCTCCAAATTGATCCTTCTGCAGCTCGACACGCATGTTCACAGTCAATTTGAGTTTCTTGACGTATTTCCACAAAACGAACAACTTCAAACATACATTAAGTTCATCGGCTGGCGTTGACCGTGGAATCACTGGCAATGTTTGCCGAAAATCACCTGCCAAAAGAATCATCGCACCACCAAACCGGCTTTGATTGTTTCGTAAATCTTGCAACGTTTTGTCTAATGCCTCTATGCAGTTCGAACGACAATGGCGACATCATAATTGTTGGTGCATTCAAACGTCTTACGTGTTCTCCCGCAGGAGTCTTTTCGGCTCTGATAACAATTTTGTGATTATCAGAGGGCATACAGACCGTGTGATAATCGATTCAGTTCAATTTCATTTCGGTCTTCGAGTTGCTCCGCAGTTTGATTAGATCGAAAATACACTTGGTTTGAGGCATTGCGAGTTCTGCGACCTAAATTGCTCCTTCTTATTACCGGTTAAAAGGTAAGAGCAAAGTGAATAAATTTTCTCGCATTGTAATGCCGCCAATAAGAAGGAGCAATTTAGGTCGCAGAACTCGCAATGCTTCAAATCAAGTGTATTTTCGATCTAATCAAACTGCGGAGCAACTCGAAGAGCGAAATGAAATTGAACGGAATCGATTATCATAAACAAGTTTAGCACGCACACAAGAAGAAAGAGAATATGCAAACGAAGTAGATATGCATCGAATGAGACACAAACGTTCAGTAGAATCCATTCGAATGATGATGAATTCAAATGTTCGTGCAAGAAGAGAAACAAATGTTGCGTTAAATACTCATCGAGCTGCATTCGATTACAACAGGACAATTGATTACAGTGTAGACCATTCCGTTGCTATTGGTTCGATGAGCGTTGTGTGCGCACATTGTGAGTCATAGAAATATAGAAGTGAAGCTCCTGGATTATTGTCAATTTCACTTGCGCAAGTGGCAAAGTGAAATTGCCACCGTTGGTTCCACCACCAGAGCCATTGCGCTCAGGTGGAACAGGTGCTGATTCCAAACATTTTCCGACACAAATTCAGAACTACAACAATTGTTTCCAAATGACTTCTTTGGCGCAACAAATGTGATTCGGGATAATTTTATGCCTACTTTCAAGGTAATTGCAATACAATCATTTGCAGCATTTCATTGTGTTTATGTAAATTAAACATTGTAGATTCAAGGCCAAATATATCATCGCTTTTGCCAGTTTCGGGTGCTGACTATAAATTTCTGCAGATTTACTTCATGGGCAATACCACAAGAAGTAGATCAACGTTGTGCATACAACAGTTCGGTAAAAAGACCAACTGTTGAGCAACTGCAAACTTTTTTTCATCACCACAATCAATTGATTGCATTGTTCAAAACTACACTAGACCGTATGCCCTCTGATAATCACAAAATTGTTATCAGAGCCGATAAGACTCCTGCGGGAGAATACGCAAGACGTTTGAATGCACCAACAATTGTGGATGTCACCATTGTCGTTCGAACTGCTCATTCATTTGGTCGAACTGCTCATTCAGCACTCAAGTTGCCATTAAATATGCAAATCAATGAAAATCCAACATTTCCAAGAATAGTGCGATGGCCAAAGTTTTGCAGCAAATCATCGTTTGGGATGAATGTACAATGGTGCAGGTGATTTTCGGCAAACATTGCCAGTGATTCCACTGTCAACGCGAGCCGATGAACTTAATGCATGTTTGAAGTTATTCGTTTTGTAGAAATACGTCAAAATACTAAAATTGACTGTGAACATGCGTGTCGAGCTGCAGAAGGATCAATCTGGAGAAGTATTTTCCAAACAATTGCTGGACATTGGCAACGCCAAAATCCCTGTTGAGATTTCGACCGGATGTATTCAATTTCCCGCCGCTTTCTGCCAGTTCACCGAATCAAAATCTGAACTCATCCGAAAGGTGTTTCCAAACATTGCACAAAATTACAAAAATCTATATTGGCTTTGTTGGCTGCGAAAAACATTGATGTCGACGAATTGAATTTTAAGATTCCAAGTGAAATTGCTGTCGAACTGATGACTTACAAATGGGTGGATTCCGTTACTTCCCAAGATGATGTCGTCAACTATCCAACCGAGTCGGATCTCCAACTGAAAGTCGGATCTGTAATCATAATGTTACGAAACATAAACCAACCACGTCTTTGTAATGGCAACCGACTTGCGATAAAAAACCTGATGAATAACGTCATCGAAGCAACAGTACTTAGTGGAAAGTACAAAGTATCATTCCATAAAAAATGGATTCAAAAATGGACGATTTTGGACAAGACCCCTTTCGATTTTTACAAAACTTGGTACATAAATTCTGCGTAAATTCACGATATTAAACGTAATTTTTTTTTCCAAATTCATTTTGGTACGCGTTATATCGCTGTTTTAAGTTGATTTTTTTCAGTAAATTTGTGAAAAATACATGATGTTCAAATGATTACAACTTTTGAACGCGTTATCCGATTGTTATAATTTTCACCTAGCAATGCCTATGTAATCTACTTTCAAAATAAATTGCAAAAATAAAATGTGTAGTGGAAAAAGGATAATGCAATTTGAAAAATATCCTTAATTTACAAATATCTCAAAAAACACATTTTCTTTAAATTATTGAAGCAGATAACTCAATATTTCAGCTACAGACTGTGTAAATTTCAAATTGGAACGCCAATGGGTTCAAAAGAAAAACGCTATTTTTCAACAAAGTTTTTTTGAATTTTCACAAATAAACATAACACTGCATGACACAATCTTGACTTTTCAAAATTAATAGAGTTCTGACCATCAATTCTATATATTTTGGACATTCTGATTACAATGGCGTACTTTATTTACCGATCTAAGGTACATATTTTCCGCGAAATGCCTTTAAAGTTTAGCGGTTTTCCATTTAGTTTTTTATAAATTTTTTGTTGTGAAATGTAGTCACAGGACCTGTTTTCATATTTAGGCTTAAAATCTGATGCATAAAACTTGATATTAAAACCACTGTTCGTGTTTTATATGGATTTTTACGGTTTTTTAAGGTTTTAGCCAATCGAATCGTTGAAGGCAAAATCGACCTTAAGAAATGATATTGCTTAGTAAAGAAGCAATTAAAAGTAAACATTTCAACAAAAAAATTGTATTCATCTGTAGCGGCCTATACGTTAAATTCGCGACTTTTGAAAAATTTTATATGGCAGCACAGCTTTCCAAGTTGTCCCCAAAGTCCAACTTTTAGTATAATATGGGGTGACCTCTAAAAACAGTTTTTGCAAAATTTCAAGCAAAACAGTTTCCATTTGCAAAAGTTATCGCAATAAATACATTTTTTACTAAGGTTAGTATCGTACTAAAGACACTTCCCAGCAAAAAATACTGCTTGCTTGTAATCTACTTTCAAAAAAGTAGATTATTTTTATATAATCTACTTTTTTCGAAAGTAGATTATATAGGCATTGCCAGGTGAAAATTTTATAAGAATCGGATAACGCGGTCAAAAGTTGTAATCATTTGAACATCATGTATTTTTCAAAAATTTACTAAAAAAAATCAACTAAAAACAGCGAAATAAGACGAATTTTACAAAAATTTAAAAGCAGTAAATTTCGTGATAGTCATGAGGATCCACAAACAGAATTTTGTCCAAATCCAGAGACCTTCTTCCGATAAGTGTCCCGGTTCCCTTCGGAATGATTCATTTCCAAAAAATAAAACAATACCAACTTTTTACATTTTCATTTATACTTTTTTTAAGAGTACATGCCAAGATGAATTACTCCAGAAATTCTAAAAACGTCGTCCCCTGACGATTTCCTTAGGCAAGAATGAAATCCGGATAGGGACATGCCTGCAGCGGATTATTTTTCACAATTTGTTAAATACGTTTGGGATTTTTAGCATATTTAATTCCTTTGATGCAATTAATGTATATCCCGATAAAATAAAATTAAAAAAACTAATGCAAGTGCTTGTGCAAATTTAAATGTTACTGACACTTTAGAAAACATTGTTCTCTATTGTTGTTTCTACATGAATGGATGTCACTACATTGCTAGATCTGTCAAAACAACAGAGTAGTACATTGTAAGATGACAAAGCAAATTGTGGAAAATTTTCTGTTGTTGTTTTTGTTTTTTCTTTGATATTTTAAATGTTTAATAACGCTCCTAGACGAGAACAAAAAATTCTCATTGAGTTTGTAATTTAACTTAACAAATATTTCCAGAAATTCTAAAAACGTCGTCCCCTGACGATTTCCTTAGGCAAGAATGAAATCCGGATAGGGACATGCCTGCAGCGGATTATTTTTCACAATTTGTTAAATACGTTTGGGATTTTTAACATATTTAATTCCTTTGATACTCTTTCGAAGACTTCAAATTTATGGGAGCAATATTTTAAGAGATAATCAAAAAACAAGAACGACCTTATATTTATGAGACATTAGAGTCGTCCAAAAAAACATGAAAGTTGGAATTCGCGATCTCCACAATGTTGGCCCTATTCCTTAATGTCTAAAAACTCTCTGTGCCAAGTTTCATATAAATCCGCTGTTATTTAGAGGTAGCACAAAAAGTTGTCTTTTAAGAATTAGTAATTTATCTCTAGAGCAATTTATACAAAAAGTAGGGTTGACTTTAAATTTAATTATTTCTTAACCTCTACGCTATTATTTAACAATTTTTTTTAAATCTGGTCTTAATTAATGTGAATATAAGGAATTTGAAATCAAAACTTAAAAAAATTAAGTAACTTTTAAGTAATTCGCGATTTTTTTTAAATTTACACAAAAAATACATATTTTAGTCAAATTTTCGAAATTTTCCGAAAAGATGTAATTAAAAATTCAACTTGTTTTTGCCTTGTATGCGCAAGTTTCTCAAATCTGATCTTTATTTTAACGGAGATTATGAATCAGCAATCGAAACTTAAAAAAAATTTGTGGTTTATGAATTATTCGCGGTTTTTGAAAATTCAAAAAAACTCAAGTTTTTTGAGATATTTTCCCAATTACCTGTAAACGGTGTTATCGAAAAATGCAATTTGTTATACTTTTGCAATTTACTTACCAAGGACCTTCATTATATATAACACTGATTTTAATTTTAAAAAGGATAACAGATATCCTTGCAAATTAAGTTAAAATTTGACATTTTTTAATATTTCGCTATTATTTAGATTGCTATAATTTTATTGCTACCAAAAACCCTATCCCACATAATAGGATATTTAGCAGATATATATTAATGCAAAAACGAAATTTTCATATTGGTAAATATAAGAAAACATCCTGATCGAAGTTGATCCTTTTTTGTATGAAATTTTAAAATTTCGCGAAATCCGCGACTCCGATTTCAATTTTGATTTCATATTCGTAATAATAAAAATATATTAGATTTGATATGTCGCGATCATAATAATTATATTTAATTTTTCTCATTTTTTCCATTATTTTTAATTAATTAAAAATAATAGAACAAGTACAACCTCGAAACTTCAATTGCGATGTGCTACCTCTAAACAAAACTTTTTTTGTGATTTTTTTGATCAGACTACATTTTTTTTCAAAGTGGCATATTTGTAGGGTTGTGGAGAGTGAAAATTCCAACTTTTTTTTTTTTGGACCACTCTAATGAGACATACTATATTAATGTATCTATTAAAGGGCCGCACATAGGAGTATTTGACCCAAAAAGCTGGCCAAAAAGGTAAAAATGAATTTAAAGAAATTTGAATAGGCAACTAAATTCTGCATTATGTTGCAAATTCTCAAGATTTTAAGTCGAGATTTGGAGTTTCGAGACACTGTTAAAGTCAGAAAAGTTAAGAAAATGACATCCCCTTTTATTGATTTTTTTCAGTTTTAAGAGGTTAACATTATGTTTTTTTATGGCTGAACGAATGAAGGTTTTAAATTGATTTTTTTTAAATAAAATACTTGATTAATACAAAGCTATTTTCAACAATTTTTAAAAAATTTTATTTTAAATATTTATGTTGAAACTCTTCGTTCAAAAATTAAAAAAAACGTTTTTTTATACACTTCTTTTGGAAAAAAAGGAAGAAGGTTTTTAAAAGTGAGAGTAGTAAGTGTAGGAAAAATGTTATATAGGAGAAAAAAATGTCAAATATTTTTTTTTAAACAAAAGAAAAAAAGTTTGCGCAAGCTTGCGCCATGATTTTTGGAAATTTTTTGAAATATTCATCTTTTTTCAATTTTTGCTCATCAGGCACTTTTCCTCGTATTTTTTTGTCAGTCATAAACTTTTGTTTGGGGATTAACACTGCCTATTAACTTATGGCAGGTGCCTCGTAAATGTAATTGAATGAAAAATTATTTTCATCAATGGATTTTATTGGGCGAATGATTGATTATATAAAGTTGATGTACAAGTCCACCATTTGGTAGGTATCTCTCTCAGGTGCTGTGGATGTGTTGGTCGTGTTTTCTTGACGGGTTTCTAGGGAATATTTGAATACTGTCAAATTACATTGTGGAACAAATTCAGGTTAGCAAAAGTTAGGTAGATTCTGAGAGTGAGGGGTGAAAATAGAGGCTAAATTAGAAGACCCGTATCGCGGCGTTTGTTTATGTTAGTTCGAATTTTTTTTTAATCGACCTTCGAACTTTGCAGTCAAGCCGATTTTCAGCATATTGTTTATATGGTTTTTTGGCTATAACTCGTCGACTAATTGATATTTTTTAAATCTGTAAGGAAAAGGAAGACGAGGAAAAAGAGGAAGAAGGGGAAGACAAAGATGAAATTCCAGAATATCTGTTGGACGAAATTATCGACCTTTCTGATGATGATGACGATGACCAAGATATTAGAGAGAGCAGTGATGTTGATCCACAGCCGCCTGCTAAATGGCAACTGTCCAAATCATTAATTTAATTTATTGAATTTTTTTACTTAAAACTTTTGCTAACATTTCAAAATAATATTTTTTTGAAACAGAAAGCAAAAAAGACTTAGTTTTGTGTAAAATGTTTTCAAAAAGCATGAAAAAAAAATAATTTTTCCAACATTTTGCTTCATAAGCACCACAAAAATTTTATAAATCAATTTTTTAAAAAATTTTAATTGTTGCACAGGTCTCTAGCAATAATTTTTTTTTTTTTTTTTTTTTTTTTAAAGAGAAGCAACACTCAGGAAATTCTTCCTATTAATTAACGTGTTGCTTCCTTTGGAAAGGGGATAGAGAAGTGAAAGGTGGTGAAAGATGAAGGGCTTCAAATATGGCAACACTGTAATTGCGCGAGATGTTGAATTTTAGAACAGTTGTTGCGCGCCATCTGATGGTAAGTTGGCGAACTTTGTTGAAGCTTTTTAGTTCATAGCCCTGTTATATTATTTTACTTCGGTGGGGTTAAGTGCTATGGGAACACCAAAGGAGGACGCTGCGATATGTATGAGGGATAGAAAAAACTCATACATATTACTATTTTTTCATAAATTGATGTTGCCTTGGTTGGGGCTCGAACCCGCAACCTCACGTGTAACAGTCCAACGCGCTAACCATTACACCACAGCGCTGGCTTTTACAGATTTAAAAAATATCAATTAGTCGACGAGTTATAGCCAAAAAACCATATAAACAATATGCGGAAAATTGGCATTTGACTGCAAAGCTCGAAGGTCGATTAAAAAAAAATTCGAACTAACATAAACAAACGCCGCGATACGGGTCTTCTAATTTAGAATCTATTTTCACCCTTCACTCTCAGAATCGACCTAACTTTTGCTAACCTGAATTTGTTCCACAGTGTTGGTGACGTCTATTCATTGGTTTTTGCGTGTGGTTTTGTGTAAGTTTATGAGGTGTAGGCAGGCACCCGATATTAATACTTTTAAAACGTTTTATTTTGTGTTTTCCTCAATAAAAAAAAATTTTTTGTTTTCATAAATTTTTTTATTTTTTGTTTTCTTTTCGAAAATAAAATTTAAAAAATATCCGTACTGATATTTTCAGGAAAGTTGAGAATTATTTTTATTTTTGTATTGAGGAAAAACAAAAAAAACGTTTTATTTTGTATTGAGGAAAAAACAAAATAAAACGTTTTAAAACATTTTTTTTAGTTTTTTCTGATTACAATTACATTTAAATTTTGTAAAAATTCTTAAAACAACATTCATATGGACACATTTCTGCATCCAATGATATATACCTTTGCGTTATTAAAAAGTAATAAAAATTTCCGCCGAAGAGACTTCTACAAAGCATGATAGGCTGAATAATTTTGTGCAAAAGACAAACTGTGGTCATTAAAACCATAGGATTTGTGAGCAACTAACCACAAAAACTGCACTTAAAACATTGAAAAATAATGGCGGAACGCGAAAAAAGGCTTTATGGTACAAAAAATTAATTTTGATATTTAATCAGCGATTAACATTCTGCAAGCAAATATATTGATGCAAAACTTTTCCTTTTTGCAAAATTTTTTTTCCTTATTTTTTTTTTACAATCTAACCAGCTAATTTTTGTATAGAATATATGGGAAAATCTACGAAACAGGTCGATTTCAGATTTTAATAATGAAAAATTTCAAATTAGTGGCACACATTTTTTTTATAGATTAACTTATTTAAAATGCATTAAAAAGAAGTAATCTGTTCGCGTGAATCAATTTTTTGAGTGCTAAAAAAGTTATAAACAAAAAACCGCACACATTTTCGCTAGTAAATATTTTAAAATTTTTGAATTTTTCTGCATTTGGTTTCCAAATTTTTCCAGCACATTTGGTTTTTGAGCAAATTTAGGTCAATGATACCAAAAACCTTTTTTGGCTATTTTTGAGTTGTTTTACACACTTTTACCGCGATTTAATGAAAAAAGATGACACAAATTTTTCAATCATCACGGCAATTTTATTCGAAAATGCATAGTCGTGCTATATTACCATTATTAATTAAGAGCAGGGCAATTTTTGCCATTTTGTCACTTATTTTGTAAAAATGCCATTTTTACAAATCCTTGCCAAAAAAAGCCATTTTGTCTATTTTTTTAGACTTTTCATGGAAAAATCGCTATAAAATTCAGTAAAAACTCAATCTTTGTAAATAATTTTTGGAAAAAATCTACAAAAAACGATATTTTTTACTATTTAATAAAATTCCAGATTTTTTTTCAAATCATACTAATATACGGCGAATGTACTTTAGCAGTTTAACGGTAAATTCCTTTATTATTGTATTTTTGTTAAAAAAACATTCAGAAAAAGACTTCAATCAACTATTATACTTTAAAATTTTTGGAATAAGCGTGCCATTTTTGCGTTGTTTGTGTCAATTTTACTATTTTTTCGTGCCAATTTGCCTGCCAATTTCAAATTTTTTTGTGCCATTTTAAACTTGCCTTGTAATGTTGTTTTTTAATTTTTCCGTCTGTCCGTCTGTCGCTCCATGTAATATTGTCCGCACGCTACAGGTCGAAAATATTAAGATTTTTTGATAAAATTTGTTAGACCTATTTATATCGGCCCAAGGACGAAGTCTATTGATTTTGGTTTAAATCGGTATATATTTGGGCACAACATATAAATTTCCCTCAAAACAAACAATATAAATTTCCATAAAAACTGCAGCACAAAAGAATTATGGGATCGAATATGTCTTGAATGGTACATATCTTCATTACTATTATTACCTGAAAGTTCTAAACGGATCGGACGAATTTCGTATTCTCTACAACATATCTTTCTCCAAAATTCGCTAAAAGGTTAAATTCAAATTGAAGGCATAACCACAGTTTTAAGAATTATGGGTCTGGACACCAAACTAATAGTACGATCCATTTAGCACTTACAATAATAGTATCACCGATATATACCGATCACGCAGGACTGCAGCTAATTATTTCTCAAACTGCGGATGTGCCCTTCAAAAAATATCAAATTTCAAGTTGTTCACGCATAGAGGTGAAAAGATTATTACTGTCATATTTTCTTTATTTTTGAAGGCACACTTATTAATTTGATCTCAATTTTTTTGTTTACTTGTCAGTTATATGTCAGTATCAAAAAATTTTCAATTGCATTGAGGCTGAAAGCGCAAAAACTAAAAATGTCTGAAATTACTCACCTATTTTTTTCAACAAGTGGGAGATTTTTTAACATCATAATTATTATCCACCAAAGGTTTTGGGCAATTTACTTTTATGCTGAAAAAGTTATAACCAAAAGAGTTGAAAAACTCTTGAAAGTTACAAGCAAAATTAGGGTAAATGAGGGTAGTTCTTAATTTAGTAGAGCACATTAGCAGTATAAATATTAAAATTTAAGATGTTCGCCTGATTAATTTCTTTGCCTCGAAAATGCTGATACCATCAAAACTATTATATATTGTTATTTAAATGGTTTAAATCCCGAGTTACATGGAATCGCCCGTTTCCGTAGATTTGCCCATATGTATTATAGTCCCTAGATTATGGATTTTAAAAAATCCTACTTAAAAAATTGCAAAATAATGGTGGAACGCGAAAAAAAACTTTATGGTACAAAAAATAAATAAAAATTCTTATCAGAAATTTACATTCCGCAAACAAATACACTGATGCAAAAAATTTCTTTTCGGAAAATTTTTTTCGCGAAGTTTTTTTTTTTGCAAGCTAACCACCAAACTTTGATATGAGATAATTGGTATTATAGTCCCTAGATTATGATTTTTAAAAACCCGCACTAAAAAATTGCAAAAAATCGGTCAGCGATTTAGATTCTGCAAACGAATATATTGATGGGAAAATTTTCCTTTTTGCAAAATTTTTTTTCGCGAAACCTTTTGCATACTAACCACCTAACTTCGGCATAAGATATGGCAATTATAGTCCTAAGTAGAGATGGGCACGTGAGCAGAATTTTCCGTGATTCACGTGAATCACGCGTGAGTGTGAGTAAAACCTTAATTTACTTACGTGAACGTGAGTGAGTGTGAGTAGAAGAAAATTGTTCGTGAGTGAGTGTGCGTGAGTCGAATTTTAACGACTCACGCTGTTTTTTTTTGGGCTTTTTATTCATATTTTCAAGTAATTGTTTTAGGCGACTTTATATTTTTGGGTATTTTTAAAACAAAATTAATGGCAAAATTTCATACTCGACTAGGGTTTCCCGGGAAAAGGGAATGAAAATCGAAAAGTATAATTTTTTTATTTGTTTTATTAATATATTGTAGAAAGCATTTAAGTCGTATTTTATGTAGAACGTCAATTTTAAGGATGAAAGAATGGAAATATTTAAATCAATGTATTTCGGTTTAAATGTCTACTTTTTGTAAGACATTTAAACAGTTCTCTTATCAAGTCAAAAAAATCTATGCCAGGATAATTTAGGTCTTGTCAAGTTTCAAGCTAAAATATAATTTGCCAAGTTAACAATACAGGTTTACACCGTTTACGAGTAGAATAAGGGTTTATATGAATACGGGTTTATATGTGATATTGGTAATTATTAGGGCAAGGAATTCTATGCAAATGCTTGTTTTTTATTGATAGTCCAAAACTAATATGAACTAAATATTTATCCGAGTCATCAAATTTAGATTTTATTCTAAATCGATTTGTAATTGCATATATGTCAAAAATTCATGTTTTTGCATATTTTGACTTTAAATGATTATTTGGTGCGTTTTTAATGCATATTTTGTGCTTTTTAACGCATATTTGTGCATATTTTTAATTTTTAGGAGCATTTATTATTTTGTAAAAAAATATAAAAAATTGAAATTTTCGTATTTTGATTCAATCAAAATAAACATTCTATGGAAAATTTTCGAGTTGTGTGTCTGTTTGCAAAATAACTAACTTAAATATATTTTTTAGTTTTAAAGTGCATTATTTTTGAATGAATGGTATGTATTAGGGATACCGATTCCGATTTAGAAACCCCGAAATCCCGGGATTGGTCTTGAAAAATCTTGGGATTTCCGATTTCATTATTTGGTATATTTTATCTTTTTTTTATTTGTTTTTATTGTTATATTCGAACTAAATCACATAAATCTAATATATTATTAAAGAACTAATTTTCCATTCATAAATAGTAGATTAAAATAGATTACAGATTAAATAAATCTGAAAAAACCTTAATAATTTAAAAACTTTTATTCAACTGTGAAACTTTTGAAAATCGTAATTCAGATTTATTTAGTCTTTTAACACACAATTTTTTATTTTATTGATGATATACTTAAATCATAACTTTATGCAAAATAATTTTGCCGACTAAAAACATAAAATTTTTGTTAAATTAGAAAAATATAACAATTTGCCTTTCTGAAATCAGCATAGGTATGTGCTCAACATTTTATGTTAGTTGATTTAAAAAAAAATAATAGCCAATAAATATTTCTGATGATTTCAGCAAAGTAGTTTGTATTTGCATTCAATTAATTTTAGCCAAATATAACTAAAAATTTGTAGATATAGCAGAGTTTTAGCTACTTTTGGTTAAAAAGTTTCTTCAGAGGAAATTTTTAATTTGATTAAATTTAACTCATAAGTATATTTCTTATATTTCGGAAATTTAACAATTATTTAGCAAACAAGTTCTGCTGATTTCAGTAGTTTCAATCGCGGAACCGTTTTTGCTAATTTTTGATTAGCTTTTTCTGCATCTTACATCTTTTTTTCTATACGTGTAGTTTCTGTTTAAAGCCAGATTCACAATACTGTAGTACTCCACTCTGAGTAGATTTTGTTCCTTTCTTTTTTGCACTTACATATTTTTTTATCATGCGATCTCTATTTTACACACTCCATTCTGCAGTGTCAAGTACTCCAGCACTGTGAATCCGGGTTAATTTGTTTATTTCTTCATACTACAAGGAATAATAAGTAGATTTATAATGAATTATATTAATCTAAAGGGTTTATTTCAGTTATTTACATTTAAAGTTAAAAATATGATGAAACAAGAAAATCCCAAAATCCCGGGATCCCGATAAATCCCGGGATCCCGATAAATCCCGGGATCCTGGGATTTAAATTTTCAAAATACCGAATCCCGGGATTTGTAAAAACCAGTCCCGTTCGGCATCCCTAATATGTATATTTGATCTTTTTATTTGGTAAATGTGTATTTTTAGTTCGATTTTAGATCATAAATTAATATCACTTTCTGTTTAAGTTATTTTTCAAATCAAAGAAAAATGAGAAAATGTTCACAAGTAAATTACAAAAAATAAAAATTTTTTAAAGAATTCGATAAGGCCAGCAAAACAGAGTACGTATTTTCGGCTTTCGCTACAAACCATCATCAGTGTCGTTTGCCTTGATGGGTTAATCATTGATATTGATCTACTTATGCTAAAGTTGAAAACATATTATTATTTTTGCAAAAATAATACATCTTTACTATAAAAAAGAAAAAGTCGATTTTAAATCACAAAAGTCGAATATTATTTTAAATTTCGTACCATACAAAATATTTAAAATATACCTTAAAATTCTGTTTTAAATTTGAAGTTTTCATTTGTTTTTATTTTATATTTATTTATTTATTTTGTTTTTATTGTTTTCAAAATTTGTTTACATTTGTTTACAAATTTCATTTTTATTTTTAAATATTTTGTTTTGGTTTTCAATAAAAATAAATAAAATGTTTGAATGTATATGTTTGGCATTATTTTAAAAGTTCTATTTTAAATATTTTGTATAGTACGGTTAAACCAAAACCTTTGCTTTAAAATAAAGTCGACTTTAACAAAAATATACCTTTGAAAAATATTGATAGTAAGGCTGATAGTGTTTAGTACATATTTCTTATATTTTTAATGCATATTTTTCTTTTTTAACCGCATATTTTAGGCGCATATTTTACATTTTTAAGTGCCTGAAATTCCTTGCCCTAGTAATTACTTACCCACTAAAGTTTCTGTTCCAAAAAATCTGTTAATTGGTTTTCTTTACAGACCGTTCTACTCTCAATTCTAATACCGATGATTTTTGTTTGAAATTGTCCCAAAAGCAACCACTTCTATAGCATCAAAGTGAAACCGAATCGGAATCGGTTGCAGTGGAACCAGTTGCAGAACTAGTGTGGTTTGAAACCGATTGGAAACAATTTTTTTCCTGGGGATTCCCGTCAAACTTTTTTTCGGGAAATACCGCCCGGGAATTTCCGAACCCCAAACCCTATACTGGGCACATTTTCAAGTTTAATTTTTCTTAATTTTTTAATATTATTTTGTTTCGTGAATTTGCGTGATTCACGTGAATCATGCGTGATGACGCGTGAATGTGACTGAAAGTTCAATTTACTCGCGTGAGCGTGAGTGAGTAGTAATTTTTTTGTCGTGAGTGATTGTGCATGATTAGAATTTTTTTCTCGTGAGCGTGAGTGAGTGTGAGTGAAAATTCACTTACGTGCCCATCTCTAGTCCTAAGGTTAAAAATTTAAAAAAACCGCACTCGAAAAATTGCAAAATATTGGCGGAATGCGAAAAAAGCCTTTATGATACAAAAAAATAATTAAGAAACCTAATCAGCAATTTATATTCTGCAAATTTTTTTTTTTCAAATTTTTTTTTTGGCAAACTAATTACCAAACTTTGGTATGAGCATGCGCGGTTCCAGCAATTAATATAAGGGGGAAAATCATACGCCTCAGTGCCCAACTCAATGTATTTGTCTACGGTGGCGTATGATTTTCCGCTTATATTAATTGCTGGAACCGCGCATGGGTATGAGATATGGGTATTATGGTCCCTAGGTTATGAATTTTAAAAATCTGCACATAAAAAATTGCGAATTAATGTCGGAATGCGAAAAAGGTTTCATGGTGCAACAATTTAATTAGAAAACTTATACCGCGATTTCATTCCGAAAATGAATAATATTAATGCAAAATGCTAGTCAATTGGCAAACATTTTAGCAAAAAAAAAATATTTGCAATATATGTTTGTATGTATATACCGCCCAACAGTGCACTCCAGGATATTGTATGATTTTCTACAGATTTGAAACCAAAAACCAGAATAGTATCTCCACCATAAAAATAAAACAAAAATTTTAAAATTCTATTCATATTTTTGTACTTAGTATAAAGATGGAAAACAAAAAAAAACGTTTTAAAACGTTTTAAAAAGTTTTATTTTTTTTATCAATTTTTTTATCTTCGATATTTATACAAAAAGATATTTTTGGAATTTCAACTTGAGGGATATTTTTATTTTAAAGTACATTTGAAATTTTTTGTTTTCGATTGAGAAATAAAAACATTTTGAACTTTAGTGATATTTATTTTTGATAAAAACAAAAAAAAAACATTGTCTGGTGCCTGGGTGTAGGGTAGAGGCGGGATCCTTCGCCAGTGGGGCACATACACTAATCCCATTTTTCTCCGATGTTAAGGGAGATAAAAAATTTGAAAAAAATATATTTTGTGCATTTTTCAATTACCTTTCCTTGACATCCTATTTGACGATTTTATATCACATGTGGTCGCAAACAGAAGTGTTTTTGTGTTTTTTGGGGTGCCATAAAATAATTGAAAGCAATTACATTTTGCAATAACTTCCTCAAATCGTGCGATAAAAAAATAATTTTTCTTTATGTTAGACCTATGATCCTAAGCTTTCAGAAAATAATAATTTGATTTTAATAAATGCTTAAAAAGTGTGAAAAAATATTAATTTTTTGTTAGTGCCTGTCTCTGGGGCACAACCACCAGATGGCCCGTGGAGCTACGAAGAGTTGGTGCACCCTTGCCCAAAATGCTCTATAAGACTTTTCTATATGTTTAAAATATGTTTAATAGTAAATTAGTACAATCGTGTTCATTCTTTAATTTGTATTAATTATTCAGTTTTTTGTAATTTTGAAGAATCATTATATTATAGTTTTAAATTATTTTTTTTAATGTAATGGAGATTTATTGATTAAACAGAATCATATACCTTAAAGAACTTATTCTAAATTATTTATTTTAGTCATTAAAACATTGACTTTGCCGTATTAACAATATTTTTTTGTTGAAATTGTATCTAGCTCTCTTGGCGAATATCCCCCAGGTTTGGGGCAGCTACCCCGATTTGGGGTAGCTGCCCCAAATATGCAAATAATAACAATATAAATCATAGAAATTAAAGCCAAGATATGTAGATCTTCAATTTGAAAGTAATTTTTGAAAAATAATCAGGGGTTAAGAAATGACAGTGCTTTGAAAAAAAAGTGGCGAAGGATCCCCCCTCTATCCTATGTGTTTCTGACATTTTAATTTTATATCTTAAACTAAATATTGTATATTCAAAGCGGTAAGTGTAACGAAGTACCTAGATTATAATCAATGACATCAGTATGATATTCTAAGCGAGCGATTTAAGTACTTAGAATGTTATAATTGTGTAATCTAAAAAATATCGTCCACTAATTATAACTCCGATTACAGTAAAAGCGGAGAGTTAGTTAGTGTGTATATGCACAAAAAATGCAAAGAAATCAAAAAATTTCGTTATAGTGGCTTTTGAAAAAACATAAAAAACAAGAAATATGTATCACTATTATTGATGTTAGTTCAAAGTTGATCGTGCAACAAAATGGTTGTTGAAATTTTTGCAAAAATAATTATTATAAGTTAATAATAAGTATTATAAGTTAAGCACAGTAAATTGTTTCTATTTCACGTGAAAAAATTGTTATACTCCATAAAAAAAAAAATGATTTTCACGACTTTCAAAACTTTGTAGAGTTTGTTTTCACGCGGATTAAATGTACAAGATTATTATTTTTCTTGGAAAAAGTAAAATTTTGTGTTTATAGTGGTTGTGTCTTTGTTATATAATTAAAACAATTTTAATTTTTATAATCTAACCCCTCAATTCATAAATGCTTAGTAAAGTTATAGCAAGTTTACAAATCGTCATTTTCATACAAAATTTATTTAACAAACCTCCTATAATTTTACAAAGCGTTTATGAATTTAGGGGTAAATTTGCAATAAATTGCCTTTAAAGTTCGAGTAAAATTTTCAACGTGAAAAACAACTTACGGTGCTTTAATAATAAGTTTAATTTATTTTCATTTAATTTGTTTATATTTATTTTTATTTAAGTATTTTTTTCAATGTATTAATATAAATCGTATTTTTTTAAAAATAAATAAATGATACATTTAAATAAACGTGCATTAGGCTTTCAATTACAAAATCATAGGGATAAGTGGCACCACCTCATAACCTTGTCTTACAAGACGGTAATCGACGTGCATTACATTCTCATTTGCCTGAATTTATAGACGTGCCATCAAGCTCGCTTAGAACTCCACTTATAACGTAAGTGCAATTGAAACGGCACTTACTGACATCGTTTTTAAGCGAGAGCGCACCGATTAAGCAGCCTATGACACTACAATGTAAATCTAAGTAGAAATATAAGCGATAATATCATCACTGATTGAGATCTGGTTTGTTATATTTATATGCATCCCAGAGGGGTTCTATAGAATCAGTAGGTTAATTCCGCTCATGAGACCCTTTGGCTGGGGACGAAAGTGCTTCAGGAATTGCCCAAGTACCTGCACGGCTATGTTTTTGTATGGATGGTGGGTTTGGTTAACCTGTTTTTGTTTTCTAGTTTAGTTTTTTTTGGGGGGGGGGAGTTTTGTTTTCATTTGCGGTGGTAAGTTGTAGCGATGCTTGGAAAAACCGATAAGTTTGATTTTTTAGGGCGCTTTTTCCCCTAATTGTCTTCCCACAGGATTACCGTATTGGCAGACTATTAGGAGAACAAAGATCGTCGCTGACCCAACTAGGGAACTGGCCACCAAAAGAATGGTCTCTCGGCCCCTTAGGTGTACGGTAGGGTCTGAAATGATAATTTGAGGGAGTTATCTACATGATATTAAAGAGTTATTGCGATGGGGAAGGTCATTAAAATTTGTGCAGAAAACTCTCTGTATGCAGCTTTTTCCCTATTTGAACAATTTTTTTTAATAAATATCAAAAATCAATTTAAATATATTTAAAAAAAATCTTTAAAATATGTAGAGATTTGTTACACAAAAAATACAAAAAGTTTAGTTTTCGAAAAATCTTGATTAGTTCCGAAGATACAGCATGGCAAAATTTGAACTTTAGTTCCAAATATTTCCACTAGGGGGCGTTGCAAATGCACAAAATTAATCTAAAATACTTTATTTATTTGTATCCATGTTTCTTAAAGCTTTGGTCAAAAAAGGATTAAAATACAAAAAAAATTTGGAAACTCGCATTCTTCTGCGAAGTACAAGTAAGCGTGGGATCAAAAAAAATATGAACCCTCCAAAAATTCGCCGCTGGATTCTTTTTATCAAATTAAACCCAAAACTATCAAAAACCCCGAAGTTTTAGTCCCAAAAACACGTTTAAAAATTTTGGCCAGCTTTTCGGGTCAAATACTCCTCTGTGGGCCCTACAGTATATTTTGAATGGCGTTTAAACACACATGATAGCCGAACAGTTACATTAGGTCGAATGGTATATGCTTTGTAAACGAATAATTATGAGCCATTACAAAAACAAAGGGATAAATAAAATTAATGAATGGTGAAATATATACAAATAATGATCTTCAAACAACGACGACAACAAAAGGTTTTCACTGCAAGCAGTGTTGCCACCAACAAAAATTTTTTGTAACCAAAATATTTAAAAAAAAGTTACCAAATGAGAAAAAAAATAACCAAAATTTAAAGTTTTTTAGTTTTTATTTACATATACTAAAATATTTAGGGTCATATGCATAATCACTTTTAAAATTTATAAGTGACTTACAAAACAAATTTGTCATACAAAATTCATTTTATAAATATGTTATAAGAGTTTCAAATTGTTATGCATAGGCACTTTATTATTTAAATTTAACTATTAACAAAATTTTTATTTCAGAGTTAACAAAACAAAAATAAAATTCATTACATATTAAATATGTACTTATTACGGTGGGTCTCTTACTGTAGGTTTTACTTTAACTTATATATTAAATAAAAGAAATGTCAAAAAATTGTATACGAAACAACAAAAAATTTTTGGGTTAACTATTAACTCTAAAACCTTAAGTATGAGACCCACCGTTAATAACTAAAAAACTTAATTTAAATTCATTCCAAATAGAGATCAACAAATTAGTTTCAGGTAAAATTCATCACTGTGTTATTTGAGGTATAAAAAAAATATTCTATAAGGTAAAACATCTCTTTAGCAGACCACACATAGTGGGAATGATTTTGGTTTTTGCACAATTCTTTTGAATGCATTATCCCAGCAAAATCTTTCATTACCAAATAAGTGGTTATATATAGAAACTAAAATTTTTTAATACTTATTTTGACACCGAATTATAAGCAATAGACCCTAATTCTACTGGTTATTACTTAGATAATAGAAAGGAGCACCCATTACTGAGATTTTGCTGGGGTATTATTACACAGTACAACACTAAAAATGCATCGGGCATGCGACATATCAATTCACGATTGTGAACACCAAATTTCAAAATTAGCTCTAGTTTTTGAAATATTTGCAAATTTAACTTTTAGCAAAAAGACATTTTTTTTGTTAAAATTTCTTATTTATTCATACACCTGTAGTGCGATTCTCCAACTTTTTAACGACAAAAATCGGTAGTTAGATTGTCAAAAATCGATAATTAACTACAATTGTCGTTAAAAGTGATTCCGTAACTTTTTCTACCGAATTTTGTCGTTAACTAATATCGTTAACTTCCGACAATTATTGTTAAGTAAACAACAGAAAAAAGTCGTAGATAAGGTAAAATATGAGCAATAAGGTAAAATATGAATAATTTCAAAATGCGTTAAAGAAATGTATTTTATTGCAAATTTCTTAACAATTTATATTAAGAATAAGGAACTGGCGTTTGCATTAAATTCAATGGCTCTCGTTTAACAGTGAATCAGTGAATTAGCAGTGCTTAAATACTGGTTTTTTCGACTAAAATTTTTATAAATCGCGAAAACAAGGATTTTAGTGGATTTGTATCGTATTCCATTTATATTCTATGAAAATATAAATGGAATACCATTATATATTCTTAAAATAAAATTTTCCAATATTTATAACGGTTTAGTGCTTAAAATTAATTACATAATTTTTTAAACTACATGTGCAAATAAAATTAATCCAATTGATCGTATTAATCCAATTGCATCCATTTAATTCAATTTTTTTTTTTTTGTTGGACCAACACTCAGGGGATGGAAAATAGGTTATGGGGAGGAGGAAAGAGGGAGTAGTGTTTGTGAATATTTGATTTGAATTTCTCTACATTGTAAGTAACAGGGAAGACTTCTGCGGGGAGTTTATTCCACATACGGCTGGTGCGACTGATAAACGAATTCTCTCTGTAATGCGTTGTGCGATCCACTGGACAATCGACTAGAAACGGATGTGCTCTACTTGATAGGCGAGTATTACGAATAAAAACTCGGGCTCTGGGGATAAGTTATCGCAGCAGAACACTTCCCATGGTAATATCGATAGAACTGAGTCACACAACCCACATTCCGACGATGCTCCAATGAGTCAATAGAGCTGGATACTCTACTGTCATTGATAAGCGCCGACGCCCTCCCTTACACACGGTCCAGAAGCTCCAAAATAGACTTCGAAGCTCCTGCCCATATATGGGAGTTGTATTCCATTTTCGGTCGGATATAGGCGGTATAAACATTGAGTAAATCGAATGAGTAAATTCTAGACACTTGAATTCTTCTTTCGACACTTGGAAAACATGCTTATTCCAACGGACGTCACATTGAATCTTCATGCCCAGAACATCAAGAGTATCCGATTCCTCAATATCGATATCACCCATATTTACAGATGGCAGTGTTGACCCCACAGCCCTATGGGTCAACATACAACATTGGGTCTTGCGTGAATAAAAGTCGACCTTATTCACACGACCCCACTCTGAGATTGTAGAAAGGTCACGATTGAGTGTGTCATTCATAATTTGCCTTTTGCCCCCAATCTCCTCAAGGCTTGGCCTACTATTGAAGGAAAATGAATGACAAATGTTGCTGTCATCTGCAAAAAAGTAGATAGGGTTGAAAGTTTGACCAAGAAGGTCGTTGAGAAAGATAAGAAATAGGGAAGAAGAAAGAACAGAACCCTGCGGTACCCCTGAATTCAGCTGAAACTCGTCGGATCAGATCCCATCTATAACAACACGAATAGTGCGATCTCTGAGAAAGCTCGAAATAAAACGAACGAAGTCATTACCCACACCAAAAGCAATAAGCTTTGATACAAGCGCCCCGTGCCATACACGATCAAAGGCCTTTGAAATATCCAGAGCAACCTCTTTCCTCTCACCAAAACGGTGGATGGACCGGCTCCAACGCTCCGAGAGGAACGCTAACAGGTCTCCCGTAGCACGATTTCTAAGGAAGTCATACTGTCGGTCATTAAGAAGTGAGTTAGACTCTAGATAATTCACAAGATGGTAATTAATCATACCCTCCATCGCCTTAGAGAGCGCAGAGCATATTGCGATCGGGCGGTAATTTTCAGAGTTGTTAGCTACACCCTTTTTAGGGATTGGCTGTACATTGGCAACCTTCCAGCACGAGGGGAAAACTCCCGCATGGTAAGAAGCTCCAAAAAGGTTAGCCAATCGACGAGCTAGCGTCGAAAAGCACTGTTTCAGCACCAGTGCTGGTATGCCATCCGGCCCCGTTGACTTATTTACGTTGAGGTCGGCAAGAACCCTTTTAACTGCTCGAGCTCGAAAGAATATCTTAGGCATAGTACTCGATACTCTTTCAAGCACGGGCAGTGGTTGATCGCTTTCCGGCAGGAATGAATTTCTTGCAAACATCTCAGCTAAAAGGATAGCTTTATCAACCGGTTCAGTGAATATTTGGTCATCCTTTATAAGAGTTGGGATAGCTGAACTAGCATTATCCTTTACTCTTTTAACGAATGACCAAAAGCTCTTACTACCCCTAGGAGCAGAAAGAACTTTAGTACGAAGACGTCGTTCGTAAAGAAACTTTTCACGTCTAAGTACTTTGGAACACTCGTATCTCGCTCGTTTGCGAAGCATATCATTATTGGCGTTTTTGTTATCCCGCCAATTATTGAACGCTAACTCTCTTGATCTGACTGCATTTCTGCAAGTCTGGTTACACCAACATTTATCTTTTGGTTTAACCAAAATTTGCTTCGAGGGAATGAAATTTTTCATTCCAAGTAATATATGTAACTTGTTCAACCATTTTCGCCGCGGCATCGACGTTGTCGTCAAGGAAACAAAGTTTCCAATTAAAATGCCGGAAAAAATCGTTGAGCTCAGCCCAACGTGCTTTTTCGTAAATAAAAATTGAGCGCTTCGCAGCTGTTGTCGAAACGTTTCGAAGTCCGGAGAACGAAAAAGATGCGGAAATGGTACAATGATCCGAATTGCCGAGAGGTGCAAGTGTTCTTACTTCATACTTGTCAGGATGAGAAGTAAGGAAAAGGTCAATAGTATTCTGGTGTTCACCTTCAACGCACGGAATGTGCGTTGGTTCATTCACTAATTGCGCCAGGTGGTTGTGCGCGGCAAACAGCTCAACATAAAGACCCTCGGGAGTTGTATGGCTTGAATGGCGAAGCCAGGAATAGTTGTGAATATTAAAATCGCCAGCAACGACGATTTCACCAGGCTACTTGCACTATACGCAAATTTTTTTAAAAAAAGGAGAGGGAAACAACAACAATGACACTAGCAAAGGCAAGCATAAAAGCCCTTTGTTTGGTCATTCTTCAGAAAAAAATGTATTTAAAAAAACTGCATTCAGCAATGGTTGTTGTAACGTGTGTTGATTTTGCATGGATGTATGTATGTCTACTATTTTATGGTATTTGTTGTTAGTGTTGTTTTCTATTTTGTTTTGTGCTTATTTGTTTGAGTTGAGTTTAAGTTAATTTTTGTATATTAAAATATTCATGTGGTTTATGTATATTGTAATTATTTTTGTTGTATTTTTTTGTTTTTATATTTGTTTTGTAAGTATTTATTGCACTATTTTATTTATTTATTTTTTTTTAACACTGAGCACGGACGACATAATTATTTTTAAATATTAAACAATTAAAAGGACAAGAAAACTGTCTAACACATCGACGACAAATTAAAGAACTCGATAGCACGACGGAGTAATTTTAACATTAATTAACATTTATGAATGACATTTTTCACGCTTTTTTAGGTATTTACTTAATTTTTTCGTGCTTTTGAATTTGTTTGTAGTGATAATTAATATCAACCCAGCAAAAAATAGACATTTTTGTCGCTCTGCTTGTAAGCGAAAGATACAAGCACTTTCATTACCATTACATATACGTAATTGTAATGAAACATTTTTCATTTCCATTGCATTACATTCAAGTAATTGTAATGAAATTAATTTGAATTATTACAAAATTAGACATGGATTTTTATTGAAAATTTATAACTTTGCCAATAAAGGCGCGACTATAGAAAAATCAAACGTATTTCGCTTTTAGTAAAGTAATGATTTTTTTTGCATTTTATTACAATTAATGAATTTTTTTTTATTATATTACAAAAAAATAATGGAAATGAAAATTAAACCATTACTTTATATAATAGAAATGAAGATAAAACTTTCATTACATAAAGAAATTGTAATGAAAATGTAAAGGTAATAATTTTGGCCCATCTCTGGATACAAGTAGCACTAATAATGCTCTTCTAGTTCTAGCTAAAACCATGTATATTTTTTACTGGGATATAAAATAACCTATTTCAAAATAACCAGAAAATAAATATATGGAAAACCGAATCACATATTTTTTTCGAATCGCGGAACGCCAAAAGCGTTAAATTTAAGGTATATTTTTTAAACTATAGAAGTATTAGAATTAATTCCATTAGGTGTATGTTATAAATGCGACTGAACATTTTTATTTTTTTTTTAATTTCTTTAAAAACTTAATTGATATACTGTGTGATTCTTAGTGAAATTAGAGTTATTCAAATAAGTCCTGCGTATACGTGATTGGAAAAATAGCTGTGAATCAGCTACAAAGTTAATGACATATTTTTACGATTAACGCGATTTCTTTGTGCTTTTACAATTTGAAAATAACTTATGTAACTTTTTGGTTCAACGCGTAATCAATACAAGATTTGTGAAAAATCTCACTTATACACACCGCTAACTTTATGCAATTTAGGCCCGATTACTGAATGTTTAGTTAAAATTTAGCCAACAGTTAAATTAAAATTTTGTATGGGAAACAACAGTTAAATCTGGCCTTCAGTAATCGGGCCTTAGTCGCTGAATGAACAAATTCAAAATAGAAAAGCAGGGGAAATCACGGTAATCTCAAAAATGTGCCACTGACTTTGTAACTGATTAACGGCGATTATTTCAACCTCGAATACATATAACGCTCTTGAATAACCTTAATTTCACTAACGATCCGACAGTTTCACAATTACAAAAAAAAACAAGAACCGCGCTGGGGCGCGTAACGCCTTTAAAAACACTTAGTTAAATTGTAAGTCGCTTTTATTACATGCACTTACCTTATGGATTATATTATAATACTGCTATAGGGTGAAAAAATACACTTTAGATTCAACGCATTTAGGCTTTCGCGATTTTAAAAAACACTATATGGAACGGTATTCCATATTTTTTAAGCACGATAGCAAGCAAAAAACCACGAAAAAAAATTCTAATTCGCCGGTTTAAAAAAAAAAAAATTTGTTGATACAAATGTTGTTTTTCATTTTGTTTTTTGTTTACAAATACTTTTTGTTTGTCATTTTTTATTTCTATCGAAATTTGTCGGTAACTTTTTCTAGCGAATAATATCGTTAACTAAAATATAGTGAATCACTTTTTCGGTAACTCAACCGACAATCATCGTTAGTTAACGAAATCGATAAAATCGTTAAGAAAGTTAGAGAATCGCACTACTGACTGAACCATGGATAATTTTTAATATGATTTAAAAATATAGGCTTTGGGCTCATGGAAAAATATCAATTTATTTTGATTAGATAAAGGATCTAGGATATAACTGCAATTAAAGTGAAAACTTCACTTATTTTCCTATTTTGCAAATCTAGTAAAATCCCTTAATCGGATTTGCAAAATTTTTACATATAACGTAAATTCATTATATAACACCAAATTCAAATCAATTCAAATTATAACACCAAATTCTTTTTATCAAAAGAAACACAACTTCTGCATCAACATTTGTGACAGCGCATAGAGAAAGGGACCTAAGGGTAAAAAATCAATTTTTTTTTTTTTGTGGACAACATCTGAGCATCGAATGAGACCGATCCCATGCTCTCCTGACCTTAGGTCCCTTTCTCTCCTTAGGTCCCTTTCTATTTTGCGCGTCACATTTGCAGAAAATTCAATCTGAAATACACATTTTACATCTTTTTTATTTCAAATAAATTTTATATGAATTTACTATGGCAAAAGGAAATAAAATACATTCTTGAGCATGCATATTTTAAAATCGTTATTTTTTCAAAATTTGCGCTTCAATTATCTAAAACTTTGTTGAAATTGATTGGAAAACATATGTTTAATATTTCTGAATAGTTTTATCTGAGTTTTATATTTTAAGATTTCTTACAGACTCCTTAATTTTTAGGTATTAAAAAAGTCAGTCTTTTTCAGGTTCAGTCAATATTAACTATAAATTGAAACAGAAAATGCCAAATTTTTTTGATAAATTAGGTAACATGAGATGTTTACTAAAGGTTCAAATTCAAATATTAGATATTCCTTTCATCGCAGATTATTTATTAACGAAATCGTGAAAAAAGAGAAATTTCAATTTTAAATGCATATATAGGGAATATCGCAGCTGTCAAAACGTGCAATATATCAAATTAAAGGGCATATTGCATCATTTCAAAATGTTGCAAAAAATAGCGTTATTACTTTCAATTTTATATTTTTTTTGCAAAAAGTTTCTTAAAAAATTTAATTTTCCTAAAAAAACGTTTTTGCAAATATTTCTTAAACTATAGCTAACTTTAAAATTCTAGTGCCATATTCGTGATCTGCGTCCCAAAGTGTATATGATATGTCGCAATCCCGATGCATCAAGATTTTCTTATTTTGTTGTACTGTGTTATTAATATTTTTAAAATCAAGGTTATTTCGAAACTTTGTTTTTATTAAAATAAGTTTTGAAATTTTTCTTTCGGCAGCAGCTAAACTATATGGCAATGTCAGTGGATTTTGATCAAAATAAATTAGGTATTGAAAACATTTTTCATCCATTCCCTTTTTGTATTTGGATTCTTCATCCCAAAGTTCAACTATATCCTTGTCACTGTTTAGTTCTGTAAAGGCACATCTACACGGTATAGAAAACTCGGGATATTTTACGAAAATGCAGCTCTGTATAAGTCTACGAAATGTAATCTCTACATCACTGACAATTGCTGTCATACACACGTTTTTTCATTAATAACAATTTTTAAAATGTCTTATAAAATTATTGAACATTTCAGTTGATTAAATTAAATTTTTGGTACTTGGAGAAAAAATTATTCTTCGAAATACAAAAATTTTAATAAAATCAAATTCTTGACAACTAGAGATGGTACTTTTACGATAAAAATTAGCGCCAACAATATTAGAGATGACAAATTTAACGCAAACTCTACGAGATTTCTATCCCGTGTAGATGTGCCTTAATGTTCGAAAATCTAAATAATTTCCATTGGGTTAAAATTTTGTCTTCGTTACCGCTTCCCAGCAAAATATTGGTAATGACACCTCATTGCTGTCTGCATTACCAATAATGATATATCATTACCTTTTGCAATAACGGCCTATTGTAGTCATTGCTTTTAAATACAAAATAATGACTTACACGCAATAGTTTAAATAGGAACTTTTTACAAAGTTAAATTTTATACATTTATATTTATTACATGTAAATATGTTTTGTGTTCAAATTTTTATGACTAGTTCTAAAATTATACTCTAGCAAAAACTTTAATTTCTCTGAATGTATTTCCTGAAGCTAATAGTATTTGTGTAACTCTTTATTTTTAACAATCAAGTAAGCAGTCAGATAACCACTTATAATTCAACTTTTTGTAAGCATGTTTGTAACCACTTATTATTCAGAATCTCATAACTACTTACTTCTAATTTTTTCGTAAGCGAGCGGGTAAGCGTGACTACTTATAGAAACGACCACGCCAAACAAAAATAATGAGTTTAGACGCCAAAAAATAAGTTGTGCGGAGCTATGAATTTCTATTATATAACCACTTATTTGGTAATGAAAGATTTTGCTGGGTTGTTAAGTTTGGGAAAGATAACAATAAAGGCTCCAAAAGTAGTTCTAAATTATTTAAAACTTAATTTGATGTTATTATGGCAAGATGTTTTAAATATTTTCCCGAAAATTCAGAATATTTTGAGATTTCTTTTAAAAGTTCTTATAAAAAGATGGTAAATTTTTTATTTTTATATTTTTTTAAGTTGGACAAGTTACTTTCATTCAAACATAGTTCAGCTTTACGGCCAATAAAAATATTAAAGGTATTTATTTAAAGTATTTACGCCTCGTATACTGTGTATAAGTGTAAGTTTACTCGATTAATGTCAAAACTAGTTTACGAGCCCTGGTAAATATACGCTTACATTTTTGTGTGTAAACTTTTTCGTATTTATACATGCATTTGAATATTGTCAAAAGTTAGATTATTTTGACAATACTCAAATGTTGTTGTTTTTATCCCACTATGGAGGAGGGTATATATCAGTTTGTCATTCCGTTTGTAACTCATTGAAAAAAAAAATCTGGGACATAAAAAAAATATATATTTTTGATCGTTATCAATACCGAAACCATATCGGTGTGTCCGTCTGTCTGTCTGTTGAAATCACGATCACGCTCAAAATAGTTGTGCTAGAATGTTAATTTTTAGTCAAAATTTTTGTCCAATTTCTTAAGCAGTTTGGTATTGGAAATGGGCATATTTGGTCCAGACGTTTAAAAGTTATGAATGAAAATGTAAAAGCACCTCTAGAATTTTCCATCTTAACATGAAAAAATATATTAACTGTGTGTTGTTGTTGTTACTGAATAAGAAAAAAATACATACATACACACCCAGACCTTGAAAGAGATAACTCTTTTTTGAAATTTATATGCATAAAATTGGATTCATTAAAATTAGTGAATAATCATAATGCCTTTAAATCAATGATTGTACATTGAATAAAGTGAGATAAGATTTGTTCCTATTTGTGTTGATTCAACTTTGATTCGATTGAATAATTTGGACGTATGTTGGCTTTAGAGGCACCTCACCGATTGATTCTAAATTTTTACTACTGATATAACTCTCTTTTGGGGGCCCGAAGAAATTTTTTTTTCACCGAAAAGCCTGTATGGGGAGTTACTTCGGTTTAAAGTTTAAAAATGAACTTAACTATATTTTCTTCATTTATGATAGGTAATAAAAATGTCTTTAGGATAGCATTTTTTTGTTGACCCATTATGATTCGGCGTAGGAATTTTAATTTTTTTGTTTTTTTAATGTTTTTAAATTGTTCTTATTAGTATGTTACCAAGACGAAAAGCTTTCATTTGATATATAGATCAAGTTTTTATCACTTCAAACACCGAAGATATTAGAGGTCAAAATCGTGAGATTTTTTTCTTTCAAAGTATGGCTAACTTTTGACAAATGAAAAATCTCAATACCGACAATAGGTTTAAAATGTGTTTACTCCCAAAATATGTTCGATTCCCGATGATTTAATTCAGTATAATTGTTGGTTAGAGTCAAAGTTTTATCTTTTGTACCATCTGCAAAAAAATTAGGTTTGACTTCTAATATCTTCTGTGTTTGAAGTGATAAAATTTGAACTACATCTCAAAAGTTTTTAATCTTGAGAATATATTAATAAGTAAAAAATTATTTGGTAGTATACGGTGGTTTTTATTAAAACGGTTTATTTTAAAAAATCTTAAAAATAAACCTCATTCGCCAATGGCCAAAAAAACAAAAAAAAAAATGTAGTCCATAAGATATGTTTACTATCTTTACAATGGTATATATATATTGTTCCAATCCGACTATAAATGACTTAGATATAGCTAAGTCCATTTCTAAACTTTGCACAGAAATAAACTCCTACAGAGGTCTTTCCGCGGATTTATTTTTTCCAAATCAGCTTAAAAAGTACTACATCGGGGTAAAAAAAAAAATTCACTGAGATCAACTTATTGCAAAATTGAGATTTAAAATACGAATTAAGAAATTATATTTTTAAAGGTCTGCACACATCTATATTAATAACATAAGCAGTGTTGCCACTTTATGGGTAGGGCATGGATGTTAGCAATTATTAAATTGTTTAGTTTTTCACATAAATTTCAATTCAAATGAATGAATTGAGAAAGTTATCAAATTTGTAAATAAAAAAATATATTATACATAAAAAAGAATTTAATTCACAAACTAGCCAATAGATAGTGGGTCTATGAATGCAACTTAGCAATTACTTCAAAGCATTGTTGGTAGCAGAAACGGTGCGATTATCGGTGAGGGTAAGTAACGCTATTATAGATTATTTCGGTTACAGTATTTTAAGGATAATTGTATTTCGATTATTTCGATAACGGTATCTTTAGGTTAACTGTATTGCAATTATTTCGATAATGGTATTTTAAGATAACCGGTATTCAGTTATTTCGGTGCATTCCGCAAATTTTTTTTTACAAAAAAACAAAGTAAAGTAAAATAAATTTATTAACTAAGTGTATGTAAAATTCACAATTACGACGTGGAATTACAAAAAGTTTAGACTAAAAAATAATGGTGTTGTAAGGATAATGGTATTTCATTAATTTCGGTACTGGTATTTTAAATGTATCGATATTTGAATCTATAACAGTATTTTAGCGATAGAGCCTACAAACCTTGACTTGTAGAAGAGCATGAAATATTAATAAAAATAAAAATTTTAGACTACTCGCAAACTGACTAAAATTGAGAAGTTTGCATAAAAATTCCAATATCTATTTTTTATTCATACGAGTTAATGAATTGATTCACAGCGACTGATAACACTATGCGACAGTCAAAATCGCGATGGGATGAAACCAACGGGAAATGTTATATCGGTCAAAAACAAGTTATACGTGTCCCGGCGTTTCGCTGGGTCACCCCTAGGAATCGAGATATATCTTTTTTTTGACATAACTCGAGAACCACCAGTCCGATTTTGCTCAAACAATTTTGAAAAAAATTAAAAATTACAATTCCTTTAATCTGTTCATATAACGTTTTTCTATATACTCAACAGTTTTGCCGGTAAAAATAAATGTTTGTTACCGCTACCATAAAAATCAATAACCTTTTGTTTATTACTTTTTTTTAATATTTTAGGCAAAAAATATTTTTTTCTTCATACATTTATTTTTACCGGCAAAACTGTTGAGTATATAGAAAAACGTTATATGAACAGATTAAAGGAATTGTAATTTTTAATTTTTTTAAAATTGTTTGAGCAAAATCGGACTAGTGGTTCTCGAGTTACCTCAAAAAAAAGACCACCAAAGGTCAAATCGATATATCTCGATTCCTAGGGGTGACCCAGCGAAACACCGGGACACGTATAACTTCTTTTTTACCGATATAACTTTCCCCGGTAGTTTGAACCCTTTCCGATCACTGACCCCTACCATTTGTCTCACAGTGTAATCCACGAATTAAACCGATACATCAGGAAAGTGTATTAATCTATACATGCTTTGAAATTCTTTTGTTATACAAATAAGAAATCGTTACCAAGTAATTGAACATGTCAATGATCAAGTCGCTTTTATCCAAAATAATCTAATTGAAGTATTTAATGAAACTGTTCCAGAAAAGACTAAGATTATCAAGGCAAAACAGCCTCCGTGGTTTAATTTAACTATAAAACGTTTAATTGATATGCGAGATTTAGCTTATAAAAAATGGAAAAGATATAAAACCCCTGAATTGCAATCTTTGTTTAAATCAGCTAGAAAAGAAGTTGTCAGTAATATTAATACGGCTAAATCCACGTATTATCAGCGAAAATTTTCATCAGCTATAGACAGCAAGAAAAAATGGAAAGGAATTCATGAAATAGGAACTGGTAAAAGGAGTGTTTGCACTGCTGGTTCTGACGTTGATATTGATAATTTAAACAACCAATTTGTTGAAATTCAAGTGGAAAGGCAAATTGGAAATGAATATGAGGAAATCCATACAGTGCCTATTGAGAACTGTATTTATTTTCGATGTGTTGATCAATCAGAAGTTCTCAAAAGCTTAACATCGATTAAGTCAAATGCTGTGGGTTTGGATGGAATAAATCCTAGATTTTTAAAACTTATCACCCCTAAACTCCTGCCCTTCTTTACGTATATTTTTAATACAATATTAACCAAGTTAAATTACCCTGATATTTGGAAAGAATCGAAAATAATTCCGATTCCCAAGAATAACAGTGAATAACAATTGCCATACAACCATTTTTGTCCAAAGTCATGGAAAATCTTATGCAGCATCAAATTAATGAGTTTTTAGAATAGCGTAATCTTCTAACCGCAAAACAGTCTGGTTTTAGAAAGAAGCTGTGGACGAAGCTGCATTACAGTGCTAATCGAAGTAGTTGAGGAACTAAGATCAAAATTGGATAATGATATGGTATCTTTTCTTGTACTATTGGATCACAGCAAAGCTATCGATACAGTTGATCACTCAATACTTCTAACAAAACTTCAAAAGCTTTTCCATTTTTCTAATTGTGCGATTAAACTTATTTCATCATATCTTTTAAACCGCAAACAAGTTGTCTCCTTGAATGGCTTAACTTCCAATGCTGTTGATGTTGTTAGAGGGGTCCCACAGGGCTCTATTCTTGGTCCACTCCTTTTCTGTATATACATTAATGATCTTCCTGATGCTCTGAATCACTGTGACATTCAAATGTATGCGGATGATTTACAGCTGTACTTAAGCACCAAAATGGAAGATTTGCGTCATTGCATTGAATGCATTAACTATGATTTGAAAAAAATTCATAATTGGCCGACTGCAAATGGTTTGTGTATAAACCCAACAAAATCAAAATATATATTCTTATCAAAAAATAATAGGAAAGGACTTGCTAATGATGATCTGTTGATGATAAATGACAATAAAATCGAACTTGTTCCATCATCAAAAAATCTGGGAATAACGTTTAATACTGAACTTTCTTTGAAAAATCATATTAACATTTCGGCTGGGAAAGTTCATGGAATGTTGAGAAACCTGTGGGCCGTTAAAGCCTCGACGCCCTTTGAAATACGGATGCTTCTGGCTAAAACGTATTTAATACCTGTTCTACTATATGGGTGTGAAATATTTGCCAATTGTGACTGTATTGACTATTGTCGACTTGAGGTCACTTACAACAACAATTTTAGCAATAAATTTAAGCTTGCTACTCTCAAGATAATTCATGTACCGAATTATATTGGACTTTTTATTTAAGGTTTCAAAGTTGCGAAAGAGAGTGTAAAAAAAGAAAAGTCGAAAAAGTCCCGTTAGAATAAATCTGTGCTTCATTTTAAATTTTGTCAAAAAAATGTGATTTGTTTTTGCGTCACTTGAATAGGTGCAGTTATAGAATAGTCGTTGTGTGGGCAATTGTGTCAATTTTTAATTGTGAAAAGAATTCAGAATTATTAAAAAACTAAAAAAAAATAATTTTGTCAGTATAAACTGAAAATGGGACGTGGTAAATCATTAACGGTGGAAGAAATGGCAAAAATTGATGCCTATGATGATCAAGGTCTGTCCGGTCGTGAAATTTCTATAAAAATTAATAAAAGTGCTAACGTTGTGTGGAATTACTTGAGAAACAAACAAAACTATGGCAAAAACATGAAGGGAAGACAAACCATGGCCACAACATCTACGGAAAGACGAAATATTTTAAGAATAGCCTCAAATTCTAGTGACTCTGCTGCAAAAATCAAGGAAAAAAGTGGTTCAAAAGCTAGTCTATCTACAGTTAGAAGGGTAATAAATGCAGCAAAACATTTAAAACGATTGAAATTGCAGAAAAAACCACCATTAAACCTGCAACGTAAGGAATTACGATTGAATTTTTGCAAAGAACACATGACGTGGAAGAGTGAGTGGAATAAAGTAGTATTCTCAGATGAAAAAAAGTTTAATTTTGATGGACCTGATGGTTTTAACTACTATTTTCATGATTTAAGGAAGGAAGAACGTTTTTTAGCCCGTCGCCATAGTCGAATAGGTAGTGTTATGGTCTGGGGTGCGATATCGTACTATGGAGTTGTAGACTTGGAATTTCAAACCACGAAAATGACAGCCAATTCATATAAATCAATACTGCAAACGGCGTATCCAAAATTTCAAAACTTGTTTGGACCCATCCCATGGACTTTCCAACAGGATAATGCTCCTATCCATACAGCAAGGATAACTAAAACGTGGATTAGCGAGCAAAATGTTGAATTGCTTCCATGGCCACCGTACTCACCGGACTTAAACATAATGGAAAACGTGTGGGGATGGTTGTCTCGAAAAGTGTACGAGTAATTTTGTCCAAAGGCGGAAGTACACATTATTAAAAATTAATAAAATATATACTCAATAAATAAATAAACTCGTTTTAACTTTACTTTTTTTGTTTTTTGTTGTCTTATGATTTACTTTCAACATGCACCTAATCAAGTGACGCAAAAACAAATCACATTTTTTTTACAAAATTTAAAAAGAAGCAGAGATTTAATTTAACGGGACTTTGTTGACTTTTCTTTTTTTACATTCTCTTTCGCAATTCTTAAACCTTAAATAAAAAGTACAATACAATCCGGTACATGAATTATCTTGAGAGCAGCAAGCTTAAATTAATTGCTAAAATAACGCACCTATTCATGTGAAGCGCAGTGTATGTATTTAATCGTGGTAGAAGGAATAGTATTTCATCATTTTCATATCAGTTAAATAATATGTGTTTCAAAGATTTGTTAAAATATAAAAGTCTCATGATGATGCATAAGTTAATTTATATAAAGGAACCTGAATTTCTCTACAGAAAACTTATTTTTGCCAAATCTCCACGTGGAAGAAACCTGATTTCCCAAAAATATAAATATCTTTTGTCTACAAGACAATTTTTCAATTATACAATCGGTCTTTGGATTGATTTACCCTCATATGTTGAACTAGCGGGCGCAGCCCGCTATGTTGTTAGCCTGCCTTAAAGTTTAGGGGGGGGGGGCTGCGCCCCCCCCCACAATGTTTTTTAAATTCGTTTTTTTATTTAAAGTACAGTTTTTATAATAAAAGCCTTCACCCAGCCACCACAAATAAATAATTCTGCACAACAATGGGTTTAAAATAAATAAATATTTGATCACTTTTTCTCATGAAAGTGGATTGTTAGTAATGAATCCATAATAAATTGCAATATACGTGTGTATGTTAAGATAATTTGGTAAAGTGCGAACTTAGGTAGATAGACCCATAAGTAGTTTTGTTCATTTGTCTTTTGAATGAAAATAAATAACGTAAAGCAGGGTTGGAAAGCATTTTATAATATTAAAAATAGCGGGCAAAGCCCGCTACTTTGTTGGCGTGCCTTAAAGTTTTTTTTTTAATTCCAGTTTATGTAAAGGTAGACCTGGCAATTCAAGTAAATTCACAAATTCTTTTGGAAAATTTACTGCGTCGGTTTCTTCCACCGGTGCTTCGTTACCTGCAGTTTAAATATAAGAATATATAAGTTCCATTAATTTTCTAAGGTTTTTTCTCTTTTAGAAAATTTGTTTAAGTTTTTGGAGAGTATGTTTCAATGCTACATAAGTTTCATATTCCGTGGATAGTGTTTGAACAGGTAATTAAAAGGCGTTCTTCACCCCATTTTGTTCCTCCCAGTAAAAATCCCAAATATATATAATCTTGCCTCAATCGCATGCGAAATTTCAAGCACCAAACTCCGGCAGTTTGAGTCATTCAAATTCCGTTCCAATTTGTTTAACAATTTTAGTGTTCCAATGCAACTCCTTCCAAGATTCCATTTCGTTCACCATTCCATTGCATTTCGTTGCCATTATCTGTTATTCCAACTCCACTCGTTCCCCGTTTCATTCCATTTCGTTCCTACTGTCTTGTGTATCGATATTGATATCAGTCGCTTCGCTTTTCATTCCATTTCTTTGCACTTTCTCCGTTCCATTCCTCTTTTAACTGCAGTGTTTCAATTCCACTCGTTCTACATTCTATGCCATCTCGCTCCTCATTCCATTTCGTTCTATAGTCCATTCCATTTCGTTCCCTCTTCCAATCCATTTCCATTTTCTATAATTTCAAGTCCACTCGTTCAAAGTTTATATCCATTTCGTTCCACTTGTGTAGTGTTTCAATTCCACTCGTTTCTTATTTAATTTCTTAATTTTAGTGTTCCCACTTGTTCTTTAAGTTTTAGGTTTCAAGCTAAAGACGCTGACGTTAAGGGGGGTGGCAATTCTCCCCTTTTGAACCACCATTTCTACCACGTTCCTGTCCAAAGTCCTAAAAATGCCTTGTTGATAAGTTGGCCCATACTCCAAGGAAAACATATTATAGATTACAGGTTTCTAGCCGAAGGGTTCGGTTAGGCCATCAAGGGGGAGAATTATTCCGTTTTTACCCCTCCCGGTAGGAATTTCCAAAAATTCCGTCTTAGACGACGTCATGCTGTAGGATGAATCTACTACATACATAATTTTAGGTCTCTATACCCAGCAGTTTAGCCAGGCCTTCAAGAGGGAAGTTTTTTCCCTTTTTACCCCTCCCGGTATGAATTTCCGAAAATTCCGTCTTAGAGGACGTCTACGTTGGAGAAAGAACCCAAATACCGAATTTAAGCTCCCTAGTTCCAGCAGTTTGGCCAGGCCGTTAAGGCGAAGACTTTTCCTGTTTTTGACCCTACCTGTGGGAATTTCCAAAAATCTCATCTTAGCGGATGTCTACAATAGAGGAGGAACTTTAGCACCAAATTTCAACTTCCTACCTCCAGCAGTTGGGCAGGCCTTTAAGCGGCACTTTTCGCTTCATTAATCCCCATTTTTGCAATGTCCCTGTCCAAAATTCCACAAAGCACCTTCCCGATAAGTGAGCCCATACTCCAAGGAACATATGTTTTACATTTCAGGATTCTAGCCAACTTTTATTATTTGTGCCCCTCTGGGTAGGAATTTCCGAAAATCCATCGACAGGGAATTTCAGCTTCCTAGTTCCAGCAGTTTGAGCCGGCTGTCAAGTGGGACTCTTTTTCTTTTTTTGTCCCTCCCGGTTGGAATTAGGCTGGAAGAGAAACCTAAGTACCGAATTTCAGCTTCCCAGTTCCAGCAGTTTGGACAGGTCGTTAAGGGGCCACTTTCCCTTTTTGAGCCCCCATTTTATAACGACCCTGTCCAAAATTCAAAAAAGTATCTTTCTAATAAGTTAGCCCTTACTCCAGGGACCCACATTTTAAATTTCAGGTTTCTAGCCGAAGGGGTTTTTACAGGCCACCAAGGGGAGGGTTTCTTCTTTTTCCCCCTCCCTTTAGAAATTTACAAAAATTCGATCTACGCGGCTGTCTGCGATGGATGAGGAACATTCATACCAAATTTCAACTTCATTGCCTCAGCGGTTTGGGCAGGCCATTATTGGGGACATTTTTCCCTTTCAACTCACATTTTTACTATGTTCCTGCTCCAAAATAGAAAAATTAGGTTGCCGGTGAGTTAGTCCTACTCCAGGGAATACATATTTAAAATTTTAGGTTGGCCAGAAGGGATTGGGCAGGCCGTCAAGGAGAATACTTTTCCCCTTATCTCCCTCCCGATAGGAATTTTTAAAATTCCATCTAAGCGGACGCCTACACAGAAGGAGGAACTCACATACCGAATTTCGGCTACATAGTTTCAGCAGTTTGGGCAGGCCGTCAAGGGGGAAACATTCACCTTTTGGGATATCCTGTAGGGAATTCCAAAAATACAAACTTAGTCGATGTCTACTACAGTGGAGGGATCTTTATGCCAAATTTCAACTTCTTATCTCCAGTAGTTTGGGCAGGCAGTTAATGGGGACACTTTTCCAATTTGTGAGACCGTCTATGGGGACGTCTATGCCGAATATATTTGTAAATGCCGGTAGGTATTTCCAAAAATCCCGTCTTAGCGGACGTCTATGCCGAATATCAAGAAAACTTGTTTTAGTAGAGAAATCCGTGGGGGGAGGAAAAAAAGTACTTTTTGTGAAATTATATTTTTTCAAATGGAATTTTTTGGAAAAAGCGAAATTTTTTGGAGAAAGATACTTTATTTTTACAAAGTACTTTATGGAAGAAGGTACTTTTTTTGAAAAAGGTACTTTTTTTGGAAAAAGGTACTGTTTTTTGGAAAAAGGTACTTTTTTTGGAAAAAGGTACTTTTTTTGGAAAACGGTACTGTTTTTTGGAAAAAGGTACTTTTTTTGGAAAAAGGTACTTTTTTTGGAAAAAGGTACTTTTTTTGGAAAACGGTACTGTTTTTTGGAAAAATGTATTTTTTTTGGAAAAAGGTACTTTTTTTGGAAAAAGGTACTTTTTGTGGAAAAAGGTAATTTTTTTGGAAAAAGGTACTTTTTTTGGAAAAAGGTACTTTTTTTGGAAAAAGGTACTTTTTTGGAAAAAGGTACTTTTTTGGAAAAGGTACTTTTTTTGGAAAAAGGTACTTTTTTTGGAAAAGGTATTTTTTTTTGGAAAAAGGTACTTTTTTTGGAAAAAGGTAATTTTTTTGGAAAAAGGTACTTTCTTTGGAAAAAGGTACTTTTTTTGGAAAAAGGACCTTTTTTTTTGAAAAAGGTACTTTTTTTGGAAAAAGGTACTTTTTTTTTTGGAAAAAGGTACTTTTTTTTGTAAAAAGGTACTTTTTTTGGAAAAAGGTACTTTTTTTGGAAAAAGGTACTTTTTTTGGAAAAAGGTATTTTTTTTGGAAAAAGGTACTTTTTTTGGAAAAAGGTACTTTTTTTGTCCCCTTTTTGCCCCTCCCGATAAGAATTTCCCAAAATGCCGTCTCAACGGTCGAGGAACCTACATACCAAATTTCAACTTAATAGCTCCAGCAGTTTGAGCAGGCCGTCAAGGGGGAGACTTTTGCCCTTTTTGCCCCTCCCTGTAAAAATTTAAAAAAAAATCCTGTGTTGGTAGATGTCTACGATAGTGGAGGAACCTTTATACCAAATTTCAACTTCCTACCTCCAGCGGTTTGGGTAGGCCGTCAAGGGGGGCTCTTTTCCGCTTTTTAACCCCCATTTTTACAACGTCCCTGTCTAAAATTCTTGAAAGTACTTTCTAGAAAAGTTAGCCCCTACTCCAAGGAACACATATCTAAAATTTCAGCTTTCTAGCCAAAGGGGTTTTGGCAGGCCGTCAAGGGGGAGACTTTCCCCCTTTTTGCCCGTTCCGGTAGGAATTTCCAAAAATCCCGTCTTAGCGGACGTCTACGCCGAAAGAGGAACGTACATACCAAATTTCAACTTCCTAGCTTCAGCGGTTTGGGCTGGGCGATGTTGAGTCAGTCAGTCAGTCAGTCATTCAGTCAGTCAGTCACGTTATTCTTTTATATATAGGGATTGCTTAGCAACACATTATGTTTTAAAAAGCAACTTTTAAATTTGTTTAAAATTAATTAAATATATTTATTTTATTATGTTTTATGTTTATTTTGAATTTATATTTAACTATGTTTACTTTTAAATTTTAATTTAATTATAAATGTTATTGAATGACTAATATTAATATGAAAATTTGATTTGCTATCACTGTAATTTATAAGATTTATTTTTTTTTTTTTTTTTTACGTTAGACCAACACTCAGGGGATGCCCCCTACTGATGCAACGCATTGTGTTGATATTAGGAAAATAGGTTATGGGAAGGAGGAAATAGGGAGTAGTGTTTATGAACGTTTGACTTGAATTTCTCTAAATTGTAAGTATCAGGGAAGACATCTGCGGGAAGTTTATTCCACATACGGGCGGTTCGACTAATGAACGAATTCTCTCTATAATGCGTTGTGCGACTAACTGGACAATCGACCACAAACGGATGAGATCTACTAGACAAGCGCGTGTTGCGGCCAAAAACACGTGACCCCGGGATAAGTACACTTATCTCAGCAGAACACTTCCCATGGTAGTAACGATAGAACAGTGTTACACAACCCACATTCCGACGATGCTCCAATGAGTCAATAGAGCTGGATACCCTACTGTCATTAATGAGCGCCGACGCCCTCCTTTGTACACGGTCCAAAAGCTCCAAAATAGACTTTGAAGCCCCTGCCCATATATGGGAGTTGTATTCCATCTTTGGTCGGATATAGGTGGTATAAATAGTGAGAAGATCAGAAGAAGTGAAGTACTTCTTACACCGGTTAAGAAAGCCAAGACACTTGAATGCCTCTTTCGACACTTGAATGACGTGATCCTTCCAACGGACATCACACTGTATTCTCATGCCCAGAACATCAAGAGCTTCAGATTCCTCAGTACTGATACCACCCATGTATACAGATGACATTGATGGCTCAGCGGTCCTATGAGTCAGCAAACAACATTAGGTCTTGCGTGGATTAAAATCGACCCTATTCACGCGACCCCACTCGGAGATTGTAATGAGGTCCTGATTGAGTGTGTCATTCATAATCTGCCGCTTGCCTTCAACCTCCACAAGGCTTGGCCTATGATCAAAGGAATATGAATGGCAAATGTTGCTGTCATCTGCAAAAGAGTAGATAGGATTGGAAGTCTGACAGAGAAAGTCATTCAGAAAGATAAGAAAGAGAGAAGGAGAAAGAACAGAACCTTGTGGTACCCCTGCATTCAACTGAAACTCATTAGATGAGACCTTATCTATAACCACTCTTATAGTGCGATCCCTGAGAAAACTCGATATGAATCGAGAGAAGTCATCACCGACACCAAAAGCAATAAGCTTTGATACGAGTGCTTTATGCCACACACGACCAAACGCCTTGGAAATATCCAGCGCAACCACTTTGCTTTCACCAAATCTGTGAATGGACCGACTCCAACGCTCCGAAAGGAATGCCATCAGGTCTCCCGTAGAACGACTTCTACGAAAGCCATACTGTCGATCATTAAGAAGCAAATTGGATTCAAGATAATTAACAAGATGGTAGTTAACCATGCTCTCCATGATCTTCGAGAGCGCAGAGCAGATTGCGATTGGGCGGTAATTATGAGGGTTAGTAGCCGCACCCTTTTTGGGGATTGGCTGGACATTGGCAATCTTCCAACACGATGGAAAGATACCCATGCGGTACGACCTGCTAAAGAGGGTTGCCAATGGACGCGATAGCGTCGAAGAGCACTGTTTCAGTACCAGCGCTGGTATACCATCCGGGCCCGTTGACTTATTTACGTCTAGATTCGCAAGAACCCTTTTAACTGCTCGAGGACGAAATAATATCTTGGGCATAGTATGTGATACTCTTTCGAGAACGGGCAGTGGTTGATCGCTTTCCGGCAGAAACGAATTTTCCGCGAACAGTTCAGCCAGCAGCTTGGCTTTATCAACCGGGTCAGTGAATATTTGGTCATCCTTTATAAGAGTTGGGATAGAGGAACTAGCATTATCCTTTACTCTTTTAACGAATGACCAAAATGTCTTACTGCCCCGTGGAGCAGCAAGAACCTTAGCACGCAGACGCTGTTCGTACAAAAACTTTTCACGTCTCAGTACTTTGGCACACTCAGTTCTCGCCTGTTTACGCAGCATGTCAGTATTGGTGTTCTTATTCGCACGCCAATTACTGAAAGCTTCCTCTCTGGATCTGACTGCATTTCTGCACGTCTGGTTAAACCAACACTTATGTTTAGACTTAGCCGGTATGTACTTTGAAGGAATAGAAAATTTCATTCCAAGCAAAATCACGCGTTCTACCATTTTCGCAGCGGCATCAACATCGTCATCCAAGAAACATAGTTTCCAGTTGAATTGCCGATAAAAATCTTTAAGTTCGACCCAACGAGCCTTTTCATTAATTAGAACAGAGCGTTTCGTGGCTGCCTATGAAGCTCTATGAAGCCCGGAATATGAAAAGGATGCGGAAACGGTACAGTGATCCGAGTTACCGAGAGGTGCAAACGATCTTACTTCATACTTTTCAGGGTGCGAAGTGAGAAAAAGGTCGAGGGTATTCTGAGATTGCCCTTCAACACACGGAATGTATGTTGGCTCATTCACCAACTGCACCAGGTGATTGTGTGCGGCGAAAAGTTCGACGTAAGTGCCAACGGCAGTCGTCCCGCTCGAATGGCGAAGCCATGAAGAGTTGTGAATATTGAAATCACCAGCAACCACGATTTCACTATTCGGACAGCTCTCCAGGATTTCTGAAATGGAGGCGGAAAGAGAATCAAAACAATTAAATGTCTTGCCTGTTTCCATGTTTGGGCTTCTATAAAGAAACCCGAAATACAAGATGTGCGCCCTGATCTTGAATTTAACCCAAAGACAGTTAAATTCGTTATCATGCGTGGTTAATTGTTGCTGCCACTGGTACACAACATCATTGCGAACGTACACCGCAAGGCCCCTATGAAAGACAAAAAGCGATAGAAGGTGATATCCAGGTATATGAAAATCCTGTGGATCAGCATCCTCATTCACCTGGGTCTCACATAAGGCTAAATCATCCGGTCGATGAAAACGAATGTGAGTATATACAGAGAAATAATTCGCTCTAAGTCCCCGTATGTTGCAGAAATCAATTATGAACTTAACTGACATTACAAAATAAATAAAAATTGAAGTCAATATCCGTAGAGTAGTACAAAAGCTAAGTACTCGTTTTATTGCTGAATCGGTTAACAAATGATCAGTGTTATACCTTCATCACTAATTAACCCAACAATAAAACTAATACAAAGCACTTGTACCACACAAAAAAAAACTAAAAAAAAGAAGAGGATAAAATAAAACAACAATGATCACAGCAGAAGAATGCATAAAAGCCCTTTGCTGGGTCATCGTAAACAGAAAAAAGTAAAAAAAAACTGGTTCTATTGCAGCAAAGAGTATTGATGGTATTGATTTAGTGGTTGTTGATATTTTTCTTGTAGTTGATAGTGTGACATGCTGCTATTCTGGTGTTATTGTTGTTATTGTTTTCTATTATAATTTAATGTATGTATGTTGTTATTGTCTTTTATTTCACTTAATGTTAAGTTTATTGTGTGTTTGTTGTTATTGTTATTATGGTTAATTTTTTGTTTTGTATTATGATTTGTGTTTGTTATTTATTTGTTATAAGAAAGTCTATTGCACTATTTTTTTTAATGACTAATTAAACGGACGACATAGTTTTTTTTAGACGTTAGACAATTATTAAAAAACATAAAAACACAGCGACGACAGATTAACGTGTTAACCACACGACGGACAAAACACTACTCTTTGTGATAGCTATTGAAACAATAAATACACTAAACTAAACTAAGAAAATTTCAACTAATAAAGTTTTATCGAATAATTTATTAAATTGTATATGCCACATTATTTTAGTTGAAGTGCTCCCAATTGCTTGCCAAAGATTTTTTGTTTGTATTTAAAAAGCGCAAATAAAATTTGATTTTTGAAGGACTCTAAAATAAGATTATTTTTAAATTGTTCACATGTGATCATACCTGACTCTTATTTACAAGCTTTTTAAGTGTTTTGTTCTAAAGTTAATTTTTTCTCTAAATTTTATGAAGATTCATATGAGACTCAAAAGTTCATCATAAATGCTGCATATTTAAGGAACTTTTCTTTGTAATAATATAACGCCCAGAACGATGGGACAATTGAAATGGCCAAATCACTTTTTTTTAAGTTTACTGATGAGGTATTACCTTTTTTCGGAGTTCAAATTGTAATAATATGTTAATTGAAGTCATTTATAATTTCATATTTTTTGGGTAATTTTTTGTACACTTTTTGGAATTTTGAATCTTGCTTGTGGCAGCACTGATATTAAACAAGATTAAACTGAACTATTTACTTGTAGTAGTGGAAAAAATCATACACATTTGTTGTACAGTGGATTGACCGAATACAAAATGGGTAATAATTCATACTTGTTTGTACTTAGTAGAATCCCCGAATAAAAACACAAGGATGGAGGGTATCTAAAGACTGGGCACAGCCGAATTTAATCTTTGGTTTGTATAAGCCCGCTTGTTTATTTTCTGTTTTATTTGTTTTTGAATAATACAAATTTAAAAAATTCTTTGTTTAATTTATGAAAAGATCGAAAAAATGGTTAAATGCAAAATTGAAATGTTAATAGCTTTAAAAGGTGCGTTCATTCAAATAAACAGGTAAAGTTATAAATATACGCGATTACAAAAATACACGGTTTACGAGGGCATAAATCCAGTTAGATTATTACCACTATTTTCTACATTTAATTAAATACATCAAAAAAATTAACCGTTTTTAATGAAGCTAAACTTTTAACGTAATTACTTTTCGTAAAATTGCTCAAAACTAATTTAAAATTTAATTTCAATTAACCATAAACATATGGAAGACGCATTTCTTCCGATTGAAATTCTTTATTTAAATTATTTATTATATCAAGAACATATGAGAGAAATAAAAAATAAACCTAAAAGCTAGTATCGCCCAATTCACAAGCTTTTACCATTTACTTCGAAGTCGAACGATATGAAAAATACATGCAAAGCAGGCCACTGCTCAGTTATACGATTGATTACATTACATAGTGCCAATTACTGGGTACCAGAAATACCTAATATTTTATGTGGCTGTACAGTGCAATAATCTTGAAATTCTTTAAATTCAAGAAAACATTTCGAACTAAAAAGTTACAATGTTCCTACAAAGAATTTCAATTTGTACGGGAAGCTTCTTACAAGCATAAGCAGAAAATAAATCTAAAAACACAAAAAAAAATTATATACTTGATTGCCAAAAAAGTTACCAAAATGAATAAAAAGTTCGCATCTCCACATTGTAAAAAAAATAACCAATTTTGGTTAAAAATAACCAAAACGGCAACACTGACTGCAAGTTACCGAGAAGTGAACGAATCTACTCTATGCATATAACACCTTATACCTTATAATTTTGAATAAAAAAAGCATTTATTTACTAAAAAAAGGGGATGGTTAGCTTGCTTTACATTCGCTGTTTTATAAAAACGTTTTATAAATTGTAAAGCTTCCGATTGATCCATTCCTATAAAACAGTCACGTGGGTCACCGTGAATGTTTTATAAAAATTGATTCCTGGGAATAGCTCTCGGACATACCTCATGTGCATAATAGGAGCGTGTACATTTCTCCAAAACTTGAAAAAATTTTGTCCGTTTTGCTTTATCTCGCTTAGTTTTCGAGAAACGGGCCATTTTATAAAAATCGCCATATTACAAAATGGCCCGTATTTCGAAAACTAAGCGAGATAGAGCAAAACGAAGATTTTTACATTAATAAAAAACATTGTATTTTATTTTCATAAAAATATCTAATTCCTATACAAAACAAATTACATTTTAAACTTTAAGGTACGCTAACTCGATACGAAAAAATTCGTTTTCGGTTTAACTGACATCCCAAAAACTAGGCCTAAAGCACGCCGCTAAAGCACGTCTATATATATAAAATTCTCGTGTCACGGTGTTTGTGGTCGAACTCCTCCGAAACGGCTCGACCGATTTTTATGAACTTTTTTATGTATATTTGGTAGGTATGAGCATAGGTCGTAAAGTATTTTTCATACCGCTAGGGGATTAGGGCGTCCATACATATACAATTTTCGTGTTGCTATGACAACCTTCGTGTTGCTATGACAACCTTCATGTTGCTATGACAACCAGGCCTTTGCGTTACCATGACAACCACCTAATTAATCCAACCTTATCTAATCTTAATCCTCAATCCAACCAGGCCTTGGCGTTACTATGACAACCACCTAATATAATCCAACCTTATCTAATCTAATCTTAATCCTTAATCCTTATCTTATGTTATCTTATCTTATGTTATCTTATCTTATGTTATCTTATCTTATGTTATCTTAATTTAATTTTTCACATATCCTGTACAACAAGATTAAATCTTGTAATTAAAGTACAGGAAAGCAGTTTGTGGAAATTAGACATTGCAAATTTTATAAAACTTAAAACTACATTTTAATATATACATATAATAATTTATTTTATTATCACTAGGGCAAGGAATTTCATGCACTTAAAAATGGAAAATATGCGCCTAAAATATGCGGTTAAAAAAGAAAAATATGCATTAAAAATATAAGAAATATGCACTAAAAACTATTATTTTTGCAAAAATAATGCACCTTAAAACTTGAAAATATATTTAAGTTAGTGATTTTGCAAACAGACACAGAACTCGAAGATTTCCCATAGGTCAATAAGGTTTTAAGAATGTTTATTTTGATTGAATCAAAATATGACAACGTACAATTTTTTATATTTTTTTAAAAAATACAAAATTCTCCTAAAAATGAAAAATATGCACGAATAAGCATTAAAAAGCACAAAATATGCATTAAAAAGGCACCAAATATGCATTTAAAGCCAAAATATGCAAAAATATGCATTTATGACAAAATATGCAAAAATATGCAACTACAAATCGATGCCATTTTGTTCTAAATTTGATGATTCGGATAAATATTTAGTCCATATTAGTTTTGGACTATCGAGAAAAAACATGCATTTGCATGGAATTCCTTGCCCTAATTATCACAAATTGGTAAAAGCAAATATAAAATAATTTGGTAATTTCGTCAAAATGCCAACAAAGATAGAAAGAAAACTAAATATTGGCAAACAAATTGAAAAGAAATTGTTAAAAGTTGTATGCGTTGCTGCTGATTTGTTGGTTTGCTGGAAGGTATCTCCAAAGACGTGCAGCATTTATATAAAAGTGCCATTCAGACACATGATATCGGTGATTTGGTATTATAGTCTTTCTACCCCTAGGGGATAAGGCAAATTCTATAACAGTATATAGATATAGAGGCTTTTTTTGTAAATAATTTTATGGTAAAATAAAAGTAACCGAATTTTCAGAAGATTATGTTATCTTATCTTATCGTATCTTATCTTATACAATATTCGTGTTGCTATGACAACCAAGCCTTGGCGTTACTATGACAACCAGGCAGAACTTATAGCATTAACCTAATCGAATCCAACTGTAGAATCTTCTACGATGGGAGGAAAAATGAAACACAACCTTGTACGTTGATGGTTTGTTCGTAACAACAACTTTATTTACAAATTTACAATAATTATATACTAAAATAAAACTAAATATCTTACAACTATACGCCTGCTACACTCTAATAAATTTTTGCTGAAATCTACTCTATTAAAAGGAGGTAACTTGATACCTACTATAAATTGGGGAAAAATAGGCACAATGTTTAAAATCAAATTATTTAGACACATTGGGTGCGTTCGGCAGATACAATTTAATAGTCAACAGTTCTACAACAGTTGTACAACTATCTGCTGAACGACCTGATCACTAACCGCTTAGTCTGAGCGCTCAGGTAGCGCTGTCATATTTTGGTAGCGTAAAAAATGTTTGCTACTTTTGATCAATAAGTGATACATTTGTTATTGTTCATTAACAATAAAAATTGTTTTGTATGAATGACCAATAAAAACACACAAATATAATTTGAAAATAAAAATTAAAAAAAATAAAAGCAAACTATAAAAAAAGTGTATTTAAAAACAAAACAAAGAAATCATCGTTCAGCAGAGTAAGTAATCACAAAGCGCTACAAGTCACCGGTATCAGTTTAAGGTTTCTCTGCCGAATGCTACCATTGTGTTTAATAACAATAGACACAATATGTGTAAAAGTATGTTTTTAATTGTATCAAAAAGTTTATCAACATTTGAATTTTGTTTAAAATTTAATTTTATGTGTCTAAAAAAGATATATGAAATGCATGAACCTACGTATGACGTGTCTAGAAACACGCATAATAATTCATATATATACACTGAAAATGTTTTTATTACTTTATTGTGCTTTAAAATAAAACAAAATGCATTTTAAAAATATTAATATTTTATTAACTAGAAAAATCATGAAAAAAGAGAATATTAACAATTAATATAAAAAATGTTAATATTCACAACAATTAATATTAATATAGCAATTCTTCATTATAACAAATTATTAAAATCAAGAAATTCTTGTTAGAGAAATACATTCAATTCTGAGAAATTTTCCCTCTAATAAACTATTTTTTTTTATATAGTTTTTTTTTAAGTTTTTGCTACAAAAAAATGCTTCAAATCTGAGAGGCTTTCTATACGACGATTATCTATAGGAAAATATTCTTAGAATCTGGTTGTATTTTTTATAACAAATGTCCTCAGAATCAGAAGATTTTACCACGAATTTCCGAATCCGGAGAACATTTTATGTAAGAAAAATCCCATAAAATCTAAAGTTTCAATGGAAAACATTTTTAGATTCTAAGAACGTTTTATCACAGAAAAACCTTTTGGTTCTGGGGATTCCCTCTTGTAAAAACGCTCAGATTATGAGAATTTTTTCCTTTTGAAATCATCTCTGATTCTGAGGATTATTTTCCAAAACAAAAATTAGATTCTGAGAACTTTTAAGAAAAACCTTCAACCTTCCAGAAAATTCTTCCTATAGAAAAACCTTCATATTTTGAGGATTTTGTACGGTAGGTAAAGTCTTAGATTCTACGGACTTTGTCTTATAGAAAAACTCGGATTATGGGAAATTGTTTTTTCAATTGAAAAAGTTCTCAGAAGTAAAGAAAGATTCTATAGGGATAAATCTTTAGAATCTAGTTTTTCTATAGCAAAAGTTCCTCAGACTGCAGACCCTACACTGATAGAATTTTCGTTCATACTATTAATGAATCGATTTCATTAATCTGAATTCACTGATTTAATGAAGAAATTTGATTGAGTTAATGAAAAATACATTAATTTAATGAATTTTTTCATTATATATTTTCAACTAACCCGTAATATATGCTATAATTTTTATAAGGGTTTTGAATTTGCTATTTACTAAAATAGACATATGTTCCAGTAATGAACGCTAGGGTTGCAAACTGAAATTATTTAAATATAAAAGTCCAAATAATGGCATCATTTTGTTTTGGCTATTTAGATCAATCGGTAACGCGATAATGTTTACATTCTGTTGATTGCGGGTTCAAGTCGACTTCAGGGAGATGTCAAAAACGTTATAAAAACGAAAAAGAAATATATGTACAAATAAAAATTAATAAGATAATAATAAATAAAAAAAGTAACGCAAAAAAAATATATTTTTTTCAATTAGTTTTCATTTAATGAATGCGTTTCATTGATCTAATGAACGCGTTCTTTGGGGACTTTTCAATGAAAAAAATTATTGGATTAATGAACAAATTCATTAATAATATGCACAAAATTCTATCAGTGTACTTGACGAATCTAACAGGTTTTCTATAAAAAAATTTTTAGAATGAGGGTTTCCATTTTTATTTCTTAGAATCTGAGGCTTTTTCTATAGTAAATTTTCCTTAAAATCAGAGGGTGTTTCTATAGGAAAAAATATTCAATATCAAAGGGTTTTTATATAGAACAATTCCTCCGAATCTCAGAGTTTTCTTTGTAAAAAATTCTTCAGAATTTGAGGATTTTATAGTGGCAAAATGACCTCAGAAACCCTAATTGCCAATATTTGGAACTGAAAGAATCCTCCCATCGAAATCTTTTAAATAAATATGAAACAAAGTCATTGAAAAAATTCAACTGAATACCGAACTTTTTCCTTGATATTTTAACCACCCAAATATGATATTGAGCGATAAATACTACATGTTTGTTATTTTTTTCTCCTATATCACATATAGCGATTTCTTACTTGGGAGAGTTCTCTTCAATTCTATGTCCCCTTTTAAGATATGGTCTCAAAAGATATAACAAGGAAACTCTCACGATGGATCCCCATTCGCTTGTAATAAAATTCGGATAGTGATAGACGAGAAAAAAATATTCGACACGTATTTTCTAGCCGCCCAATCTTATGCTTGGGGGTTAACAAATTGGGTAAAAAGTATACCAATGTTTGTATGAAATGTCCGAAATGTACAAAATTCAGACTCATTTGTGATGTAGAGATACTATTGCCAACTTAGAACTTGTAGATACCAATAAGTAGATATAGATGGGTGGCAGATGCCTTTAATTTCTAATTTGAAGCACTTAATGGCAGGATTCGTTTAATTCAACGTACATATCTCCGAATAAACAAAATGTTCGGTATTAAAATTTATCGTGTTCTTGCTTCAGAATTCTTCAGGACCTTTTTAACATCTTTCTTTCATCCATTTTGCTCAATTTCTAAAATATTTAAGATCCTAAAAACATACACAATATTGCAAATAAATTTCTCTTTCCGTACAAACTTATATTGCTAAATACACACAAATATATTCAGAACTCTTAATTATATCCTTTAGAAATTTTGTTTTTTCGTTTGATATAAAAAAGTGAATAACAAATTCAAATTACACACAATGTGCCTAAAATATGTATACAAACTTTTTGGTACTATTTTAAATGTGTAATTTTTTTCTTTAATGCGTATAATATTAAAATATGTTCATCAACATACAAAATACTATATTAAGTGTGTAATCTTCTAGCAAAAATGCCTAAATTCATTTATTACACATTTTATGTATAAATTTATGCATTTTGCATATTTCTAAATGAATATTTAGGCACTTAAAGCAGTGTTTTTATATGCAATTTTTAGAGTGTAGAATTGGTATTTTATCTACAGGCTTAATTTCTTAGAATACAAAAGAATACAAGTTAACGAAAATTTGGTCATCATAAATTATTGCTAAATTGTGTTTTTCATACTTACTTGCTTATTCTTTGCTTACTACATTTAACAAATTTCTTATATTATAAGTTTCACAATCTTACCGTTTCTTACTAAAAACTGCTGACGATATGTCTACGGTTGGGAAATAATTAGGTAAAACAGAAATAACAAAAAGTATCAAATGTGCTCACGTATTAATTGTAATAAAAGAAAAACAAAAGAATTAATTTTAAATAAAGAAGAACTGCGACTGAATCTTCAGTTGCAGTCAAGTACTCAAACAAACATAGTTTAATTTACTATAACTGGCGCCCAACGGAAATCATTTAAAATCGTGTTAAAATTCAGTTGAAATAAAACGCGTGTCACATTAAAAAGAGAACAAGAGGGAACCTTAGTAAAGTAAATGAAAAGGACAAATTCCCATGTGCCGGTGATCAATTAAAAACAAAATATTAAAAATCTTTTGAACTACAAATTAATTAAAAATAAATAGTGAATAAGAAAAACAAGTTAAATGCTAAAAACTTAAAATTAAATAAAAAAATTCGTGCATTAAATAGAACTATTGGATAAATAAAATTAAAATTATATGATACAAAAGTAATCATTGTTATAGTTAAGTCTTCATTATTAACGCATAGTTCAAGAAAACATTATTCGAAAAAAAACTAAAATATAAAATAACAAAGAAAAACAATAAAACAAAAGAAAAAAGACAAACAAAAAACAGCTTTAATTAAAATTTGAAAAAGCAAAGTGAAGTGACAACTGAACTTTTTCTTTACACAACAAAAATAAAAATATTTTTACAAAACAACAAAAATTAACAACAGTTTCTATATCAAAATCCATCTGTAACAACACACAACTCTATAGCAGCTTTTTACATCAATTCAACGGAAAAAATCATCTGTATCAGACAACAATCTCACCATCAACGATGAAAATATTAACAATTCTGTAAGATAAGTTATCATATTAAATTTATTCTTGTTTCTATTATTAAAGTTATCTGCATTTTATCATATTAAATTTATTTTTATTAATATTATTAAAGTTATTTGCTTTTATCATATTGAATTTGTTTTTATTAATATTGGTAAAAAGTAGAAGAAAATTTTTTTTTTTGTCATCCCTCTTAATAAATTCACTTGTGATTCTGCAAAGTTTTCTTTTCAACGCGCGATTGATTTAAAAGTTGTTCTAAATTCAAAAGTTTTGGGAATTTTACAATAGTACAAAAGGGCGGAAAATATATAAAATAAATTAAAATATTCGATTGTAATTCTGTAAGTTTTTTTTTAAGAACATGGCAAATCAAAATAACTTAATAAGACCTCCCGTTTTAAATAATGTACCGCCACAGCCTCCAAACCAAAATCACTTAAATCCACAAATGGAGTTGGCTATATCCGAAATAGTCCGTAGAGTTTTGCAGGAACAACTGCACGCAGAACCCGAGCAAGTAATAGATCAGGGAATAAACATAGTTAATGGGGATTTATCAGGTTTAGACAACCCAGCAAAATATTGGTAATGACACCTCATTACTATCTGCATTACCAAAAATGATATATCATTACCTTTTGCATTATTTTATAATATAAAATAATGACTTCCTTATAACGGCCTATTGTATTCATTGTTTCTAAATATAAAATAATGACTTACTCGTATTAGTTTAAATAAGTACTTTTTACACAGTTAAATTTTTTTATTATATGTAAATAAGTTTTATGTTTAAATTTTTATGACGAGTCCTAAAATTACACACTAGAGAAAACTTAAATTTTTCTGAATGTATTTCCTTAAGATAATATTATTTGCCTAACTCCTTATTTTTAAGAATCAAGTAAGCAGTCGGATAACCACTTATAATTCAACTTTTTGTAAGCATGTGTGTAACCACTTATTATTCAAAATCTCATAACTACTTATTTCTCATTTTTCGTAAGCGAGCGGGTAAGCGGGACTACTTATAAAAACGACCACGCCAAACAAAAATAATGAGTTTAGACGCCAAAAAATAAGTTGTGCGGAGCTATGAATTTCTATTATATAACCACTTATTTGGTAATGAAAGATTTTGCTGGGAAAGTACCAGATGTGGTACGAGCATTAAGGGAATTTTCAGGTAATCAAACAGAATTTGCTTCATGGAAGAAAAGTGTGGAAAGAATTTTGAAAATTTACGATTCGATCAAGGGAACTCCAAAATACTTTTGAATTTTGAACGTTGTAAGAAACAGAATAACGGGCGATGCAGACATCGCACTGGAATCTTACAACACACCCTTAAATTGGGATAGCATAATAAAGTGTTTAACGACACATTATGCTGATAAACGAGACCTTGGTACTCTGGAATACCAGATGTCCACCATGACTCAAGGCACTAATTCAGTGCAAGAGTATTATAAGCAGGTATATGCTCACTTATCATTAATTCTGAACAAAATTTCATGTATGGATGAAAGTGAAACCTCTATACAGGTACTAACAAGGACATACAGAAACAAAGCGTTGTATACTTTCGTAAGAGGTCTCAGAGGCGACTTGCCCAGACTCTTGGGAATGCGAGAGCCAACAGATCTCCACGAAGCCTTGCATTTGTGTCTGAAATTGGAAAACCAGCAATTCAGAACACAACATGCCAACACTAATAAAAATTCAGCTTCTGTCTCACAAGGGAAATCTAATAACCCCAACCAAAATCGAGACTTTTATCCTCAATTGACATATCTCCCTAGAAATTCGAATAATTATTCGAGACCAGTGTACGTTCAGAGGCCTATGCCGGACAATTCGTATTTACATTCGCCACAGGGTCCCAGCAAAATATTGGTAATGACACCTCATTGCTGTCTGCATTACCAATAATGATATATCATTACCCTTTGCATTATTTTGTAATATAAAATAATGACTTCCTAATAACGGCCTATTGTAGTTATTGCTTTTAAATATAAAATAATGACTTACTCGCAATAGTTTAAATAAGTACTTTTTACAAAGTTAAATTTTATACATTTATATTTATTACATATTATTTTATGACGAGTACTAAAATTACACACTAGGAAAAACTTTAAATTCTCTGAGTGTATTTCCTGAAGCTAGTAGTATTTGTGTAACTCGTTATTTTTAAGAATCAAGTAAGCAGTCGGATAACCACTTATAATTCAACTTTTTGTAAGCATGTATGTAACCACTTATTATTCAAAATCTCGTAACTACTTATTTCTCATTTTTTCGTAAGCGAGCAGTTAAGCGTGACTACTTATAAAAACGACCACGCCAAACAAAAATAATGAGTTTAGACGCCAAAAAATAAGTTGTGCGGAGCTATGAATTTCTATTATATAACCACTTATTTGGTAATGAAAGATTTTGCTGGGTAGTATTTGCTTAACTCCTTATTTTTAAGAATCAAGTAAGCAATCGGATAACCACTTATAATTCAACTTTTTGTAAGCATTTGTGTAACCACTTATTATTCAAAATCTCATAACTACTTATTTCTCATTTTTTCGTAAGCGAGCGGTTAAGCGTCACTACTTATAAAAACGACCACGCCAAACAAAAATAATGAGTTTAGATGCCAAAAAATAAGCTGTGCGGAGCTATGAATTTCTATTATATAACCACTTATTAGGTAATGAAAGATTTTGCTGGGGTGTAAGATACAGTAATCGACAGGGACCATCCAATGGTCAATACAATACGTATTTCGGACAAGTTCCGCAACCCCAAAGACAACCATATCAAACAGGACAACATATTCAGCCCCCAAGACCTAATCAACCGAAACCCCCGGTACCGATGGAAGTCGATCGTTCGATGCATTCGAAAATGGTGAACTATATGAATAATCCTGGACCTAATGTGAAATTTTCGGGAGTAAGACCCCTGCCGCAATCGGTTCAGGTTCACCAACCTAATAAAGTGCAAAGAATTAACCATGTAATAGACGAGGGTATGGAGGACATGAACAATGAAGTACAGGACAATGATACAGAAACGCCTGACTATCAGCAACATGACGCTGAAGTACAAGAACTAACAGAATATCTCGATGGATATTTTAATATGACAGACTCGACTAACGAAAATGAGAATGCCGAATTCTCCGACATTCATTTTTTAGGTTAACAAATTCTACTTTGCCGTATTTCCAATGTAAAACCAATGACGGGAAAATATTGAAAATTTTGATAGACACTGGATCTAATAAAAATTATATCCAACCATCATTGGTAAAAACTCCTAGAGAAAATGAGACCGTATTTCAAGTTAACTCGGTTGGCGGCAAAGTAACAATAACCCAGCATACCTTTTTTAATCTTTTCGGTATACGTTCAGAAAATTTAAAATTTTTTTTGTTACCTACACTAAAATCTTTTCATGGTATTCTTGGCCATGACAGCTTAAAAAAGCTAAATGCTATCATACACACTGCTGGAAACTTTATGTTGGTAAACGACTCTATAAAAGTACACATAAAACAACAAAAATCTCAATCGGTTAATAGTTTACAGTTGAGAACAGAACATTTGACGGACAACCAATTGAAGAAATTGAATTTACTGTGTAAAACATACCCCACACTTTTTACAGAACCAAACGAAAAACTAACATTTACAACGACCGTTCAAGCCGAAATCAGGACAATAACGGACGACGCAATATATTCTAGAAGCTACCCGTACCCGATGTCGATGAAAGACGAAGTTGAAAAACAAATCAGGGAATTACTCGATCACGGAATCATAAGACCTTCACGGTCACCATACAACTCACCTGTGTTAGTTGTACCTAAGAAACTAGATGCCTCAAATGAAAGAAAGTATAGAATGGTAATAGATTATAGAAAGCTTAACGCTGCTACAATACCGGACAAATATCCAATACCGGAAATAAATGAAGTTCTTTCTCAACTCGGGAAGAACAAATGGTTTTCAGTGCTCGATCTGAAGAGTGGTTTTCACCAAATCCCACTTAGGGAAAGAGATATCGAGAAAACGGCGTTTTCCGTTAACAACGGGAAATATGAATTTACCCGTTTACCATTTGGGTTGAAAAATGCCCCTGCTATATTCCAAAGGACTCTAGACGATATACTTAGAAAGCATATTGGCAGAATTTGTTACGTCTACATAGACGACATAATTATTTTCGGTCAGGACGAGGACTCACATTTCAGAAATATTGAGACTATTTTCGAAACTCTTCAAAATGCCAATATTAAAGTCCAGTTGGATAAGTGCGAATTTTTAAGAAAAGAAGTGGAATATCTAGGATTTATAGTATCCACGAGCGGTATAAAGACCAATCCAGCTAAGGTCCAAGCTATTCGAAATCTGGAACCCCCGAGGACAATTAAAGAACTCAGATCATTTTTGGGACTATCTGGGTTTTACAGACGGTTTATCAAAATTGGCAAAACCCCTGACCATCCTTTTGAGGGGTGAGAAGGGACGCATGTCCAAATCCATGTCATCTAGAATACCGGTGTCTCTGGATGACAGAGCTTTAGAGGCTTTTAATAAAATTAAAAACTCTCTTTCTTCAAGCGATGTGGTATTGGCTTTTCCAAATCTCGAAAGGGAATTTCATTTGACCACTGATGCTTCAAACTATGCTTTAGGCGCGGTTCTAGAACAAGATGGCAAACCCATCGTTTTCATATCAAGGACACTTAACAAGGCAGAAGAACACTATGCAACGAATGAGAAGGAAATGCTTGCAATAGTGTGGGCCCTTAAGACCTTGAGAAGTTACCTTTACGGTTCGGCAAAAAGAAATGATCCCATAAGCGAACAACAACAACAAACATGTCTATTCATATTCAATATATAAACAGATGTTCCTCGTCGCTTGTAGATACATAATTAAACACCAACCTTATTTAGCGTATTGCTTTATTTGGAAAGGGGATAAAGAAGAGATAGGAGGTGGTGAAATATGAAAGGCCTCAAATATGGCAACACTGTAATTGCGCGAGATGTTGAATTTTAGAACAGTTGTTGCGCGCCATTTGATGGTGAGTTGGATAACTTTTGTTGAGGCTGTTTATTTCAAAGCCCATAGGGTTTTCATACACAAAATGAACAAAACCATCCCAGCAAAAATATGTGTAAGTCATTCAAAACAAACAACTTTTAAATTGGTTACAATGGAGCGATAAGTGCTCTGTTTCTGTTTCGAATGTATGTGCTTTAAAACAACTTTCAAAAATGTATATATAATGTTGTTTTTTTCTTTGTAAATGCATTTGTTTGTAAATTACGAATTTGTTAGAGATTCCATTTTTTATCTCTAAAAAAAAAAATAGGTAATTTTATTAACGTACTTTATTAATTTACGATTATTTACATATTTTTTAATTATTCGTACATATACAAATACTTCAATTACAGTCCCCATTGAAAAAGGGAAGGAAATAAAGAATTGGATCCCATTGAACCTCCTGGACTATGATCCAAATAGGAATTCTTCTTTTTACTAAATGCAAATATATAAAAGTTAACAATTAAAATGTATTGTTAAGGCTCTATGAAGTCGCTCGCGTGCTTTTGCACCGTGCACCAAAGAAATATGTTAATAAAATTTGTTGCAATGTTAACATATTTTATCGTTTAAAACATACCAATCAAGAGGTTCCTTAACAGAGGTTGGTCCCTTACCTTTGCTTATACATTAAAAGTTCTATAAATGTTACCTGCTTTAAATGTCGATATTCTATAATTACTATTACATCTTAAAAGTCGTAAAATCAAGCGAAAGAAATAATTCTATAGTGACAAAAAATATATTATTTCTTCAACTTAAAAATAGATTTAAAAAAATAACGATTGCAAATTATAGCGTTGGAACTTAATGCATCGTTTAATGAAAAAGTTGATTTTAAGCTAACGATGGTCGACTTGCAAAATTCAAATGACGACATGGTATTCGCATTCGAAATATGTCTGGGGAAAAACTGTCCTCCAACTGTTCTCGGATTCTTTAATGAATTTAAAGCTAAAATTTCAATCATAGATCTGCGGATTCAGCAAATTTATAATGATGGCCTTATTACTCTAGAGTTGTAAAATGAAAAAATAGTTTCCTAGTACGCTTTAATATTCTGAAAATTCCTTGAGTAATGTTTTAAAAAAAAATGATCAATCAGAGGGTTACATATAACTTTTAGGCCCAGCTTTTAGGATGTAGATTATCTTTAAACTTAGTTTAACGCAGTTAATAACTGGAATACTGCTTCTAAAATCTATTTTATTTTTCGTTTTCGGTTTAACTAAACCAAGTTTAACTGACATGCCAAAAACTCGGTCTTAAAGTATTAATCTTATTTAATTCAATATCGTATCTTTTTCTAATTTAACAACTGAAGTAAACATGTTACAAACTCATTTAAAAACTGTTGAACAAAAATTAAAAAAAATTGGTTTTGTCTGATTTTGACTCAGATGCAAAAGAAGTGTTTCCTTAATATTGCCCTAAAAATAATAATAAATTGAAGCTTTTGTTACATAATAGGTTCAGAAATGGGCTCTGTAAAGGCTAAACATTAAAATTGCCTCTAAAATATGCTATTTCAGACATTATCAAAAGCACATTTAAATCACTTTGAAAAATGTATTACTTTATATATTATAAAGAGTACTTCTAAATCACTCTAAAAATGCAAACAAAATATACTCGTATTGATGTGATGAAAATGTGTATCTAAAAACCATACTTTTATTAACATCATGTAATCACTTTTAAATTACTAACAATATGCTTAAATTGAACTACTGACAACATGGGACATCACGTGTAAAATAAATCAGTGTTAAAGTAACTACTTCACAATCAGTTGATGCTATTCGGAGTGCTTTTTAAATAACTTTTTTGTAATGGATTTTTTTGCTGGGTATGATTAAAAATAAAGTCGACTTTAAAATACTCTAATTAGAAATTTATTAATTCAGTTCGAGGCCAATTTCCTTAATATGAATTAACATAATAAGTACTTTTTTCAAAAACTGCTATTTTTCTTCATCAGGATATTCTCCTAACCAGGCACGTAGGGGGGGGGGCGGCTCGAGCCGAAATGATTTGACAAATTTAAAACGTAACAAAATACAGCGAAAATAACAATGTTTTTCAAAAAAATTTAATAAAAAATATTTATTTTTAGTTGAAATCAAATAGCAAGTGACCAAGATTCTGAAGTTTTCATAAATAAAATGGACTCGAAATACAATTGCGAAAACTGTTTTCTAAAAAAAATTGTTGAGCTGTTTGGTGCCTAAAGAAAATGTTTTTTAAAGGCGTTTTTATAGAAATCCTTATTAGTTATGTGCGCTAGGCATAATCAAAGAGGTTAGAAAATAAAGAAAATGCAATCCTCCAATTTACTGAAAAAAACTCTATAAAATGTGCCTGCAAATAGGAAACTGAAATTTTTTCGCACCTTTTAATTAATAAGTGGCAATTTTTTATTGTTACTATGTACTAGCTAAAGCCTTAAAAAATCGTAAAAATCCATATAAAACTCGAACAATGGTTTTAATATCAAGGTTTATGCATCAAATTTTAAGCCTAAATATGAATACAGATCATGTGCCTACATTTCACCACAAAAATTTATATTGATTGCATTTAAAAATTTATGTATATAAAAAACTAAATGGAAAACCGCCAAACTTTAAAGACATTTAGCGAAAAATCTGTAACTTAGATTGGATAATAAAGTACGCCATTGTAATCAGCATGTCCGAAAAATATAGAATTGATGGTCAGAGCTCTATTAATTTTTAAAACTCAAGATTTTGTCATGCAGTGTAATTAGTAGACGCTACTAAATTTCAGTAAATTGTTGTATGCAATTTAAAATCAATCTGCTGAAATTACCAAAAAAGGGTATATACATTGTCCCAATAAGCTTCTTGCAGTATATTTAACAAAAATAGATTCTGCGGTTTTAGAAGACCTTGCTAAAACAAAATCCTCAAAGGGTTTTGCAAATCTAGCTCGAATTTAATATTTTTTTTGTTTTTTCATATTAAACGATTTTACGAAAATGTTTATTTTGAAAGTGGTATGAGTCGCATTTTTTTCTGAAATAGAAAAAAACTTAAAAATAATTGATAGAATGAGGGTACCCAATAAACAATACAACGATACAGTATCGTTAACGAATTCATATTAATTATCATATTTGCTATCGTTTACGATACAAAAATATGAACTCGTAATGATATCATAATTTTTAAAAATAATGATAAATTTTCTGAAAAAGTCACCTTTGCTGGTTCTAATTTAATCGTTAAAGATAGCATATACTTCTTTATTTCGATATCGTTAATGATATCATATTTTCACCGAATAGTGATAAAATAACGACAAAAATTTTGCAGTATGACGAAAATATAACCGCATTGCCTGATATTGTCAATATCATATATATACATTGTCCCAATAAGCTTCTTGCAGTATATTTAACAAAAATAGAATCTGTGGTTTTAGAACACCTTGCTAAAACGAAATCCTCAAAGGGTTTTGCAAATCTAGCTCGGATTTTAATTTGATGTCCTCTTGAAATTTTAATCACGTTCACGTAATAAATAAAATAAAATGGAAAATAATAAATTGTTTGTTATAATCAGTTTGGTGTTAAAAATTGTCGGAATCGGTTTAGAAATTGTGAGTAAAAATGTCAGGACACCCGAAAATTTCTATACAAAATGAAACATTTTGTACAAACAAACAATCGGAATAAAAATTACTAGAACTGGGCATTATAGGTCACAGTTCATTTCAATCAATTTTATTTTTGAGCTAGTGTGTTCTTTTAGTTCACTAGTTCATTCGAGAAAACAGCTGAACTCAGCGGAAAATTTGCTAAACATTAGAAAAGTACAAACTGCAAGAAAAAATCTGTTAAATTTAAAAAATTTCAGCTATATTTTAGTTAATCGAAAATGACAATTTGCTAAGATCGGCAAAAATTTTCCTGGATATTAGTCGACTAAACATCACAAACAGTTTTAAGTTTTTTTTTTTTTTTAATTTCTTAATGCGAATAAAAATCCAAACTTCAGAAAGCAATCTACAATTTTCTAGCAAATATTGCTGTTCCAAAAACGATTTACTAATTTCAAAAGCTTTCTTTGCAGGGCCACTTTTAACTAACTAATCTTTTTTGTTTGCTATGTTACAGGATTTTTTCTATCAGTATAAAATTATATTATGGCAATTGTTTGATTGATAATTCCGAATAAAATAAAAAAACCGAAAGAATAGTTGAAATTTAACTTATTCGTGAACGCGAGAGAGTTCGTAACTCTAAAAATGAGAAATATTTTTGGAGTTTCGCGACACACAGATATTTCAAGAGGCCATAAAATATAAAAGCGAGCTAACTTTGCAAAATCCTCTGGAATTTTACTTTCATTTACTATTGGAATCTGAAGATTTCCACGGTGTCGATGCTTGGAAAAAAATGGATGAAACAACATACCTACTCCATATCGTAAACGGATGTCAAAAAATTTTAAATATTAACAAAAAACTAAAATTTTTGAAAATTGAAATCACCTAGAAATTAAATAACACTTGAAATATTAAATTTAGTTTAGAACTTATGAAATGCGTTAAAATTTAATTTTCTTTTATGGGTATAAGCCATTCTTAATTGTAATATTTAAAAAGTTTCAAAAAGCTTTACCTTTTTGAGTGAGCTCTTGGAGATAATTTTATAAAACTCTGTGTCTCTGACTAATAAACATTTTTTTTAAAATTTTCGTTCTTTCTTTACCAGTATCAGGCAATTAATAAAAGAAATTTTTCTTTTAATTTTTCTGCTGAATTATCACATAAAAGGTCTGTACCTTTAAGTTACCGCGGCAACCATTATTACCAAAAAGCGTTCCCGTACTCGAAAATTGGGCAAATGAGAGCGCTCAAAATGGTGTATTTGTGTTTCTCTTTTTACTGTTAACTTTGGAAAATTGTAAAAGCGACAATTGGTGTAGTGATAAACAAATAATACCATTGAGAAAAAAATTTTAAATTTTAATTAAGCAAAGAAATACGCTAAATAAAACTTTTATATATAAAAATTAACTAAACAAAGCTAAAAAAAACTTTTAAATGCGAAAAGTATGTGCATCTGTGTGATTTGTTAGCCTTAATTTATATGCATTTAAATTTTTTTCTTTTAACTAAGTTTTGGGCTAGAAAAGTGATTTTGTGCGTTGACGTACTTTTGGGCAATTTTGTGCCTACTCTCATTTTACTGAACTTTACACAAAAAAAGTAAAGGAGCACACTTAACTTAACGAGTTTTTGGTAAGGGTTGTAAATTTTTCAACTGTGTACATAGTATACAAAAAAAAAAAAACAACACGGGAAAAATTAACCAAAAAAATTTTAAAAAGCCCCCTCCCCCCCGAAATAAACTCCTAGCTACGTGCCTGCTCCTAACAAATACTTCAGAGTTTTTGCTTTCAAAAAATCTCTGCACTTTCAGGAATGAAAAGACAATCGTTTCGGGGATTTTCCAGGTCCCCTTCTTCAGTTTTCTTTAGAAAGTGGTGGCAATAGTGCAATGCAAATTGAAACATCAAAATTTCATATTAAACGTAGCCTACTACATCAACGAAATGAAAATGGAGCAAATAATAAAATATGTTTTCGAAGTCTCTGCAAAGACATAACCAACAATAGAAATATTATCAAAGTTTTCCGTTTTTGTATTTCGTACCGTCGGTACAAATAAAATACAAAGTTTATTTTTACCCACTTCTTTGTCAATACAAAGAAGAGGCAAAAACATTTCTCCATACTGTGAGTGTTGTCAAAATGTTGGTTTTCAATTTTTATTCAAAAAATAAAAATTGTTATTATATTTACACGTTGTTAGCGTGCCTTAAAGTTTAGAATTAAATTTCTTTTAGATAAAATAAAACACAATATTTGTTGTTAAGGTAAAATAATTGTTAAGGTAAATTTATTGTAATGTTTAAGTACAAATACTATTTTTTGCCTCTTTTTATATAAATAAATCATTTAGTATACCAACACGTGAGCATGTAACAACTAATTGTCTGGTGTTCAAGCCATCGGCGTAGATAGGTCGTATTAGTGGTCAGCATTACACCACTATGTGGTCAGGGTATTATAAGTTTGTGCTGATGTTTGTAACACCAAAAAATATTGGTCGTAGACCCACCTTATAGTATACCGATCGGCTCAGAATTTTTTTTTATTTCGATTTAACGATGTCCGTCTGTCCGTACGTCCGTCTGTCTGTCTGTCCATGCAATCTTGTGCGCACTCTACAGGTCGCAAATATTAAGATATTTTGATGAAATTTGGTACGCAGACCTATGTTGGCCCAAGGACGAACAAGTTTGATTTTGGTGAACATCGGTCCATGGTTAGACCTAGTGCCCATATAAGGGTCCTACCAAAATTATACTGTTTATACGCTGCAGGTCGCAAATATTAAGATATTTTGATGAAATTTGGTACATAGACCTATGTTGGCCCAAGGACGAAGCCTATTGATTTTGGTGAACATCGGTCCATGTTTAGAACTAGTGCCCATATTAGGCTCCCCCCAAAATTGGCTTGGTTACAAACTGCAGGTCGCAAATATTAAGATATTTTAATGAAATTTGGTGCGCTGACTCACATTATAGAAAATTTTGACACGAGCCCCATTTTAACCCATTCGAATTTCGGATCCAAACATTAGTTGGCTTTTACCCAGACTGGTGTAGGGTATTGTATAGTCGGCATGCCCGACTTTAACCTTTTTACTCGTTTTTTGCTAATTTTGGCAACATATGTCTACTGATTTTAAATAAATTTTAGAAAAATTGTTGCAAACTGCAATTCAAAATCGATTTGCTAAAATAAATATATATCAATCATTTTAGTACAATGAAATTGGTATAAATAACACTGCATGACACTCAAAAATTAATGGAGATCCGAGCATCAGTTCTATGTATTTATAACATGCTGATTACAATAGCGTACTTTATTTTTCGATCTAAAGTACAGATTTTTCGCTAAATGTGTTTAAAGTTGGACTTTGGGGACAACTTGGAAAGCTATGCTGCTATATAAAATTTTTGAAAAGTCGCAATTTTAACGTATAGGCCTCTATAAATGAATACAATTTTTTGTTAAAATATTTTCCTTGTAATTGCTTCTATAAGCCATAGCATTTATTAAGGCCGATTTTGCTTTTAGCGATTCAATTAGCTAAAACCTTAAAAATCGTAAATATGCATACAAAACGCAAACAATGGTTTTAATATCAAGTTTTATGCAATATCAATATCAAGTTTTAAGCCTAAATATGATTACAGATCCTGTGCCTAATTTTCACCACAAAAAATTTATATTGATTGCATTTGAAAATTTTTGTATATAAAAAACTAAATGGAAAACCGCCAAACTTTAAAGACATTTAGCGAAAAATCTGTGCCTTAGATTGGAAAATAAGAATTTTTAAAAGTCAAGATTTTGTCATGCAGTGTAATTAGTACACTCAAAAAAAAAAGTCAGTAAAGTCTGCAAAAAATGTTGCTGTGTCAGCAAAATTTTAGTCAGGAGCGTGCTTGCAAAAAAGTTGGTAATTTCAACAAAAAGTTTGTTGAAAATCAGCGACCTGATTTTTACCAAAAAAATAGTATTCTTCAGCAAAAGTTTTGCTAACATTTAGTCGACTGCAAATGAAAAAAATCCTTGCTAAAATTACTAAACTTTTTGCTGAATATTAGTAGACTGAAAAAAACTCAAAAAACTTGTAGCGAAGTTTTACTTTAGTTAATTTATTTGCTGAAAATTTAAATATAGAATATGTGCAGAGTTGTTTTTCTTTTTTTGTCATTTCCGTTTCCAGACAAGCTGCGACATCTACATCTTGTCTATCTGGTTGTCGTCCACGCTATGAATGCGGTTATCAGCACAATTTTTGTAGCAAAATAAATTTGTAAAACATTAGTTCAAAATTAGATTAGCGCTAAAAAAATATAACTAAAATTTTTGCTGAAAACGGAATTTCAGCAAAAAAAATTGCTGAAAACTAGTACACTTGATATACAAGAAGTTTTACTAATTTTTCTACTAACTTATTTTTTTGAGTGTAGACGCTACTAAATTTCAGTAAATATTGTTGTAAAATGCAATTTAAAATCAATCTACTGAAATTACCAAAAAAGGATACTAAAAATAAACAAACTGTCAAATCTAAAAAAAAAAATAATTAAAATCAAATTTAATAAAAAAAAATTATTTTTTCTTTCAACTTCAACATATTTAAAATTTGGAGTAAAATTGCAAACTGTTCTCCAGTTATTACCTTTTTATGCATTAGAGATAAAATAAAATTTAATGAGTTTTATTTCCGAAGTAAGAATATATCAATAACAACAAATATAAACTAAATAAGAATTCTAAAAAAGCCACGAATTCTTGTAAATAACATTTCCTTAAAGTATCCACTTGTTGTTACATATGTTGAAAGATTCTTGCAGTATATTTAACAAAAATAGATTCTGCGGTTTTAGAAGACCTTCCAAAATGATCATCGCGGTCAGCTTGTTGCTAATACAAAATCCTCATAGGGTTTTGTAAATCTAGCTTGGATTTTAATTTGATGTTCTCTTGAAATTTTAATCACTTTTACGTAACAAAGACGCACTATCAGTTGCTTATTTTTATTTAAATTGTTTGTTATAACCAATTTGGTGTTAAAAATTGTCGAATCGGTTTAGAAATTGTGAGTAAAAATGTCAAGACACCCGGAAATTTCCATACAAAATGAAACATTTTGTAAAAACAAACAATCGGAAAAAAAATGACTAGAATTGGGAATTATAGTTCACAGTTCATTTCAACCAATTTTATTTTTGAACTAGCGTGTTCTTTTAGTTCACTAGTTCGATAAATTTTTTCAATTGTTCATACACTAATATAAAGGGTTTTTCAATAAGAACGCTACAAAAGTTTTTTTAGATAAAACAAAAACGGTTTTGGATATCAATGAAATTCGTTATTCCTGTGAAAGTACGTTCGATGCCATTATGTATGGAAATCGATCTCTTTTGCATGGCCACCACGGGCACGCTTGCAGAAGTCCAGACGCTGAACCCAATTTTCGTCGGTATTCAAGCATAAATCGGCCGATATTCGTACGAAGTTCATCAATCGTCGTTGGCTTGTTGGCATAGACCATAGATTTGACGTAGCCCCACAGGAAATAGTCCAACGGCGTCAAATCGCACGACCGAGGCGGCCAATCGACTGGACCATTTCGTGAGATAACACGTTCTCCAAACTTGGTTTGCAATAAATTGATTGTGACATTCGCTGTGTGGCTTGTGGCGCCGTCCTGTTGGAACCACATGTCCTCCAAATCCATATCATCCAATTGGGGCCAAAAATATTCGGTTATCATTGAACGGTAGCGATTCCCATTCACAGTAACGTGCCGGTCTTGATCATCACGGAAGAAGTACGGCCCAATGCCGCCGCCGGCTCATAAACCGCACCAAACCGTAATTTTTTCGGGATTCAATGATGACTCATGGAGTACGTGTGGATTGCTGTCTGACAAATAACGCATATTTTGTTTATTGACGTAGCCATTCATTATGACGACCATAAATTGGACGTAGCGCTCTTAACGTTGAGGCCACTGACTCCGAATTTCGGTAGTAAATTTTAATAATTTCGACTCGTTGTTGGCTCGTATATCTTTCCATCATGAAATGGCAAACCTTACTGAAGAGAAATGTCAAACGAGCGGAAAGAAATATGGCGTCGTTTGTTGTCCCTGTCTTTCTACTTTTGTAGCGTCCCTGTTGAAGAACCCTTTAAAAGTCTTCAAAAAATTTTGCGGAAAAACGGCTGAACTTAGCGGAACATTTGCTAAACATTAGAAAAGTACAAACAGCAAGAAAGAATCTCTTAAATTTACAAATTTTCATTTATTTTTTTGAATTTCTTAATGCGAATAAAAATATACACTGCATAAAACAGTCTACTATTTTCTAGAAAATATTTCTGTTTCGTCCCTGTGGGAAACGGACCTGTCACAGGACACGTCACGTAACTGGTCCATTGGGACCGGGACCGGTCCTCGGACCGGTTCTTTAATATTATAAGGACCGGTCACTTTAACATGGGCTTGTCATAGGAGGGGGTGAATTGCGCTTTGTAACATGTCACAGGATTAACGCAAAGAACCGGTCACATAACTAACGCAAAAGAACAAGTCACAGAACTAACACACAAGAACACGTCACAGAACTCAGCCTAAAATACATGGCACCGTACCAGTTTTAAAATTAACAAAGTTTACTTTAAAATTTTATTTATTTAATTTTAATATTAATCCTACAAATATTTGAATTTTAAAGACTAACATTTTCTTAATGAAAATGGAAGCAAATAAAGTTATTTGAAATGAACATAACATTTTAATGTCACATAAAACAGAGTTCTACACCCAGAAAACAATCCCAGTTGGGGCCACCTAATTTCTTGTCAATCGAATTCGGGCGGTTGTGACAACTATCTTTATATTAAATTTAATTTTTAGTCGTGAAAGCCAATATTCAATTGTATAATTCCATATTATATTCCACATAAATATTATTGAAACTTTTTCGTACATATTTTTATTGGTCACGGAATAGGTATTTTCATACCAGTCATGTTTTGACTAGTCACGCGGCAGGTCCTTTGAGATTGGTCTATTTATACCGGTCACGGCACAGATCACGGGGTAACTATTTTCAGACCGGTCCCATTTTCACCATACCCGTGATTGGTTCTTTCAAACCGGTCCTGTTTAGACCTGCCACAGGACAAGTCACGGGTTAGGTCCATTTAGACCGGTACTATTTGCTCCGGTCACGGTACAGGTCCTTGCATTCAACTCATCCCTTTTTTCCCACAGGGTTGTAGCAGGAGAGACCGTTATTTATATTCAACTCAATTAAATTAAATGATAAATCAACTTTTGAATATATAACGATTTCTACTAATATTCATCAACATTTCTTTGCCGCTTGAACAAAATTTAGCTTAAATATTACTAAAATTTCGTACACTTAAAAGTTGCATTTTTGCTGTTTTTATCTCACTAATATTTAGAAAAAAGGATTTACTAATTTCAAAAGCTTTCTTTGCAGGGCCCCTTTTAACTAATTTTGAATATCTTTTTTGTTTCCTAATTTTACAGGATTTTTTCTCGTCGATAATCGTCCTAGCAGATCAACAATTGAGCGTGGGGCTACGTCAAATCTATGGTCTATGCCAAGAAGCTAGCGACGATTGATGAACTTTGTACGAATATCGAACGTGAAATTGCAGCAGTATCGGCCGATTTAAGCTTGGAAACCGTCGAAAATTGGGTTCAGCGTCTGGACTTCTGCAAGCGTGCCCGTGGTGGCCATGCAAAAGAGATCGATTTCCATATATAATGGCATCGAACGTACTTTCACAGGAATAAAGAATTTCATTGAATTTAAATAAAACAAAACCGTTTTTGTTTTATTTAAACTTTTTTACTTTTGTAGCGCTCTCATTGAAAACCCCTATATTAAAAAATATGCAATAATGTGCAAAATATGCAAAAATATGCAATAAAAATCATAAAATATGCAATAAAATATGCACTTAAAAGCAAAATATGCAAAAATATGCATTTATAACAAAATATGCAACAACAAATCCATGCCATTTTTTTTGCAAATTCTTTGATTCGGAAAATTATTTGGTCAAAATCATTTTGGGCCACTGACTACAAACATGCATTTGCAAGGAAAGTCCTTGCCATGGTAATAGCTAATGCCTACAAGCAGGAAACCTGTATTTTTTAAGGAAAAACCAAAGGTTAATTCGTCAATTTTATGTTTAAATTTTAACAAATATGAAGAAAAATATTAGTAGTAACAATAAAAAATAGCCACTTATCAATTAAAAGGTGAGAAACAAATTTTAGTTTCCTATTTGCAGGTACATTTTATAAAGTTTTTTTCAGTAAATTGGAGGATTGCATTCTCTTTATTTTCTAACCTCTTTGATTATGCCTAGCACACATAACTAATAAGGATTTTTACAAAAACGACTTTAAAAAAACATTTTCTTTAGGTACCAAACAGCTTAAAAATTTTTTTAGAAAACAGTTTTCGCAATTGGATTTCGAGTCCATTTTATTTATGAAAACTTCAGAAACTTGGCCACTTGCTATTTGATTTTAACTAAAAATAAACATTTTTTATAAAACTTTTTGAAAAATATTGTTATTTTCGACGTATTTTGTTAGGTTTTAAATTTGTCAAATCAATTCGGGTGGGGGGCTCGAGCCCCCCTAGCTACGTGCCTGCGCCGAGGGGTACACCTGATTGGAGATACCGTTTAATCAATTGGCAACGAGATGGGAGGTCCTCTGTAGCATCCGAGTTCACTGGAGAAAAGACTTTGATATTTACCCAAAACATCTTTGACTGATACAGTATCTTTTACAGTATGTATTCCTTTAATCTGAATACCTAGCGATGGAAACCAATTCCAGCCAACAATATCTGTTTGGTTGCCATCGACAACTACGAGTGGCAAACTATTAATTTGCTTATTGTTATAATGTATAGATACATCTGCGACACCTAGAACCGGAATGATTCCTTTGAAAATCCATCAGTTGCATCCCACACTGGTTAAGCTGCGGTGCGGCATCAGCCCATATACCTCGAAAAGATTTGGAAGGGTGTAATCGGAACCAGAGTCTAAATCGAATACGCAAGGGTGGCCATTAATCATGATCGCAATCAACAGCCAGTTTACGTAAAGCAGCCAATTAATCCGCAAAATTCTCATCGGGTTGTTGGTCGCGTTTGTGAAATTTATAAAACGAAGCAATTTTGGACGGACGAGGGGAGAAATGATTAGTTAAGATTTCCTTAATTTCAGATAGACTTAACTCTCTCACCGGTTTTGGAGATGCCAACGACGTCAAGAGATCAAATAAATTGGCCCCGGCCACAGTAAGAAAAGTAGCTTTTTTCCGGCTGTCTCCTTGCACGTCATTGGCCAGCAAAAACAACACATACCGCGCATAATAACTAGACCAGTTTTCTGGACGCGAAATGTGGAATGGCTCTATATTACCCACGGTCGAATTTCGGACATCGCCCAGCCCAAACCGCTGAAGCTAGGAAGTTGAAATTTGGTACGTAGGTTCCTCTTTCAGCGTAGACGTCCGCTAAGACGGGATTTTTGTAAATTCCTACCGGAATAGTAGGGGCTAACTTTTCTAGAAAGTACTTTCAAGAATTTTGGACAGGGACGTTGTAAAAATGGGGGTTAAAAAGAGGAAAAGAGCCCCCCTTGACGGCCTGCCCAAACCGCTGGAGGTAGGAAGTTGAAATTTGGTATAAAGGTTCCTCCACTATCGTAGACATCCACCAAGACGGGATTTTTGGAAATTTTTACAGGGAGTGGCAAAAAGGGGAAAAAGTACCCCCTTGACGGCCTGCACAAACTGCTGGAGCTATGAAGTTGAAATTTGGTATGTAGGTTCCTCGACCGGTGTAGACGTCCGTTGAGACGGAATTTTTGGAAACTCTTATCGGGAGGGGCAAAAAGGGGACAAAAAAGTACCTTTTCCAAAAAAATACCTTTTTCCAAAAAAAGTAACTTACTTATTATATAATTATAAACAAATCAATTAAAAATTAAACATTGACAAAATATAAAATTGAATATGAATTAAATAAGCAGGATTTATAACATAAGATAAAAAATTTTTTAAAATATTAAAAATGGAAAAAAACAATGTGATTAGTAATAGATAATGTAGTAATAAGTTTAGGTATAATATTGCATTAGTAATTTTTTAAATTTCATTGCGTTGCTGGTGTACTGAATGTCGGTTGGAAGATGGTTACAGAAATTGATGGTATAAATGAAAAATTGTTGTTTAGAAGTTGTGTCACGATATTTAAATTGTTTAAAGCTACTGTTTCTTGGCGATCTTGTGGGTATCAGCCGGTGAAATAGATATTCCGGTTCCTTGGTATAATTAACCTTATGTAAATAGACTAGGTTTTTGAATATTAAGTAATCATTAAGGGAGATTCCTAAAATGCGACGGGAGTACTGGGATACATGATCAAACCTAGATAGACCGAATATATATCGTGCGATGTTATTGAAGGTAGTGTTGAGCTTCCTTTTGTCATCCGCATTACAGCCTGCGAAGAGCTCAGATGAATACAATAGATTTGGCACTAAATATGTTTTTGCCAACAGCATTCTTATCTTTGGTGGTGTAAAGTGCTGAGTTGTCGATAAGCCTCTAAGCATGCCATATATTTTTCCACATGTTTGATTAATATGGTCCGACCAAGTAAGTGTTCGATTAAAAGCAACACCCAAATTCTTAGCAGTATCTACAATTTCAATTCTAGAGTCACCAAGATATACATTTATATCATAATTAATTTTAACAGACTTCTTACATATTATGAAGCACTTTGACTTCTTGGGATTAAGGCACAAACCGTTTGACGAAGCCCAAAAAAGAATTTTGTTAAGATCGTTGTTAAGTTCAGCGAATTTATTACAAATTGAAGATCTGCTACAACTCAGGTATAGTTGTACATCATCTGCATACATTTCTATTTTAGAATATTGTATTTGTTTTGGAAGATCGTTGGCATATAAAGAGTACAGCAGTGGCCCAAGTATTGAACCCTGTGGTACTCCTCTGGAAACAGATAATAGACTAGAGATAATTCCATTATTGAAAACATATTGCGTCCTATCAGTGAGATAAGACAATATCAGTCTTACAGCAGCTGGTGAAAAATTAAACATTTTGTTTAATTTTAAACTGAGTGTTTGATGCTCAACGGTGTCAAAAGCTTTAGAGTGATCAAGTAATATTAAAAACGAAATTTTATTATGATCCAGATTGTTTCTGATATCTTCGACAACATCTGTTAATGCTGTTATACAACTATGCTTAGATCTAAACCCGGATTGTCGATCAGTTAATAGATTTCCATCGTATACGTATTTAGAAATTTGTTTATGTAACAGGCGTTCAAAGACTTTAGAAAAGTAAGGAAGGATCGCAATTGGTCGACAGTCCTTATCAGTTTTCGGTACCGGGATAAATTTGGAAAGTTTCCACTCAACAGGGAAAGTACTAGTTGTAATAATGGTGTTAAATAAGTGCATAACAAAGCGAATTATCCAAGGTAAAATCATTTTCAGGTAAATAGCTTATTATTGGTCTGGTTACCTTGACGTATTTGTTGAAACATCCCTTGATTTTGTTTTACGTCAGATGAAGCCTCTTCTACTATCTCAATAGCTTCGTAAAATGATTTGGTTCTGCTCGCTTCTATGGTTCTTACCAATTCCCTGTTCTTTAGACCATTTTTAAATGCGTTGAAAGCTATCATCGCATTCGTTCTTACTACAGTTTCTCTGTATGTTGTTCCTAGTTCGGCTATCTGAACTTCGTTTAGTTCAGTGATTAGATTCACTATTCTGTCAGCGAACTTTCTAATGGAATCTGTTTGAATGGTACTCGATATTTCATTTAAAATTGTGTTTGGTAATTTCTTTATTCTGTATGCCTTCTCCAATGAACTCAACAGTTGTTCAACATTTTCTGGGGCTGCTCCTTGTCTCACTCGGTTTTGTACCCTTGTTGTCAACCTAGTGTTGAAAATGAAACTAAAAAATGATGGTTGCTTATTTACAGATATCGAATCTTTTTAAGCTCTTAGATTTGCCAAAAATGAAGACAAATCCTCTCTAGCACCATTATAAACAGGTAATAATTTGGAAATCGCGGATAATTCGTTTGGGTCTAATTAGGGTTTATGTCCCGGGAATTCCCGGGACGGGATTCCCGGGAATCCCGCCCTTTTTTGAATCCCGTAATCCCGGGAATTTTATGCGGGATTTCCCGGGATTTTTTTTAGTCTTGTACAGTAGTTTTAGCTAGTTTTATTGCAATTTTAGATGCTTTATTTAAATTTAAAGCATTGATTTTTTTAAATTAATTTAAATAAAAAATATTTAAAATTAAAAAATACGGTTTAAAATTTAATAAACTGAATTAAGCCAAATTCTTTTTGGATGCCAATTGAGTTTGGTGTAGTTAAACCGAAAAATATTATATTAGCAATTCCCAAATTTACGAACTAAAATACTTGTCCTTCGGGAAATTTTTTCTTCTTTAAGATGATGATATTTGTTCAAATAAAGCAATATTTATATAGGCTGTTTTAAACTCGGAAAGATTTTGCAACCTTGCCTATATGTTTTGCACATGTACTGAAGTAAAATCGTACCGAAAATCTTATAGTGCAAACCAGCCTTATACAACATTTCAACATCATTATTTCAGTTCCAAATACCTCCAATAAACTAGGGATTAAAGTTAAAAAATAGTAATTTTTTCGTATTTTCAATTAACATAAGTATTTTGAGTTTCGTTTACTTCAAATAATTTCATTTAAAGTTCAATTGCTATTCCTTTATTTTAAATATATTTTTTAAATATTATTAATTTTTAAAATAATAAATACATCAGATGCTTTTTCAAATTATTTTGAATTTTTTATATGCTAATTTAAAATGCAACTAAATATGAAAATTAAATAATTTCTTTTTAAGGAGTTGTGGCATAAAAAATTTCTATTCAAGAAAACTAATTAAAGTTATGAAACTATTCAATATTTTAGTGTCTACTTTTATAAAACAATTTAGGCGTATTTGCCTAAAAATTTCTGTGAAAAATGCTCACGTTTAAACTTTTTTATAAAACTAATTCTAGACGTATACTTCTGAAAATCTGCATAGAAAAAAACAAAACATCTAGAAATATAAATTTTTGGATTTCATGTAAAGAAATTTTTAAGCAAAAAATTGATTTTAGTTCTGACAATAAAACTGGTCCGACACAAGTTTGCACCCATTAACAATTCCAATATATCCTGAAAAAAGCGATCAAAATAATATAACCGTGTCTTTCACTTTTCTATATCAATTCGTTTAACACCTTAAACCGCGAAATTAATATCACTATGCGACTGTCAAAATCGGGATGGGATGAAACCAACGGGAAATGTTATATCGGTCAAAAACAAGTTATACGTGTCCCGGCGTTTCGCTGGGTCACCCCTAGGAATCGAGATATATCTTTTTTTTTTGACATAACTCGAGAACCACTAGTCCGATTTTGCTCAAACAATTTAAAAAAAATTAAATTAATTAACTACAATTCCTTTAATCTGTTCATATAACGTTTTTCTATATACTCAACAGTTTTGCCGGTAAAAATAAATGTTTGTTACCGCTACCATAAAAATCAATAACCTTTTGTTTATTACTTTTTTTTTAATATTTTAGGCAAAAAATATTTTTTTCTTCATACATTTATTTTTACCGGCAAAACTGTTGAGTATATAGAAAAACGTTATATGAACAGATTAAAGGAATTGTAATTTTTAATTTTTTTAAAATTGTTTGAGCAAACTCGGACTAGTGGTTCTCGAGTTATGTCAAAAAAAAGACCACCAAAGATCAAATCGATATATCTCGATTCCTAGGGGTGACCCAGTGAAACGCCGGGACACGTATAACTTCTTTTTTACCGATATAACTTTCCCCGGTAGTTTGAACCCTTCCCGATCACTGACACCTACCATTTGTCTCACAGTGTATTTAGTTAATATATAACTAAGAGTTTTTTTAATTAGGACGGCCTTCCATATAAATATATTATATAAATAATAATTCACGATTTAAATTGCTAAAAGAATTGACCTGGAAAAAGTGGAAGACATGGATATTTAGCCCTGCTTTCAGAACATTTTCTCATGGATACAACCAAAAGAGAAATTTTGTCCAACGGTGTTTAACCAAAAAGTGGTTTTTCAAATACATTATATGTCGAATTTATATATTTTCTAACGAGCGGGAATTCCCGGGATCCCGGGAAATTCCGAAAAAAATCCCGCTGTCCCGGGAAATGAAAAAGTCCGGGAAAAGAAAAACCCTAGGTCTAATACAGTTGCCATGTTTGTTGTTTGCTGACTTATATCCAATTTTATTCTGTTTTCCATATGCTCACACAAAATATTCAATGCTTCCTTTTCCAATGTATCTAACTTTTCTATACGAGTTTTTCTATTATCTCCCTCTATTCCCTCGGACAATATCCCTTCTGACTCTTCAACTAATCTTCTGACTTCTTCTTCCCTAGCTCGAATCGTATCAAGTGAATACGGTCTTTAACCAAAAAGTGGTTTTTCAAATACATTATATGTCGAATTTATATATTTTCTAACGAGCGGGAATTCCCGGGATCCCGGGAAATTCCGAAAAAAATCCCGCTGTCCCGGGAAATGAAAAAGTCCGGGAAAAGAAAAACCCTAGGTCTAATACAGTTGCCATGTTTGTTGTTTGCTGACTTATATCCAATTTTATTCTGTTTTCCATATGCTCACACAAAATATTCAATGCTTCCTTTTCCAATGTATCTAACTTTTCTATACGAGTTTTTCTATTATCTCCCTCTATTCCCTCGGACAATATCCCTTCTGACTCTTCAACTAATCTTCTGACTTCTTCTTCCCTAGCTCGAATCGTATCAAGTGAATACGGTCTTTTCTGAGATTTCCTCGCATTAGAGGTCAGTGACTCTAATTTTTCATATACACTGTCCATTTACTAAGCATGCAGATATAGATTTTCCTGTTCTGAATTTTAAAATTTAATGTTTTTTATTAGTTTCTCTAAAAATATAATCTTTCATAGAATACAATTTTTCTACTATATCGAGTTTATCTATTTGTCCTTGGACAATGTTACCCAAATGTTGTGCTTGTTCGCTTGCAACTTCGTTTATTGTATTTTTTATGTATCTCTTAACTATACAGATTATTGTTACCATTAATATAATTATAGTAATTAATAATTTTCTTCTGATTATAAATTCAAGCATTATTCCTTATTTATTAATTTTCGTTCCAGTTTGTTTTTTTTTTATTTTCCCTTACTAGGCATATTACACAAACATTTTTTTTTTCAATTTTAATTTTATTTCTAATGTTCCTATCCATTAGTTTTTGTTTTACAATAATTGTTTTTTCATTTCAATTCTTTTTTCTTATTTTTTTTTTTAAACAAAAAAGAATGTATTATTTCGTTTTCATAAAAAAAATATTCCTTAAATGTTTACTTTTAAAATTTTTATTTAAAAAAAAACATTTTTACACATTTAACATTTTCTATTTCTCTTTTTCTTTAACTTTTCTTTCTTTATGACCTTTATTTGTATTTTTAGGTCGTTGATTTTCTTATTCAATGCTGCTCTGATTTCCGGTGACCGCTCGTACGTCAGTTGATGCTCCGTTATGAGGATGGTTTTCTTCGCTCTATTCAAAGCACCTCCTCTTGACTTGTTCACGTTGGGCAGTGGAAAGATTTCAAAATTTGGTTGTTTTCCAACTAGTCTTCTAGAATAAAACTAGTCTTCTAGCCCGTCCGGCTTGTACTGATAAAAAATTTTTTTTTATTTTTTTTAAGAAAGGATACAGATTCAGCATAAGCTAGGTTTTTCTGTATCCTTTTCAGGAACTTGAATTAAGCAAGGAAAATAAGCAAGTATTTGCTTTGTCTTTTCCTATGCTGTGTTTATTCAAGTTTTGGCAGGATCGCCATGTAGAATAAAACTAGTTTAGTTTTATGTTTGGATAAACTCTGTTTTTATTTACAAAAATGATCTGGTTCTTATACTATTTTCGTTGGGAAATTCTAACTTCCCATTTGAGTTACTTTCTAAAGTACACTCGATAGCTTAGAATTTTACTTAGACTTACTTCTAGCTTAAGAGAAGTTCTAGACTTCTCCTATGAGTGATTTTCTCAAATACACTCAATAACTTATTATATTAAACACTTGCTGTTGCATTTACTTAATACACGACAAAAGAGCGTCGCATTATTTTGATAGTAACTTCCAATGAATACTTGCTGTTCATTGGTGACACATATTCTTCATTCCCAGTTGTATTTCAAATGAAATACAATGTATAAAGCATACGATCAATTTTCATTGGTGGCACACTTACGTATTACTCATAATGAAACTGATAGTGTCAAAATATTGTTCTACAATGAAAAGAAAAGTACTATGCTCTAAGATTATTGAACTCAAATGCAATAACATGTGTTTAGTGTATGCATGCCTTATTCATGTCGCACGCTACGTTATGCATATACTACAATGTATGTCATTTATCCCCACTGCATTAGATCTGACGTCCCGAAAACCTTCAGCTATATCGGTTAAATTGAAACATTGGAAATCAAATAGGGTTGTTGTTGAAACCGAATAATTATTTTGAGTGTAGAAATCCACATGCACTGGGGGTTGGGGGATATTGACACATTTTTCATTCAATGCATCTACATCAATATCATTTATTCGTGCTTGCGTTCCCAAAATGCCAATATCACGTATTTGTTTCCAAGTTTTCTTAGAGTCAACTGCAGTATTGAATTTGTTACTGTAATACAACGATTTATCATGTTTTATCTTTGAAACAACCGCTCTTCTAGCCAAACGATAGTCATTGTGCATTTCAGTTGTTTTGTAACGTTTCCATCTATGATAAAGACTATCCCGTTGGTCTATTAGTGCTTTTGCTTCAGCTGTGAACCAAAGTCCTACCCTGTTTTTTACATTTTTGGTCTTGAGAGGCACATGTTTGTTGTAAATTTGCAAAATTAGATTGTTGAGGAGATTCAATTGATCATTGGCAGTAGTTATATAGTATATTTGATCCCAAGCAGCATTATCAAGATCATATTCAAGAGATGTGATATTAATGTTGTTAAAGTCCCTGAAAGTATACGTTTGGGATTGGTTTTTTGCCTTAAAATTGTATGATTGAACAATAAGATCATGCTTTGAAAATGCAGGCATAGCCAATTGATCATAGTGTAGCACTTTTGTTTTTTTCGCTAACATAAAAAAGGTCCAAAAGTGTGCTATTAGTGGCAGAAAAGTGTGTGGGTCTGGAAGTGTTTACAGGAGATAAATTGAATGACGACATATGTGTTCCCAAATGTGTAAGCAGATTGCCGTTAAAATCACCAGCCAAGATGACATCCGGGTATGCTTAAGGTTAAAAGCTCAAATTTTGTAATAAGCGTGTCTAATTTAATGTTTTTATCAGATCTGAAGATACACCCAAGCAAAAATTTCTCTCCATTAGAGTTTACTTCAATAAAATCATATTCCACATCATTAACTGCATTATAGGTACAAAGAAGTTTGTATGAAACATTGTTTTTTACATAGATTGCTACGCCTCCAGCTTGACCATCTCTGTCGGATCTAAATATTTGGTATCCACTTAGTTCAACTATCTTGTTATTATTCTTCTATCTATCTTGTTATTAATCTTCTTAACCTCTTTCGTTTCTTGTCTTACTTTACTTTTCCTTTATTTTGTTATTTATTCATTTTTTTTTGATTGCATTTAAGCAACCTCTATTACTTTATGCTTTTCGACTCTTCTTCTACCTGAAAATAGACAAGAATATCATCACAGTTTTCCTAGGCACTGCCGGTGTTGAAAAGGTATCGGCGCCTCCTAATAGGTAGAGTTCAGGACTGGAGGGGTCATCACAAAACCGGTTGGGTTTTTTTATGAAATAACTGGTAAACCGGTTTTTGGTTTTTAGTTTTAAATACTCTATCAAAACCCCAAAAAAATTAAATCGGTAAAAAAGCAAACAGTTATTAAAAGCACAAAAAAAAAATCGACTTAGAGTATAAGCACAATGCAAATGTCCCCGTTTTTTCCATGCAATTTGACAATTACAATCGTGCAAAGATTTCCGTGAGAGATAAAACTTATTTTATTTTCTCAACGGAATTTCTTATTCTCCTATTTTTACTCTCAGATTATTTTACTAAAGATTTTCACACAATTTCAATCACAGTACCAGTATAGTACGATAACATGGTTGATTTCGTCATGAACATGCATTAGTAATATAAAAGGATTTGCCTTATACATTTATAAACTACTAGCGGGCGCAGCCCGCTACGTTGTTAGCGTGCCTTAAAGGTTAAGGGGGGGGAGGGCTACGCCCTCCCCCCCGGGGGGCTCCGCCCCCCACAATTTTTATTAAATTCGTTTTTTTATTTAAAGCCTTCACCCAGCCACCACAAATAAATAATTCTGCACAACAATGGGTTTAAAATAAATAAATATTTGATCACTTTTGCTCATGAGAGTGGATTGTTAGTAATGAATCCATAATAATTTGCAATATACATGTGTATGTCAAGATAATTTGGTAAAGTGCGAACTTAGGTAGATAGACCCGTAAGTAGTTTTGTTCATTTGTGTTTTGAATGAAAATAAATAACGTAAAGCAGGGTTGAAAAGCATTTTATAATATTAAAAATAGCGGGCAAAGCTACGTTGTTAGCGTGTCTTAAAGTTTTTTTTTTAATTCCAGTTTATGTAAAGGTAGACCTGGCAATTCAAGTAAATTCACAAATTCAGTTGGAAAATTTACTGCGTCGGTTTCTTCCACCGGTGCTTCGTTACATGAAGTTTAAATATCGGAATATATAAGTTCCATTCCTTTTCTAAGGTTTTTTCTCTTTCAGAAAATTTGTTTAACTTTTTGGAGAGTATGTTTCAATGCTACATAAGTTTCATATTCCGTTGATAGTGTTTGAACAGGTAATTCCCTCTTCCAATCCATTTGCAATGTCTATAATTTCAATTCCACTCGTTCAACGTTTATATCCATTTCATTCCACTTGTGTAGTGTTTCAATCCCACTCGTTTCCTATTTAGTTTCTTAATTTTAGTGTTTCATATACACTTGTTCTTTAAGTTTTAGGTTTCTAGCTAAAGACGCAGACGTTAAGGGGGGGGGGGGTAATTTTCCCCTTTTGAACCACCATTTTTACCACGTTCCTGTCCAAAGTCCTAGAAATCCCTTGTCGATAAGTTAGCCCATACTCCAAGGAAAACATATTATATATTACAGGTTTCTAGCCGAAGGGTTCGGTTAGGCCATCAAGGGGGAGAATTATTCCGTTTTTACCCCTCCCGGTAGGAATTTCCAAAAATTCCGTCTTAGAGGACGTCTGCGTTGGAGGAGGAACCTACTACATACATAATTTTAGGTCTCTATATCCAGCAGTTTGGCCAGGCCGTCAAGGGGGAAGTTTTTTCCCTTTTTACCTCTCCCGGTATGAATTTACAAAAATACCATCTTAGGGGACGTCAACGTTGGAGAAGGAACCCAAATACCGAATTTAAGATCCCTTGTTCCAGCAGTTTGGCCAGGCCGTTAAGGGGGAGACTTGTCCTGTTTTTGACCCTACCTGTAGAAATTTCCAAAAATCTCATCTTAGCGGATGTCTACAATAGAGGAGGAACTTTAATACCAAATTTCAACTTCTTACCTCCAGCGGTTTGGGCAGGCCTTTAAGCGGCACTTTTCGCTTCATTAATCCCCATTTTTGCAATGTCCCTGTCCAAAAAGCACCTTCTCGGTAAGTGAGCACATACTCCAAGTAACATATGTTTTACATTTCAGGTTTCTAGCCAATTTTTACTATTTGTGCCCCTCTCGGTAGGAATTTCCGAAAATCCATCGACAGGGAATTCCAGCTTCCTAGTTCCAGCAGTTTGAGCAGGCTGAGAGGAACTTAAGTACCGAATTTCGGCTTCCTAGTTCCAGCAGTTTGGACAGGTCGTTAAGGGGCAACTTTCCCTTTTTGAGCCCCCATTTTATAACGACCCTGTCCAAAATTCAAAAAAGTATCTTTCTAATAAGTTAGCCCTCACTCCAGGGACCCACATTTTAAGCTTCAGGTTTCTAGCCGAAGGGGTTTTTACCGGCCCCCAAGGTGAGGCTTTTCTTCGTTTTGCCCCTCCCTTTAGGAATTTACAAAAATTCCATCTTCGCGGCTATCTGCGATGGATGAGGAACATTCATACCAAATTTCAACTGCATTGCCTAAGCGGTTTGGGCAGGCCGTTAGTGGGGACATTTTTCCCTTTCAACCACCATTTTTACTATGTTCCTGTTCCAAAATAGAAAAATTACGTTGCCGGTGAGTTAGTCCTACTCCAAGGAATACATATTTAAAATTTTAGGTTGGCCAAAAGGGATTGGGCAAGCCGTGAGGAGGAGACTTTTACCTTATTTCCCCTCCCGATAGGAATTTCAAAAATTCCGTCTAAGCGGACGCCTACACAGAAGGAGGAACTCACATACCGAGTTTCCTTTTGGGATATCCTGTAGGGAATTCCAAAAATACAAACTTAGTCGATGTCTACTACAGTGGAGGAACCTTTATACCAAATTTCAACTTCTTACCTCCAGTGGTTTGGGCAGGCACTTTTCCAATTTGTGAGACTGTTTATGGGGAGACTTTTCCCCTTTTTGCCCGTTCCGGTTGGAATTTCCAAAAATCCCGTCTTAGCGCACGTCTATGCCGAATATCAAGAAACCTTGTTTTAGTGGAGATATCCGTGGGGGGAGGAAAAAAAGTAGTTTTTTTGAAATTATATACTATTTTAAATGGTACTTTTTGGAAAAACGAAATTTTTTGGAAAAAGATACTTTGTTTTTACAAAGTACTTTATTTGTACTTTTTTTGGAAAAGGTATTTTTTTTTAAAAAGGTGTTTTTTTTTGGAAAAATGTATGTTTTTTGGAAAAAGGTACTTCTTTTGGTACTTTTTTTTTGGGGAAAAGGTACTTTTTTTTAGAAAAGGTACTTTTTTTTGAAAAAGGTATTTTTTTGAAAAAATGTATGTTTTTTGGGAAAAGGAACATTTTTTTAGAAAAAGGTACTTTTTTTGGGAAAAGGTACTTTTTTTGGAAAAGGTACTTTTTTTGAAAAAGTTATTTTTTTGGAAAAATGTATGTTTTTTGTGAAACGGTACTTTTTTTTAAAAAGGTACATTTTTTTAGAAAAAGGTACATTTTTTGGAAAAAGGTACTTTTTTTGGAAAAAGGTACATTTTTTGGAAAAAGGAATTTTTTTTTGGAAAAAGGTACTTTTTTTGGAAAAAGATACTTTTTTTGGAAAAAGGTACTTTTTTTGGAAAAAGGTACTTTTTTTGGAAAAAGGTACTTTTTTTGGAAAAAGGTACTTTTTTTGGAAAAAGGTACTTTTTTTTGGAAAAAGGTACTTTTTTTGGAAAAAGGTACTTTTTTTGAAAAAAGGTACTTTTTTTGAAAAAAGGTATTTTTTTTGGAAAAAGGTACTTTTTTTTTGGAAAAGGGTACTTTTTTTTGGAAAAAGGTACTTTTTTTGGAAAAAGGTACTTTTTTTGGAATAAGGTACTTTTTTTGAAAAAAGGTACTTTTTTTTGGAAAAAGGTAGTTTTTTCGGAAAAAGGTACTTTTTTTGGAAAAAGGTACTTTTTTTGGAAAAGGTACTTTTTTTGGAAAAAGGTACTTTTTTTGGAAAAAGGTACTTTTTTTGGAAAAAGGTACTTTTTTTGGAAAAAGGTACTTTTTTTGGAAAAAGGTACTTTTTTTGGAAAAAGGTACTTTTTTGGAAAAAGGTACTTTTTTTGGAAAAAGGAATTTTTTTTGGAAAAAGGTACTTTTTTTGGAAAAAGGTACTTTTTTTGGAAAGAGGTACTTTTTTGGAATAAGGTACTTTTTTTGGAAAAAGGTACTTTTTTTGGAAAAAGGTACTTTTTTGGAAAAAGGTACTTTTTTTGGAAAAAGGTACTTTTTTTGGAAAAAGGTACTTTTTTTTGAAAAAGGTACTTTTTTTGGAAAAAGGTACTTTTTTGGGAAAATGGTACTTTTTTTGGGAAAAGGTACTTTTTTTGGGAAAAGGTACTTTTTTTGGGAAAAGGTACTTTTTTGGAAAAAGGTACTTTTTTTGTCCCCTTTTTGCCCCTCCCGATAAGAATTTCCAAAAATGCCGTCTCAACGGACGTCTACACCGGTCGAGGAATCTATATACCAAATTTCAACTTCATAGCTCCAGCAGTTTGAGCAGGCCCTCAAGGGGGAGACTTTTTCCCCTTTTTGCCCGTCCCTGTAAAAATTTCCAAAACTCCCGTCTTGGCGGATGTCTACGATAGTGGAGGAACCTTTATACCAAATTTCAACTTCCTACCTCCAGCGGTTTGGGCAGGCCGTCAAGGGGGGCCTTTTTCCCCCCATTTTTACAACGTCCCTGTCCAAAATTCTAGAAAGTACTTTCCAGAAAAGTTAGCCCCTACTCCAAGGAACACATATCTTAAATTTCAGCTTTCTAGCCAAAGGGGTTTTGGCGGGCCGTCAAGGGGGACACTTTCCCCCTTTTTGCCCGTTCCGGTAGGAATTTCCAAAAATCCCGTCTTAGTGGACGTCTACCCCGAAAGAGGAACCTACATACCAAATTTCAACTTCCTAGCTTCAGCGGTTTGGGCTGGGCGATGTTGAGTCAGTCAGTCAGTCAGTCAGTCACGTTATTCTTTTATATATAGAGATATAAAAAACAGCAATAACACAATAACACTTTCACAGCCTTTTATTCTATCTAATGTCAAACAACAACAATACGTTAAAATGTGGCAAGAAGAAAAATATAACCAACTTTAGTATCTATGTGTTCTGAGTTGTAAAAGTCAGATTCCGTTTCCGTTGCTATTTTGTTCATTTTTTTCCGTCGCGATTTAAGATTATTTTTCCATTTGTATTGTGCTTATTTTCGTACACTCACTAATTAACGCAAAAATATTTTTTGAATAAAAATTAAAACCCAACATTTTGCAAAAATATTACTCTCGTACACTCACTTACAAATTATTTCTATTCGCACTAAATCAAGGTTTCATTCACTGAATCACGCAAACTTCTGCTCACGTGCCCATCTCTATTGTATATACAAACGTTGGGCAAATGCAACCCATTGGACCGCATGCGGCCCTTTGCTAATTTTTGTGCGGCCCTTGTTGAAATTTAAATTTTTTTATTTCAAAATTTTTTTTTTAATATCTTATTTCGCAATGTTTTAAAATTTTTTATTTCGAAAATTTTTAAATAAAAACTTAGGGCCAATATATTCAACATCTTTTACGCTACTGTCGACATTGACAACTACTTTATCACAAATTTAAAAAACATATAATTTTGTATAAAAAAAAAAAACTGTCACATTTTTCAAGTTTTATTTTTGTTTTTCATCACATTTATGAAGATTTTTATAAATATGATGGAGGTTTTTCTTCAAAAATTCAGCAAAGTTTTTTTGTAATTTCAGCAATAATTTCTAGATTACAGTTTAAAACAATTTTACTAATTTTTTATAGTAATTTCTTTATACTACAAATCAGTAAATTGCGTTGCTAAAATTACAGAATATACCGCACGGCTCAAAATAGTTAAATTTCCAGTAATAACATCAACATTTTCAGTAGCTATTTCAGACTTTTTTGTTAGCTGGATGAGTTTTATAATCAGCACAAAGCACGATTTTAAACTCAGATTTTACTTTAGTAAGAAACTTTGTTTGAAAATTTCTTACCAAAGTAAAGTGTTATTAAAATTCGTACTTTGTGCAGACTATAATACTGCACCGCATTGATCTTAAATTTAGAACTGTATGAAAAAGTTGGCGTTTTAATTCATCAAAAAGCACTCAAGTTACTGACTAATATGCTAATTCATAAACAAAATTTATTTGGTATTTGAAGCTTGCTATAGTTAAAGTACATATTTCGCTTAATAAAGAGTTATTAGAAATCTTGATTCATAATCGTATTTTAACTATAAATTAATTTTTCGATTTGATACTGGCAACACTATTGTTTATTTTCTCTCTTCTCCCAAATAAGTCGTAAGTGATGTAGAAATTTAGTAAACGATTGACTCGGTAATCGGAAGGGAAAATGTATTTTTTTAAATTAGAGAACTAATTATATGCTAAAATAAATTTAAAAGCCATTAAAAATATATTTTTTTTTAATTTATAAAGCAAATTAATAGAAATGTGTGTAAAAAAGTCATTTTTTATAACATATTATTTAAAGCATACAAAAGTAATCGAATGTCGATTAATGTTTTGACAGTCTGTACATCACTATTGTTTTGTTTTTCTTTTTAATTTTATTTTTATATTTTTTTTGGAAGTTTTTTCGAAAAAGATCATAGGCTACGCAATTGTTGTAGCTTTTTTCAGTTTGATGGAAGCAAGTTGTTGGAAGTCACACATTCTAGGGATGGGATGGCTTTAATAATTCATTTCATGCCTGAAAATGAAAAATTAACAATTAAATGGTGTCTTTCTCACTCCAAACTTTCCCAGCAAAATCTTTCATTACCAAATAAGTGGTTATATAATAGAAATTCGTAGCTCCGCACAACTTATTTTTTGGCGTCTAAACTCATTATTTTTGTTTGGCGTGGTCGTTTTTATAAGTAGTCACGCTTACCCGCTCGCTTACGAAAAAATGAGAAGTAAGTAGTTATGAGATTCTGAATAATAAGTGGTTACAAACACGCTTACAAAAAGTTGAATTATAAGTGGATATCCGACTGCTTACTTGATTCTTAAAAATAAGGAGTTAAACAAATATTATTAGCTTCAGGAAATACATTCAGAGAAATTAGAGTTTTTGCTAGTGTGTAATTTTAGAACTCGTCATAAAAATTTTTTTTTTTTTTTTTTGTTAATTCATTTTATTTACAATCTATTTTATACAATATTTAGTAAATTTGATAAATCACAGGCTACTTAACATATGTTATTAAACTTCAGCAAGCTTAATAAACTTATCTTACATATTTTTATTTACATTTATATTTACATTTTGTTTTAAGAGATATATGTACATTATTTACATTTTTAAAACCTAGGTTTATTTTCTGTACGGGAGATCTAACACATGAAACCTTTTCAGTCGTCTTATTTCGTCCGTTTCATCTAACAACGTAATGGCTAAAATATTACTATGGTTGCTAATTCGATCTATATATCTAGAACTGAATCGTTTTATTTCATCTTTTATAAAAGGAATTCTAAGATCTTGATGAATTTGTTTGTTGGTTACAAACCATGGAGCATTGGCTATACATCTTAAAGTTTTAGACTGAAACCTTTGCAAAATCTCGACGTTGGAATTACTTGTTGTTCCCCAAAGTTGGATACCATATGTCCACACTGGTTTTAAAATAGACTTGTATAACTTTACTTTATTTTCCAGACTAAGCTGAGACTTATGGCCTAACAGCCAGTACATCTTTTTAGTTTTAATATTTAGATGTTCTCCCTTTGCTTTAACGTGCTGCTTCCATGTAAGTCGTTTATCAAGATGCATTCCTAGATATTTTACAGAATCTGTTTTTGGTATTTCAGAACCGTTAATTTGTAATGAGGGACAATCACCTCTTCTTAATGCAAATGTGACGTGGTTCGATTTTTCCGTATTAATACTGATCTTCCATTTTGTTAGCCACAGTTGTAGATGATTTAATTCTCTTTGTACCAAAGAAGATGCTTCGACTGCTGATTCACTTGAAGCAATTATTGCAGTATCATCAGCATAGGTGGCTATCGTAACATTATCACTTATAGGCATGTCTGAGGTGTATATGGTATACAACACTGGGCCTAACACACTACCTTGTGGTACACCTGCTTTGATATCACATATATGAGACGTTTCATCAACAACTTTTACATAAAATGTTCGTTCAGCCAAGTACGATTTTAAAAATAGATAGTATGGAGTTGGTAAAAGCGACTTAAGTTTGTACAATAGACCTTTATGCCACACCCTGTCAAAAGCCTGTTTCACATCTAAAAAAACTCCAGAGCAATACATTTTTCTTTCCAGAGAGTCTGTGATAACTTTTACAATTCTGTGACACTGTTCCGGGGTTCCATGTTTATGGCGAAAACCAAATTGATGATCTGGAATAATATTTCGTGTTTCTAAAATAGGTAACAATCTACTTGAAAATAATCTTTCAAAAATTTTTGAAAAAGTTGGCAACAAACTTATTGGCCTATACGACGAAAGTAAATTTTCTGGCTTATTTGGTTTAGGAATCATTATAATCTCAGCGCATTTCCATTGAGATGGAAAGTAGGACAGTCTTAAAACAGAGTTATAAATGAGGGTTAAAAATATCACACTTTTCTTTGATAAAGATTTGGCAACTATTGTATCTATTTTATCGTAACCAGGAGACTTTGTGTTATTTAGTTTGGAGATTTCAGTTTGTACCTCCCTTGGTGAGAACGATTTTATCGGTAAATCCATTTGGCATGGGGATTCTAAAAATTGCAGTACGTTACATTCGTCGGTAGAATTTGTTGTTGGAAATAATTCAAACGTTTTCTCCAGATGTTCAGAAAATGAGTCGGCTTTATTTTTATTATTTCTGCACCAATTTCCATTTGGGCCTTTTATTGGAACATTTCTTTTCATTTGCCTATTTAAGTACTTTGTGGCCTTCCATAAACTGTACTCACTATTATTTGTATTATTTGTAGTGTCCAGATTTCTTAAAAAATTTGACAATTCGTCATTCTTCAATTCAGCTATTCGTTTTTTGAGGTAGTTTGAAGCATTATTAAAATTAGTTTTATCTCTTGGATTTCTACTGGATTGCCATATTCTTCTTAATCTTCTTTTATGTTGTATTAAATCTCTTATTTCAGCGGATATTAAGACTTTACTACCATTTTGTGGTGATAACTGAGGAGTAGACATAAATGCGGCCTCATGGATAAGATTTGTAAATTTTTCAACTGCTAAATCAATATCATCACCAGATTTAATTGGAATGTTTAGTTCTAAATTTTTATCCATCCAGTATTGAAACGAATTAATATCAGTTTTATGAGAAATTAATTTGCAGTTTTTTGATACAGTTTGTAGAACAGTACTGTAGTTTAAAATTATGGGTGTATGATCTGAGCTAAGGTCATTACAATCTATTATATCAAGTAGATGGTTTGATATGCCGGAACAAACAAAAAAGTCTAATAAATCTGGTATTTTATTAGGGTCACTTGGCCAATATGTAGAGTCTTATAATTATGTTTAACAATACATTTATACAGTTCTCTTCCTTTTGGAGAAGAACATCTTGATCCCCACCAAGGGTGTTTAGCATTGTAATCTCCACCAACAATAAATCTAGGTCCAAGTATTTTAAAAAATTTTTCATAGTTTTCAAGAGTTAAATTATGTCGGGGTGGGAAATAAACCGAATAAATTGATATATCGATGTTATCACATTTGATTTTAATGCCACTCGCTTGAATTGACGGTATAGTTATGGGGTTCAAAATTTCAAATTTTAGACTTGATTTAATCAAAACGGCAGAGCCAGCGTGTGCTTTACCGTCTGGGTGATTCGCAGTAATAAGATCATAACCTCTAATATTAAAATGAGTTTTATCAGTAAAATGTGTTTCTGAAATTAATAATATATCCAAATAATTAGATTTAAGGAAAATTTCTATTTCCTTGGTATGATTGGAAGCACCGTTGGCATTCCATGCTGCAATCCTCAGATTTATTTGCATAATTTTACCATTATTTGTGTCATCATATCAAAAAGTTTATCCATCATCCTTTCTAATCTCTCCATAAACCTGTTTTCGTAACTATTTGTGTTGCCAGTGACTATTTGTGAGTATGAAGGCCTTTCACCATTGTTAATATTGTTGTTGTTGTTTTGTGGATTTGCAAACTGTGGAAACTGCTGAGAATTTAGTGGCATTTGTTGACTTCTTGACGTATTCTGAATTCTACCATTCGCTGCTCTTTTTTGATGTAACAGTTTTTGGTAGATATCACATCCCTTGTAATTAGCTGTGTGAGACTGTAAACAGTGCACACATTTTGGGGGAGTAGTTATATTTTTAGTACATTCGGCTGTTGGATGTTCTAAACCACATTTAACACACCTAAATGGCTTTTTGCAGTATGATTTGGTATGCCCAAATTGCTGGCAACGATAACATTGAACCAAATCATCAGTTTTCTTTGGAACTTCAATTGAAACGATGGCATTATTTATGTGCCTTATATTAAAAATATCCTTATTATTAGGATTTGGGTCAAGATCTACGAAAAACATTGATAAAGGCAATTTTGTAGCACGGCTTCTGACATTAACTACATCTCTAACTTCATGGCCTAACATTAATAATTCTGCCTTAATATCACTTGCTGGTGTTGTATGATGTATACCCTTAATTACAACTCTATAAGATCGCTCCTGTTTTAACTGATATGTGTGATAACTTATACCTTTGGATTCAAAATATTTAACAATTTTTCTATAACAGTCTACATTTTTGACCATTAATCTAATTTGACTGTCTCTCAGAGATTTGTAATTGAAGTTGTTATTAGAAATTTCTTTACCAATAGCTTTAATCATCATAGATATGTTTGAAACATTTGGTATATAAATTGGTGGCGGTTTTGGGGATGTATCTTCTTCATTGTCCTCATCAGTTTTTCCTTCTTCCTTGTCATTTTCACCTTGGCTTCCTTTCGTTTCAGCAAGTAACTGGAACCGATTTCCTTTTGATGTTGTTGGTTCTACGGATGCATTAAACTTTTTATGCTGATGCATATTTGGTGATATATTTAACCGTCGCTTGTTACAATTAGTTTCAGGTACTTTTTGCCAAGTACCATCACTATCTTCACTATCATCTTCATTTAAGTTTGTCATACTGACAAACTATTGTTCTTTTTAACAGTAATATTTTTTGTTGTTTTTTTTTTTTGTTTGTGTTTTGTTTATTCTACTATTGGATTATTAATCCCTTTGTTTTTAGTCTTTAACAACTTTGTTGTTATTTAAAAAGGTTTATGGTTTTTGCTAATAACACACACTATACGTCTACTCACAACCGCGGTTTATTAGAGACTCATATAAAAATTTAACACAAAACATATTTACATGTAATAAATATAAATGTATAAAATTTAACTTTGTAAAAAGTACTTATTTAAACTATTGCGAGTAAGTCATTATTTTATATTTAAAAGCAACGACTACAATAGGCCGTTATTAGGAAGTCATTATTTTACATTACAAAATAATGCAAAAGATAATGATATATCATTATTGGTAATGCAGACAGCAATGAGGTATCATTACCAATATTTTGCTGGGTTATAAAAGGTTTAAAGTTAATGAGTATCGACTATAAATCTATATTATTTTTTTCGTTATTAAGCAAATATGAATACTGTTTTGCACAAATTAGCTTAAAATCCTGCAATAGGACTGATGTAAAAGTTTATGAATTAGACAATAAATCTTTAAGTTCGTTTGAATTTATGCTTTAGTGCATAGTATTCCTTTAAAGGGGCGAGATTTTTCTTGTTGTGCGCAACGAAATTATTAAATTAAAACCCGAATCAAGGATATAACTCTTTATACATGTTTTTGTTGTCGGAATAATATTCAGTCTTTTATAACTCGTTGAGTTTCAAATTTTCGTTGGCCGATTCCGCAACACCGCAGGTTAATGCAAAAAATATGAAAAAAAGTGTTCCAAAAATGTTTAATTCTACTTATGTAATTAAAAAATAGAATTTTAAAAAAGTTGAGTTTGCAATGAGTTCTTGTGGAACAAGTTTTGGAATGGATTTGAGAACAGATTTTTTTTTTACATGAAAAATAAAATAAAACATTAGTTCCGTCCGCTTTCATTTAAGGTAAATATTTGTAGTTTTATTTTTTTTTAATGTACTGTGCGGCCCTTTATAATTTATGAAAAACCACAATATGGCCCTCGGTGAAAAATCCGTGCCCACTCTTGGTATATACAACAAAATATCAAAATATTTAATAAGCTTACCTAAATAACAGTTTACTTGGCTGATAGGCAACTATTATTAAACACATTAATAACCATAGTCGGTCAGTCCATTCAGAATTAGGGTTTTTAGTTGTTTGCCGAATGCATTGCACAAATATTTCATCTCTTAATTCTTCTCGCTCTATTCCCAATCCAATTATATATTGTATTGCTTGAAGTTCCCGTTCTGCATTTAGTTCGCCACGCATGTACTTGCAAAGTTCCTGGAATTGTATAATAGAGTTAATAAATTAATTTTCAGTTATGTGGTTGAAGTTACATTAGCTGTGTTTGTGCGGCAAACTATCAACGTTGGCTTATGTCATTCCCATACAAATTTGACATTAGTAACGTTTAACACTAAACGTTGATAGTTTTCCGCATAAACACAGCTATTGTTGATTTCATTTTATAATATTGTAGTTAGAATCAGGCTTGCCATTTTACCACTTTAAGTGCTAGATCTATAACTTTTTTTTTCATTAACATTTTTTAGCACTTTTTTTAAATACTTCAATTACTATGTGAAAAATGTCTTGAATCCGAGAAGCGTTTATAAATATAAACCTCTCTGAATAGTGTTAAGGAAAATAAAAGAAGTTAGCTCAACATTTCGGGCTTAAGTTGGCAACATATTGTTATCAAAAGAGTTTCAATTAGAAAACCAAAATCGGATAGTTAGTTTGAATTTAAAGGACCTTAAAAGTATTTGAACATGCCGATTAAAAGAGCCCTAGAAAACTCTGTCTCAGACTATTAGAGGCTTTTCAACTTTTTGTGAGAACTCTATAAAATTCTTCCGATTATCAGCAAGAAAATGGTAAATATTTCCCAGTGTAGAAACGGTAATGACATATCATTATTTTTTGGAGTACCAGTAATGGCACCCACTTACCTTCTGCATTATTTTAAAACATATAATAATGAGTTACTGATAATGACTTATTTTTATCATTATTTCAAATAGAAAATAATTTTTTAGATTTTTTTGAAAATTTTTTGAAATCTATTTTTAGACTCAATATTTTTTAAACACTAGTAAGGATATATGTAACCACATATTTTTTGATTTTTTGTATGTTGGCGAGTAAGCTTACTTGTGTGCAGTAGGTCAATTATGTTTTTATCTATTAAATATTACATGTCGATATAGCTCAGATGGTAGAGCTGTTAACTGACAATTTGTAGACCCAGGTTCGATTCCCGCACTAGCAAATTTTATTTAAAAAAAAAAATACAATAAAAAATATTTTTTTTTATATAATTTCTTTTTTTGAAAATCTATTTTGAGACGCATTATTTTTGTCAGTACTGGTAAGCCCATAGGTAACGATATATTTTTTGATTTTTCGTATGCTGGTGTGTAACGACAACTCATTATTTTTCGCGACATCGCCATATAAAGGTAATAAGAAATGTAATAACAAAAGTAACTAGTTACCATTACCAAGTATGTAGTTACATAACCGCATATCTGGTAATGATTTTCTACACTGGGTTATAGCGAAAAAATTTTTTTTGAAATGCAAAACATAAAAAAAAACACTTTTTTAAAATAAAAAATTTAGACAAACACTTTTTTTAAATAAACAATTAACCCTCTAACCGGCCTAAGTAGGCTTGCCAGATCGAAATTGGCAAAAAGCTTGACATTCAGAGGAAAAAGCTTGATTTTTCTTGACATTCAAAAAAAAGGCTTCATTTTTCTTGACACCCCGTGTAAAAAAGATCAGATCTGGCCAGAGCTCAGTAGATCTTACTAGATCTAATTAGATCTTAAAATTTGGGACAAACTTGGCATCTAATTAGATCTGATCAGATCTAGGCATATCTGGCCAGATCTAGGCATATCTGGCGCAATTGTCCAGATTACTTTAGATCTGAACATATTTGGCACTAGATCTGATTAGATCTTGCCATAAGGTTTTATTACATATGCCATATCTGATCATATTTGATGAGATCTGGTGCAGGATCTAATTAGATTCAATCATATCTATTTAGATCCAAAAAGATCCGATCAGATATAAACTTTTTTACACGGGACTTTAAAATTCAGTTAAATTAGAAAAAAAAAGATTGCAAAATTGACTTGAAAATTTAAATGGTATTAATTTATACAGATTTTCTACATTCTTTGTACCACAATTTTTTAAAGAAATGGGCCCATATGTTGTCAATGAATATGTCTTTTAGCAATTCTTCAAAAACTTCCCGAAGGCAGCAGTAATCTGCATACAACATGTAATACGCCCGCTAATTCTGGAGTAGATTTTTCTACAATTTATTCAAATTCTAATATAATTGATTGCGGTATGAGGTTATGTCAAGTCTGGCATAGTAAAATAAAAACGAAACCCTGGCTAGCTCTGTCAGGTTGGTAAGTTCCTTGACCCGTGCTCATGGCGTATTGACATATTCCTAAACTCTCCATGCCACAATAAAACCAAGAATTTTGTAAAAAAAATTAATAAAAAAAAAATAAAATTTATTTGTTCTTTCAAAAATGTTTTGCCAAATGAAATGCATTGGCAGCTAGCGGTGTGGTATGATTAGATGTTGTGTCATACTGGGGTACATTTGACCCACCCTTACGCCATTGACAGCATGGGTACCCTACTATTTTACTGTCCCTAAATATGACCATTTTTCCTACTTACCTGTTTACCCTAACACTCCTTCCAATTAATAATATTTAGTATTTCATTTTGAATTCTAATTTAATGTTTTATTTAAAGAAATAGAAAGAAAAAACTATTATCTACAACGGTTACTCTTTTATTGTTTCTTGTTAATAAAACCTTAAATTGTAATTCTAAGTAAGATAATGATAAATGTAAGTAGTTATAAAATTTAAGTACATATTTAATAATAATTATAATGGGTAAGGTAGTTATAAAATTAAGTATATATCTAGTAATAATTGTAATGGGTAAGTATATAGGTATGTAACATATTAGTTAGGTTAATAGTAGTAATAGTTGTAAGTGTAATATGATTAATAATTGTAATAATAGTACAATAATGTATGTATATAAAAATAAGTACTAATATTTAATGATAATTACATTTTATTAAAATTAGTATAATACTAATGATAATAATAGTTTTTTTTATTATAATGATAAGTATAACAATTTTTAGTTTTAATTACAACGGAGTAATAATTTCATATTTACGTTGTTGTTGTCATTGATCACAAAAACCGCTGCGGCTGTGATTGTGGCTGCTCTCGATGATGATGATAACGTTGTCGATGTTGTTTCCTTTTTTCTTTCGATACACTAGTTTTGTTTTGCGTAGTTTATTAATTTTCATACTTGTTAAGTCTTTGTTACCGTTGGTTTTCACAAATGTTTGTATAGTAAATTTTTTCTTCTTCAAGGAGAAGTCAATGTCAACTATACTTTTTTTTCTCTCCCCTTCAAGGAGAAGACAATGTCAATCTGTTTTCTGTTTTCACAAACGTTTGTATAGTAAATTTTTTTGTTTTACAACCTTAAATTTTATTTCTTTCATTAATAACTATGCATTTATCTGTTCTAATTGGTTAAATAATTTAACCATTTTCATTATGTATTAATTTTAAGATTCGATTTTAATTACACAACTTTTCCTTGAATTATACACTTCACTTTTATATGAATTCAATATGTTTCTTTAAAATTATGTAATGTTTGTTTTTCACTAATTACTGTGCATTGATTTCTTGCTAAATTCGGGTAAAATTTTTGATTTTTCCTTTTATTACCCTAAAAATTTCTATTCACACGTTTGCCGTTTCATCAACCGATTTCGATTACAATTAAATAAAAATTAAAAAAATGTTAGTTGTAATTTTATGAATATTTTTATGATACATATTCAGATATTATCTGACCAATAATACGTACATACATTAATTTTACAGCTTTTAAAAATAGTTCTTCTGCGAACTTAAGGTACCCGTACACCTTGAAATATTATGCAAATATTGGTCCTTTTTTATTCACTGTATTTATTTTATTTCGTTAAAACATTCACATTTTGTTTTTTAATTTTCAAAATTTAATATATTTAATATATGTATAATGTGAAAGCAAATCATTAAATTTTGTAAAAATGTGAACACCGGGATTGAATTAAGCTAAATCCAAAATAGATTTATAAATAAAATAAATCCGTTTTGGATTTAGCTTAATTTAATTCCAGAAATTGCGTTTTCAAAATTTTGAAAATTAAAAACCAAAATGTGCATTTTCTAACAAAATAAAATAAATCTAAAAATAAAGCCAGTGATTAAAAAAGGCGTACTATTACTAGGGCTCGTATATTCATTCTTCTATATATAAAAGAATAACGTGACTGACTGACTGACTCAACATCGCCCAGCCCAAACCGCTGCAGCTAGGAAGTTGAAATTTGGTATGTAGGTTCCTCTTTCGGCGTAGACGTCCGCTAAGACGGGATTTTTGGAAATTCCTACCGGAACGGGCAATAAGGGGAAAAGTCTCCCCCTTGGCGGCCTGCCAAAACCCCTTTGGCTAGAAAGCTGAAATTTAAGATATGTGTTCCTTGGAGTATGGGCTAACTTTTCTGAAAAGTACTTTCTGGAATTTTGGACAGGGACGTTGTAAAACTGGCGGTTAAAAAGGGGAAAAAGGCCCCCCTTGACGGCCTGCCCAAACCGCTGGAGGTAGGAAGTTGAAATTTGGTATAAGGGTTCCTTCACTATCGTAGACATCCACCAAGACGGGAGTTTTGGAAATTTTTATAGGGACGGGCAAAAAGGGGAAAAAGTCTCCCCCTTGACGGCCTGCTCAAACTACTGGAGCTATGAAGTTGAAATTTGGTATGTAGGTTCCTCGCCCGTTGAGACAGCATTTTTGGAAATTCTTATCGGGAGGGGCAAAAAGGGGACAAAAAAAGTATCTTTTTGCAAAAAAGTACCTTTTCCCAAAAAAAGCATCTTTTTCCCAAAAAAAGTACCTTTTTCCAAAAAAAGTACCTTTTTCCAAAAAAAGTACCTTTTTCAAAAAAAAAGTACCTTTTTCCAAAAAAAGTACCTTTTTCCAAAAAAAAGTACCTTTTTCCAAAAAAAAGTACCTTTTTCTAAAAAAAGTACCTTTTTCCAAAAAAAGTACCTTTTTCCAAAAAAAATTCCTTTTTCCAAAAAAAGTACATCTTTCCAAAAAAAAGTACCTTTTTCCAAAAAAAGTATCCTTTTCCAAAACAAAGTACCTTTATCCAAAAAAAAAGTACCTTTTTCCAAAAAAAGTACCTCTTTTCAAAAAAAGTAACTTTTTCCAAAAAAAGAACCTTTTTCCAAAAAAGTACCTTTTCCCGAAAAAAGTACCTTTTTCCAAAAAAAGTACCTTTTTCCAAAAAAAGTATCTTTTTCCATAAAAAGTACCTTTTTCCAAAAAAAATTCCTTTTTCCAAAAAAGTACCTTTTTCCAAAAAAATTAAATTTTTCCAAAAAAAAGTACCTTTTTTAAAAAAAGTACCTTTTTTAAAAAAAGTACCTTTTCCAAAAAAAAGTACCTTTTCCCAAAAAAAAGTACCTTTTTCTAAAAAAATGTTCCTTTTCCAAGAGAAGTACCTTTTCCAAAAAAAGTACCTTTTTCCAAAAAACATACATTTTTGCAAAAAAAAAACACCTTTTAGAAAAAAAATACCTTTTCCAAAAAAAGTACAAATAAAGTACTTTGTAAAAACAAAGTATCTTTTTCCAAAAAATTTCGTTTTTCCAAAAAGTACCATTTAAAATAATATATAATTTCAAAAAAACTACTTTTTTTCCTGCCCCCACGGATATCTCCACTAAAACAAGGTTTTTTGATATTCGGCATAGACGTGCGCTAAGACGGGATTTTTGGAAATTCCTACCGGAACGGGTAAAAAGGTAAAAAGGGGAAAAGTCTCCCCATAAACAGTCTCACAAATTGGAAAAGTGCCTGCCACTGGAGGTAAGAAGTTGAAATTTGGTATAAAAGTTCCTCCACTGTAGTAGACATCGACTAAGTTTGTATTTTTGGAATTCCCTACAGGATATCCCAAAAGGAAACTCGGTATGTGAGTTCCTCCTTCTGTATAGGCTTCCGCTTAGACGGAATTTTTGAAATTCCTATCGGGAGGAGAAATAAGGTAAAAGTCTCCTCCTAACGGCTTGCCCAATCCCTTTTGGCCAACCTAAAATTTAAAATATGTATTCCTTGGAGTAGGACTAACTCACCGGCAACGTAATTTTTCTATTTTGGAACAGGAACATAGTAAAAATGGTGGTTGAAAGGGAAAAATGTCCCCACTAACGGCCTGCCCAAACCGCTTAGGCAATGCAGTTGAAATTTGGTATGAATGTTCCTCATCCATCGCAGATAGCCGTGAAGATGTAATTTTTGTAAACTCCTAAAGGGAGGGGCAAAAAGAAGAAAAGCCTCACCTTGGGGGCCTGTAAAAACCCCTTCGGCTAGAAACCTGAAGCTTAAAATGTGGGTCCCTGGAGTAAGGGCTAACTTATTAGAAAGATACTTTTTTGAATTTTGGACAGGGTCGTTATAAAATGGGGGCTCAAAAAGGGAAGGTTGCGCCTTAACGACCTGTCCAAACTGCTGGAACTAGGTAGCTGAAATTCGGTACTTAGGTCCCTCTTCCAGCCTAATTCCAACCGGGAGGGACAAAAAAGAAAAAGTGTCCCCCTTGACAGCCTGCTCAAACTGCTGGAACTAGGAAGCTGAAATTCCCTGTCGATGGATTTTCGGAAATTCCTACCGAGAGGGGCACAATAGTAAAAGTTGGTTAGAAACCTGAAATGTAAAACATATGTTACTTGGAGTATGGGCTCACTTACCGGGAAGGTGCTTTTTGGACAGGGACATTGCAAAAATGAGGATTAAATTTGGTATTAAAGTTCCTCCTCTATTGTAGACATCCGCTAAGATGAGATTTTTGGAAATTTCTAACAGGTAGGGTCAAAAACAGGAAAAGTCTCCCCCTTAACGGCCTGGCCAAACTGCTGGAACAAGGGAGCTTAAATTCGGTATTTGGGTTCCTTCTCCAACGTTGACGTCCCCAAGATGGTATTTTTGGAAACTCATACCGGGAGGGGTAAAAAGGGAAAAAACTTCCCCCTTGACGGCCTGGCCAAACTGCTGGATATAGAGACCTAAAATTATGTATGTAGTAGGTTCCTCCTCCAACGCAGACGTCCTCTAAGACGGAATTTTTTGAAATTCCTACCGGGAGGGGTAAAAACGGAATAATTCTCCCCCTTGATGGCCTAACCGAACCCTTCGGCTAGAAATATATAATATATTTTCCTTGGAGTATGGGCTAACTTATCGACAAGGCATTTCTAGGACTTTTGACAGGAACGTGGTAAAAATGGTGGTTCAAAAGGGGAAAATTGCCCCCCCCCTTAACGTCTGGGTCTTTAGCTAGAAACCTAAAACTTAAAGAACAAGTGTATATGAAACACTAAAATTAAGAAACTAAATAGGAAACGAGTGGAATTGAAACACTACACAAGTGGAATGAAATGGATATAAACGTTGAACGAGTGGAATTGAAATTATAGACAATGCAAATGGATTGGAAGATGGAATTACCTGTTCAAACACTATCCTCGGAATATGAAACTTATGTAGCATTGAAACATACTCTCCAAAAAGTTAAACAAATTTTCTAAAAGAGAAAAAACCTTAGAAAAGGAATGGAACTTATATATTCCGATATTTAAACTTCATGTAACGAAGCACCGGTGGAAGAAACCGACGCAGTAAATTTTCCAACTGAATTTGTGAATTTACTTGAATTGCCAGGTCTACCTTTACATAAACTGGAATTAAAAAAAAAGCTTTAAGACACGCTAACAACGTAGCGGGTTTTGCCCGCTATTTTTAATATTATAAAATGCTTTCCAACCCTGCTTTACGTTATTTATTTTCATTCAAAACACAAATGAACAAAACTACTTATGGGTCTATCTACCTAAGTTCGCACTTTACCAAATTATCTTAACATACAGACGTATATTGCAATTTATTATGGATTCATTACTAACAATCCACTTTCATGAGAAAAAGTGATCAAATATTTATTTATTTTAGACCCATTGTTGTGCAGAATTATTTATTTGTGGTGGCTGGGTGAAGGCTTTTATTATAAAAACTGTACTTTAAATAAAAAGCGAATTTAAAAAAAATTGTCGGGGGGCGCTAACAACGTAGCGGGCTGCGCCCGCTAGTGCATTTATAATCGTGTTTTATGTACATAAGATGTATGTATGATTAAAATCGAAAAATATGCACTTAAAATTTTAAAAATATTCATTTAAAATTTTAAAAATATGCATTTATTATTGATTTTTCCAACGTTTTTGATATTATCAATTCAGTTTTAGTATTACATATTTGTCTTTAAAAGTAGTTTAAATATTAAAAATTGCCATTGATCATGGTCAGAAATTGATTTATGTGTGATATTTTTGTATTCGGGATCAAAAAAATTTTGAAAAATATTTAGAAATCAGAATAGAATATTGTTCTACCTAAAGTGCAAATCCTAACATGATATTTAGAAATTTAAAAATAATTTTTTTTGTACAGTGTATAGGCAAAAACACAGTTTTAAAGTAAATACCAAAAAGTATGCCAAAAAATATTCGTTTTTAGCAAATAATGCAAAAAATATGTATTTATACCACAATATGCAACAAAATATTTTAAAAACATGCATTTGCAACAAAATATGAAAAAACAAGCATTTACAAATCGATGCCATTTTGCTGAAAATTTGTTGATCGCAAAGATATTTTATTAACATTCTTTTTCAGCTAACGATAACAAACATGAATTTACATGAACTTTCGAAATGTCAAAGATAGAATTATTTTCTTATTTATTAATGCATTGTAAATCACCAAATATTAAAATTTCGTGTTTTTGAGTTTTAACAAAAAAATCGGCATTTTTCGACCAAAAATCGGCAAATCGGCATTTTGCATATTTTTAGTAAAAAATCGGCAAAATGCCGAAAAATCGGCAATTCTGGCAGCCCTGCACTGCACTCAATTTTCCTTTTCTTTCTTTCCACACCAAAGATCAGTGCTGCCAGACCTTTTTGACAAAAACCATCGTTAACAATTTCCTCTAAATCGTCACAACATATGACGATTTTTCTCCGAAAATCGCCAACAAGAGGGATCGTCAAAATGACGAAAAAAAAATCCGTAACAAACATATCAGTATTTAATGAATTTAATATTTTTAAAATAAATGGCAGCTCTGCTTAAATATTCCTTGACAATAACGAGTTTTTTATATTTAAAACAGCAATTTGCTAAAAAAAAAACTGATTTTTCTCCAAAATCATATATTTTTTCTAAGTATTTTACAGCATTTTGTAGAAATTGGTTAGCTTCTAATTCAAGCATTTCCTTTTCATTCAAAGAAAGACTTTTTATACTTTACTACCATGGAAACAGTCATTTATCCGTAAAAATTAGTCATGGTATATTTAGAAATAATTAATTTTTTTTTGCTAATAGTTAATTTTTCTTCATTTTTTCCTATCAATTTGATGGAAAAGGTTCTAAAATTCCATTTTAGCTTGACAAATTACATGTTTTCTTTATTCTTGACATGCATAGATAAAGCTTGACAATCAAGCCAAATCAAGCGCGTCTGGCAACCCTAGGCCTAAGCTTTTTTGCAATGAAATTTATACCACGTGTTCCTTACGAAAAATAAACAATAATTTCTTCTACAACATTTTTTTTTTCGTAGCCTACATTAGGAAATATGGGCCAAAATAAGTTAAAAGTGAATCTCAAAAACCAGCGCGTAAAAATTACTTGATTTAAGCATAAATTATTCCTCTTACCAAGATGTAAGACAATAAAAAAATTACATTTTTTGTGCTGTTACTTAAGAGGATGTAGCGATTTTCGTTTTTTGAGAAATGCGAAATTGAGCGAAAACGCACCACAACTTCAAAATATATTATTCAAACTTATAAGCTTTGCTACTTATACCATATATATTCTTTTTACCATTGGAGGGGTTCAATTGCCCCTTGTGACGTGTCACAGGACCGACGCTAAAAACCCAGTCACAGGACTGACACAAAAGAACCTGTCACAGTACTGAACTATATACTAATTTGTATGAAACTATATAGAAAGTTATATGAAATTACAAGAATGTATTTTTAGTATGACGATACATACAGTGTTATATAACTTAGAATCGAACCATATATAATCATATCGGTCACTACATATATTTTGATTACCCTAGTAAAATTGATTTTTATATATTCATATATGATTTTTATACAATCATTTATGATTTTATACAATTATAATTTGTCGAGTATTGTGAAACATATTTTTATATGATTATATTAAAAGATATTTAATTATATAAAATTATATTAACCAGATCCACCATTTTTCGGATCAGACAATATATTTTTTATATAATTATATTAACCCATACATGATTTGATCGGGAAAATGGTGGATCTGGTTAATATAATTTTATATAATTAAATATTCCGAGTAGAAAAAATTATATATAATCATATGTGGCATATATTACAATATATAATTAGACATGTCGTTATGTATATCCATATATAATTATATATGACGTCTTTCTCCAAAATTTTTATTTATATTATGCCATATATAATTTCATCTAATCACATATCGGCCTGTTTACGCCGTGCCGCCGGCCCTTTCAATTATGTTGAGGCCCAAACCACATAACGCGCGAAGGTCGCGTGGCGGTAAAATGCCGCCGCCACAGCTTATGTGATTTGGCCCTAATGTCCGTTGTGATCGTGCACTGAAGGTGTGGGTACTGGGTATTCGCATAAAAAACCCGGTACTCCACATCTTCAAGGCACTATCCTTTTTCCCTTTATTATTGTTTTTTATTCGTGATCGGCCGGCAACAGCAGCAACAAGTCGTAAATTAAATTAAGTTAAAGTGTTAATTAAAGTGAAATTTAAAGCTAAATTAAAAACTAAAAAAAGGAAGAAGGTGGAAAAGGAGTGAAAAGTGTATTAAATTGTAAAATTAAATAAAAAAAGGAGAATAAAGAATTTATATAATTAATAAAAACGAAAGGAAAGACAGTGAAACTAAGTTGAAAAGAATTGTAAAACGAAATTTGTAAAACGAAAATATTTGAAAAGAAAACAAAGGAAAATATAGAATAAAACACGCAATTAACTAAATAAAAAAATAAATGATAGTGTTTTTAATGAAAGGGTGAAAAAGAAGAGAAAAAGGGTAAGCAGCCACATCGTAGCCCCAAAGTGACGGCCACCCCACGTACTGACCCCAACATTTGGTCCATCTCCCGGTAAGGAACATCATAAATTGAAAGCTGAAACGAGGTACGTACGTGAAATTTTATTTATATTTGGAAAATATCTACGATATTGTGGCTCAGTTTGAGGTTACATCAATTTCGACGCGACATTTTTAATCACACCGCCATTTTTTGCAACCCTTTTGTTTTAATAAAAATTCGCGCCTTAAGCCTTTTATTGCTCTTTAGCAGCCATCTTTTTTCACGATTCTACTGGCGCAAATTTCAAGAATCCATCTTTTTTTCTGCTTTCTTCTTAACTTAACAACAGAAATAGCAGCCATCTTTAAGACTTCATCAATTGTTCCTGTTGTTTTGAATTTTTTTTGCCCAATTGCTGCTTTAGTGAAAATCTTGGATTATTTTACAAAATTTTTAAATATTTTTGTAAAATTTCTTCCCCGCATTGAAATTTTGGTTGCTCGCTGAATATTTTTGGAATACAAAATTTGTCAGCGAGTCTTAAGCTGCTGTACTTGGGGTACAATTTTTGGAAATATAATTTATTTTGTTGCTGCTTGAATCTTACATTTAATTGAAAATACGAAGCCTTTTTATTGTTTGTTGTAAAACATTTTGAATTTTTCGGGGAAAATTATCAAACTTTTCACAAGTTTAACGCCATTTAAAGCCACTCATCGATTTTTTACAAATTCCTACAGATTTTTTGAAACTTTGCTTCTGGATTTGTGGTTCTTGGATTAATTTGCGGTGCAATTTTGTCCTTGGCATTTGTTTTGTACCAAGTTTGCTGTTAATTTCGATTGCGAAAGGAAATTTTATACGGCTTTCACCATTTACAAAGTTTTTTCCTATTTTTATATACAACTTCGATTGTTGAATAAATTTTTCATAATTTTACCAAGTTTTGCGGATTTTTGAACTACAACTTCATTCGTTAAATTAAAACTTTCAACATTTAACCAAGTTTGTTGCTCTTCTACTGAAGATTGGGTTTTTTAACAAAACTTGCACCATTTTACCAAGTTTTTTGTCTCTTAAACGAAAACTTCTTTCGCTTAATAAAACTTTCATTATTTTACCAAGTTTGTTGGCGCTTTTACTACAGATTGTTTTTCTTCAACAAAACTTGCACAGTTTTACCAAGTTTCGAATTTTGGGCTAATATTATCGATTTCAACTACAATTTCACTACAACTTAAATAAAAGGCCAACAAAATGTCGAATGTAGACAAATTTAACGAAGCAGCGGATGAAATTGTCAGATTCGAGTCTCGCCTCAAGGATGAAGATTTTTCCTCATACACATTAGAGGCCCTAGAGTTTGAAAAGACAGAGTTAACTAAATTGTGGACAAAATTTAAATGCTTATATGACAGTTGTTCAAGTGAACCACTGGAAAAGGAAATGGTGGCGGTTCACACTAAATATAATTTAATATATAAAATTAACGTCAGATGCATAAATTATATTGCAAAAGCGAAACGAAAGCTAACTAGGGAAGAATCTTCAGAGTCGAACACAGTGGTTCCCAAACAGGGGTATTCACTACCAGTACAAGCATGTGAAGTTGAGGTTTTCGATGGTACTTATTCGCAGTGGCCCACCTTTAGGGACTTGTTTACCGCAATCTATATAAATAATGAGCGTTTAGATCCTGTGGCTAAATTATGCTGCCTTTTCCAAAAGACAACTGGTGATGCCCGTGCAGTAAATGCAAATATTAGCATTACTGCAGAAAATTTTGAAGTGGCTTGGGAGAATTTAAGAACCCAATATGAAAATAGGCGTGTATTATTCAACGAACAGATGATAGCCTTATATGCTTTGCCTCCATGTCAAGGGGAGTCTGCAACTGAAATTAAAGGGCTCCAAAGAGGAGTGAACAATATTATGTCGATTTTGAAATTATACAAAATTGATGTTGAGGCGTGGGAACCACTGTTTGTATTTCATTGCTCAATTAGGCTCCCGGTGTTGTCTTTAAATCTTTGGGAACAATCCGTGAAAAATAAAAGGGATATTCCCAAGTGGAGTGAATTTAATGAATTTTTGACCGACAGATATCAAGCCCTTGAAAGTGTTGGCAAAATGCGTGCCAGTAGTTCCCAAACTTTTGGTCAAATAAATAACACGAATGCCAATAAAACCAAACAATTTAAAACACATCATACTAAAGTTGATATTGCTCAATGCAAATTATGTAAGGAAAATCATGCTATAAGCAAATGCCGTAAATTTTTAAATATGGATAATAAAAATCGTGCTGAAACATTGAGAAAATTTAATTATTGTTTTAATTGTTTGAAAACTGGTCATATGTTTGCTGATTGTCCGAATTCTACTGGTTGCTTAAAATGCAGTAGAAAACACCACACTCTTTTACACAAAGAATTTATAAAAAAGGGAGGCCAAAGAGACCAATCGAATAATGTGTCTCAGGGAAATAATGCGGCTCGTGACAACATTCCGTCGACTTCTGCTCAATCTAGAATACAGTCCATTTCGAATACAAGTCCGTCTAATGTTGTTCAAAGTCATTATCACTCTGTGGCCAAAAAAGTTATGCTTGGTACTGCGTGGGTTAATATTGTTTATAAAGGTGCAAGTTGTAAAGTAAGAGCCTTAATTGACCCATGTTCTGAAGAAAGTTTTATTTCACGGAAAATTCAAAAATTATTAAAACTGCCAACCGTGCCTGTGTCAGCTGATGTTACAGGTCTGGGCTGTGAAGTTGTCAGTAAAGTTGAAAAAATGACAACTTTTTCTATGTTTTCAATAGTAAATCCAAATCTTTCTATTGAAATTGATGCGTTAGTGGTACCTCAAGTAACTATAGATACCCCAACGCAAAGTTTTAATCCTACTGCAATGATGAATCTACCAAATTTGAAATTTGCTGATCCGAAGTTTTACGAAAGCGGTCCCATTGATATGCTTTTAGGCGGTGAATCATATCCATCGATTTTGTGTAAGGGAGTTCAGCATGGTATTTTTAATTCATTAGTTGCTCAGGAAACAATATTTGGCTGGATTGTAACTGGCCCTACGAAACCGCTGCGTCCAGTTAGTAGATCTTTTGTCACTAAAGTTGCGATTGATGATCAATTGTCGAAATTTTGGGAGCTTGAAGAAGTCTCGCGTAAGCCTGTAATCTCGGAAGGAGATAAGTTATGTGAGGAGATTTTTCGGTCCACTACTTTGAGAAATACAGAAGGGAGATACGTAGTTGATTTACCTTTCAAAGCTGATTTTTCATCTCTTGGCCCGAATAGACACATAGCTCTAAGTCAGTTTCTTAGAAACGAAAAATCTTTGCTGAAAAAGCCTGAAAATAAGGCTCTGTATGATGAGGTTGTAAAAGAATATTTAACTTTGGCACATATGGAAAAAATGGAAAATCCTGTAGTTGGCCCGAGTTATTATTTGCCACATCATGGCGTTTTTAAGCCTGAAAGTACCACAACAAAATTGAGAGTGGTCTTTAATGCTTCAATCATTACATCCAGTGGGACAAGTCTGAATGACATTTTGCACGTTGGCCCCGTGCTTCAAAAAGATTTAGTTTTTTTGATTTTAAAATGGCGATTTTATGAATGCGTTTTTAATGCGGACATTTCAAAAATGTACCGGCAAATTTTAATTAACCCGGAACACGCTCGTTTTCAACGAATTATTTTCCGTGGATCTCCTGTTGAAGAAGTGCAGGATTATCAGTTGAAAACTGTTACCTTTGGCGTTAATTGCGCTCCTTATTTGGCTCTCAGAACGTTGTTGCAGCTGGCTGATGATGAGGAACATAATTTTCCATGTGGTGCTAAAATTCTACGAGAGTGCATGTATGTAGATGACGCTTTAGTAGGTGCGCACAGTTTAGAAGTCATTTTAAGGGCCCGTAATCAGCTAATTGAAATATTAAAATCAGCTCGATTTGATTTACGAAAATGGACTTCAAATTCAAAAGAAATTTTAGATGGGTTGCCCGCGGATCATTTGTTAAATGAAAATTTCTTATGTTTTGACGAGGAAAGCAACGCCAAAACTCTGGGAGTTCGCTGGAATGCGTCAGCTGATTATTTTTATTTTACGACGGAGAAAATTCCGCTCAAATCTGCTTATACTAAGAGGGAAGTTCTTTCTATAATTGCAAGACTTTTTGATCCCGCTGGTTGGTTAGCTCCAGTAATTATCAACGCAAAAATTTTGATGCAGCAAATGTGGCTCGATAAAATTGACTGGGATAAGAAAATTAAGCCAGCGGCTTTACAAAATTGGCAGTCTTTTGTTTCTCAATACAACGATATTGATACAATTACAATTCCACGTTGGATTCAATATTCTCCAAATGCTCATATTGAATTTCATGGCTTTTGTGAAGCATCGGAATTAGCGTATGCTGCTGCTTTATACGCAAGGGTTCAAATTGGTGAAAAAATTTTTTCAAATCTGTTGACTTCAAAATCAAAAGTCGCTCCAATTAAAAAACCGTCGATCCCTCGCTTAGAATTGTGTGGTGCTGTGCTTTTAGCAAAACTGGTTGACAGTATTATGCCACAATTCAATTTAAAAGAATCTTCGCTGTATTTTTGGTCTGATTCAACGATTGTTTTAGCATGGCTGAAAAAACCTCCATGTAGTTGGAAAACCTTTGTGGCTAACAGAGTTGCCACAATTTTGGAAAAAGTTGGTAATAAAAAATGGGCCCATGTAATTTCTCAGGATAATCCCGCCGATCTAGCAACCCGGGGGCTGATCCCATCGGAGTTAAAATCTTGCAAGCTGTGGTGGCATGGTCCTGAGTGGCTCAAATTACAAAAATCTGCGTGGCTGGCGTTGCCCTCTGATTATGAAACGACAGAGGAAATGAAAAGTATCCAGGTTCATGTTGCTAGATCGTCTGAAAATGAAGACATTTTAGATCGCTTTTCTAGTTTGCCCAAAGCTATTCACGTAATTGCGTACATTTTTCGCTTTTTTAATAATGCTCGTTTAAAAACTCGCAAAACTATTCATTCTGTAAGGCTCTCTGCTGAGGAGTTAAGATTTGTAAGGAATCGTCTTTTTTCGTTGTCCCAGCAGATATATTTTCCTAAAGATTATAATTGTTTGGCTGAAAATAGGAAAATTGAATCTAGTAGCCCTTTGTTGACGCTTACGCCGTTTTTAGATGAAAAGAAAATTATTCGTGCCAATGGTCGTCTTACTTCTGCATCCAGTCTCTCGTACTCTGAAAAATATCCCATAATTTTGGCCTATCGCAGCAGATTAGCTTGCCTGTACGTCGATTTTGCCCACAAAATGACTCATCATGGCGGTTTACGGTTGGTCCATAGTGTGATTCGACACGAGTGCTGGATTATTAAAGTCAAAAATCTGATTAAAACCTGCGTAAATAACTGCAAAGAATGCATTCTACACAAAAAAACGCGTCAAGGACAAATCATGGCTGCTTTGCCCGACGAAAGAACAAATTTGAGTCGCCCATTTGCAAACACAGGCGCCGATTTCGCTGGCCCCTTTGAAATAAAAAGTTTCACCGGTCGTTACTCAAGAATAAGTAAAGGTTACGTGTGTCTCTTTGTTTGTTTCGCTACAAAGGCAATCCACCTCGAAGCAGTCAGCGATTTATCAACTCCAGCATTTTGAGCAGCTTTCGCTCGTTTTGTAGCCCGTCGCGGTTGCCCAAATTGTGTTTACTCGGACAACGGCCGAAACTTCGTTGGCGCAGCAAAGGAGATTGATTCGAACTTCGAAAAATGCGTAAAAGAGCTTCGCGATCACGCCGTTTTAAAATATGAACCTCAGCGTTTATTGTGGCACTTTATCCCCGCTGCAGCTCCGCATATGGGCGGACTCTGGGAAGCAGGAGTCAAAAGTTTTAAGACGCATTTCAAAAAAATGGCTGGTCAGCTAAAATATACCTTTGAGGAGTTTTCTACCTTGTTGGCTACGATAGAATCATGCCTTAACTCCCGTCCACTTGGCCCTTTGTCTGAAAACGTCGAAGATTTGTCTGCGCTTACTCCTGGTCATTTTTTAATTGGTTCGACGATGCTTACTCCGGCTGAACCCGAAGAACTCACATCCGCAGTTAGTCTTCTCAATCGTTGGCGAAAGATAAAGGCGATGCAGCACGAAATATGTCGGCGCTGGAAGGATGAATATTTAAAAGAATTGCATAAACGCAACAAATGGAAAACACCCCAAATTGATCTGCAAGAAAACGACCTTGTGGTGCTTCGAAATGAACCACTTTGCCCCACTGATTGGCGTTTAGGTCGTATAGTTAAAGTTTATCCCGGCTCAGATGACCGAGTGCGAGTTGTCGATATTAAAACTCAGAATAGAGTTGTCAAACGGCCAATTCATAAATTGGTTTTATTGCCACGTTGTCCTGAAAACTAAGTTCCTTTGCTCCACGTTTTTCCTTGCACCTTTTGTTCGTTATAATTTAACGTTTATATTTACTTGCAGCACAATATGAGAGATTTGAGATGGTTCAACACGAATTATGGTTGCCCCATATGCACTCGATTGCACGCCATGCACCGATGTATGCGTTTTTTTAAGCTGAAAAGGGCCTTTCTGTTAGTTATTCGGCCCAGTCGCATTTGCTTCGAGATTGCCGAAGCCTTGATTGCTGCAAACGTGGTCGTCAGAAGCATATTCGTTGCCTCAACCAGTTGCCCAAGGAGCTTGAACGGGCCGCTGAGGGCAAACCCTTATAAATTTGTATACAAGAGAAGAATTTTGGCGATGCTGATTTTGGTGAAGGTGTGGATGAAACCGATCCGGACTACCTTGATTAGTGCGAGGAAGAAGATGCGGGGCCCAAGTTAAAACAAAAATGTATATATTTAATTTTTCTATTTGAATTGTTTCTTAAAACTCAATTTTAATTGTATATTTACACTTTTTTTTGCTCATAGAGCACATATTTTTGAATTAACGTTTTTTATTGATTATAATAATTCTTTTTTTTGCTCATCGAGCACGTATTAATTTTAAAATCATTGCCTTTTATAAATTATGTATTTTCTTAAACTTAGTTCAAAATCTTATTAAGTTTGAATGATTTCCTTTTGTAATTTGTATTTAAAATTTGTAAGTAATTTTTTTTGGTTGCTCTGCTGGTGCTGGTGATTGCATTTGTTTGTTGCACTGTTAGTGCAAGGGCGGCGGTATGTTTACGCCGTGCCGCCGGCCCTTTCAATTATGTTGAGGCCCAAACCACATAACGCGCGAAGGTCGCGTGGCGGTAAAATGCCGCCGCCACAGCTTATGTGATTTGGCCCTAATGTCCGTTGTGATCGTGCACTGAAGGTGTGGGTACTGGGTATTCGCATAAAAAACCCGGTACTCCACATCTTCAAGGCACTATCCTTTTTTCCCTTTATTATTGTTTTTTATTCGTGATCGGCCGGCAACAGCAGCAACAAGTCGTAAATTAAATTAAGTTAAAGTGTTAATTAAAGTGAAATTTAAAGCTAAATTAAAAACTAAAAAAAGGAAGAAGGTGGAAAAGGAGTGAAAAGTGTATTAAATTGTAAAATTAAATAAAAAAAGGAGAATAAAGAATTTATATAATTAATAAAAACGAAAGGAAAGACAGTGAAACTAAGTTGAAAAGAATTGAAAACGAAATTTGTAAAACGAAAATATTTGAAAAGAAAACAAAGGAAAATATAGAATAAAACACGCAATTAACTAAATAAAAAAATAAATGATAGTGTTTTTAATGAAAGGGTGAAAAAGAAGAGAAAAAGGGTAAGCAGCCACATCGTAGCCCCAAAGTGACGGCCACCCCACGTACTGACCCCAACACGGCCTTTATAATATTAGATATGGTATATATGATTATATATTATATATATGGCGGCATTTTAGGAATATATAATTATATATGGTATCATTTAAACAATATATAACTATATATGGTGCCAGTTAAACTATATATTATTATATATGGTGCCATTTAAACAATATATGGCCATATATGGTACCTCATGATCAAAATTTTTAATACAGTTCCAGATATGATAATATATGCTACTATATATAGTGCAATATATATTGATATATGGTATCATTTAAACAATATATTACCATATGTGGTGACATTTAAACCATACATTATGATATATGGTGCCATTTCAACAATATATGGTCATATATGGTACCTTATGAACAACATTTGTAATACAGTTCCAGATATGATAATATATGCTACCATATATAGTACCATATACTTTGATATATCGCATCATTTAAACAACCCGAGTAAAAATAGTTATATATAGTCATATATGTGATTAAGTTATATCTGTATAAATATACAGTTTCATCCGAAGAATGGCCCGATATATTTTTAGCAATGGTTTATCAATTTTTATCTGAATGTATCAGTTTAGATCTGACCTGATTAAATTATGTGTTAATCAGATGAAATTGTATCAGATTTTTGACCTGATACAATTTGTCAGCTATTAAACTTATTTGGATTTTGACAAAAGGACATTTAACAGAAAAGCACAAACGCCTTTAGTATTGCTTTAAACTGTTTGTATAAATTTTCTAACAATTTCTTTCCATGGCAATGTAATATAAAATTATATCCAAAGGCGACTGACAAGAGTTCTAGTGTGACTCTAAATGGGGTATATATAATTCTATCCAAAACGAAATCGTGTTTTTTTGAAAAATGATTTCATATAAAAACATATATTATTTTGGATTATGTACTAAATAGTTATATATAACGTCATATAAAATTGGATTATCTGTATCTAATTGTAAATGCAATATACAATTATGTACTAATCGATATGTAATAAGATGCAACTAAATACGACATCATATTACAATTTGTTGAGAAAGAAAAAATTATATATGGATACATAACGTTTTTACTCGGGATATTACATTTCATAATTACTGAAATACAATTGATAATTTCTGAAATACAGTTTGATAATTTCTGAAATACAGTTGTTATTTCGGAAACACAATTAATAATTTCTGAAATACAATTGATAAAACTGAAATACAATTGACTAGTTCTGAAATACAATTCATAAATCTGAAAAATAATTGATAAGTTCTGATATACAATTTATAAAACTTAAATTCAATTGATTATTTCTGAAATACAATTGATAAATCTTAAAAACAATTGATACAATTGGAAATGGTGTAGAGCGTTAAAAAGATGCAAATAAAATTATTTTTTTTTTTAAATTCAATTTAATAAAAAATATAATTTTATAAAAACATTTATTGAAAATAAAATTATAATTTTATAAAAAGAAATTTTTTTATAAAAAAAATGCATAGCCGTGAACGGTATCGAACTCAAGACCTTCTGAGTTTAAACCTTATTTTAACAAAATATTGTAATTTTTATAAAATCAGTGCTCTGCCAGTGTATTATTTTTTGAACTGTTATCAATATCTGTCTGGGATCTTATTTAATCCCATATAAATGGAGATCTTACGTAGTACCCAAATATAATGCGGGATCTAATTTTATCTGTCATTTTTCTGGATAGTTTTAGATGTCAATCCCCAAATATATTGCTGTTTCTAATTCGATCTGCCATTTTAATACCGAAATAAATTGCTGGATCTAATTCGATCTGCAATTTATGGGATAAATTAAGATCCTACTAAATCTCCAAATATATCACTGGATTTAATTAGATCTGCAATTTATCGGAAAAGTTAAGATCTTACGCAATCCCGAAATATATTACTGGATCTAATTTGATCTGTCATTTTTTGGATAAATTTAGATCTTACTTAATCCCCAAATATATTGCTGGATCTAATTCGATCTGCTATTTTTCGGATCAAATTAGATCTAAGTTTATCCACAAATATATTGCTGGATCTAATTCCATCTGCCATTTTTCGGATCAATTTAGATCTAAGTTTATCCCCAAATATATTGCTGGATCTAATTCGATCTGCCACTTTTTCGGATCAAATTATATATAAGTTTATCCACAAATATATTGCTAGATCTAATTCGATCTGCCAAAATTGAGATCAAATTAGATCTAAGTTTATCCACAAGTATATAGCTCTATATAATTCGATCCGCCATTTTTCGGATCAAATTAGATCTAAGTTTATCCACAAATTTATAACTGGATCTAATTCGATCCGCCATTTTTCGGATCAAATTAGATCTAGGTTTATCCCCAAAGATATCATTGGACCTCCCAATTTTGAGATATAACTTGATCTTAGTTTATCCCCATATATAAAATGGGATCTAATACGATATCATTGGATACACCCAATTTTGAGATCTAATTGGATCAGCTAGATATTACAGCAGATCTTAAACAATATCAAATTGGATATGATTAGATATTGCGCGAGATCAAATTTTTTTACTGGGGATCTTTTGATATAATCATAAAAAAATATATGTTTCACAATACTCGACAAGTTATAATTGTATAAAATCATAAATGATTATATAAAAATCATATCTGATTATATAAAAATCATTTTTACTAGGGTAGTTTTAAATGGCTTCTGTAGTTATATATGGAGTTAGATTTGGGGATATGTAATAACTAGGGTTTGGGGTTCGGGAATTCCCGGGAAATTCCGGGAAAAGTTTGCCGGGAAATTTTAAAAATATTAAATTGTTTTTGTTTCGAATAGGATTTTTTAATTTTAGTCATAAAAAACATTTTAAATACCAAAACAAAAATGTCATTGTTAAAATCTTTTAAAAGGGAATACATTTATTTGACACGCAAATAAAATCTTTGCCAAGTAATTAGGAGCATTTCAACTAATAAATATTTTTCGCATAACTTATTCAAAATTTAAGTAGTAAAACCTAAAAACTTGGTAAAATGTTTAAAAGAAATATGAAAAAAAAGCTTTGTTTCTTACAAATAATCGCCCTTACTATCTAAATTTTTCAAATGTATAATTTAGGTAAAGTCGACTTTAGTTAAAATATTGGGTGGCAGTATACCTTGACTTCGTTTATTTTTGAAGCGTTCTGATTGGTTAATTTATTTTCAACCAATCAAAATATTTGAAAATATAAATATTTTTGTAAGGTTTTCATACACAAAATGAACAAAACCGTTTGATTAAAAATAAAGTCGACTTTAAATTTAAAATACTCTTTTACATTAAGGGCCAATAATTTTATAAGTAACGTTTTCATTAATAAATGTGAAAAGAAAAGACTGGTTAACGGTGGTATCTAAATTTGGTTATCCGACATCTAAATTTGGTGCACAAAAAAAAAAAAAGTTTATGGTCATGCAACTTCTCTTGAAGAAAAGAACAACAAGAATAACGTTTCAGCTAAAATTAGCAAAGTACCCGAAGAAAAAAGTGTAAGCTGAATACCCGAGTAAAAAAAATTTATCTCGCGCAATATCTAATTATATCCAATTTTATATTGTTTAAGATCTGCTGTAATATCTAGCTGATCCAATTAGATCTCAAAATTGGGTGTATCCAATCATATCGTATTAGATCCCATTGTATATATGGGGATAAACGAAGATCAAGTTATATCTCAAAATTGGGAGGTCCAGTGATATCTTTGGGGATAAACCTAGATCTATTTTGATCCGAAAATTGGCGGATCCAGCTATATATTTGCGGATATTTTTAGATCTAATTTGATCCGAAAAATGGCGGATCCAATTAGATCCAGCTATATATTTGGGGATAAACTTAGATCTAATTTGATCTCAATTTTGGCAGATCAAATTAGATCCCGCAATATATTTGTGGATAAACGTATATCTAATTTGATCCGAAAAAGTGGCAGATCGAATTAGATCTAGCTATATATTTGGGGATAAACTTAGATCTAATTTGATCCGAAAAATGGCACATCGAATTAGATCCAGCAATATATTTGTGGATAAACTTAGATATAAATTGATCTGAAAAATGGCAGATCAAATTAGATCCAGCAATATATTTGTGGATTAACTTAGATCTAATTTGATCCGAAAAAGTGGCAGATCAAATTAGATCCAGCAATATATTTGTGGATTAACTTAGATCTAATTTGATCCGAAAAATGGCACATCGAATTAGATTCAGCAATATATTTGTGGATAAACTTGGATATAAATTGAATAGAAAATTGGCAGATCAAATTAGATCCAGCAATATATTTTGGGATTTAGTAAGACCTAATTTGATCCAAAAAATGGCAGATTGAATTAGATCTAGCTATATATTTGTGGATAAACTTAGATCTAATTTGATCCGAAAAAGTGGCAGATCGAATTAGATCCAGCAATATATTTAGGGATAAACTTGGATGTAAATTTATCCGAAAAATGCCAGATCGAATTAGATCCAGCAATTTATTTCGGTATTAAAATGGCAGATCGAATTAGAAACAGCAATATATTTGGGGATTGACATCTAAAAGTATCCATAAAAATGACAGATAAAATTAGATGCCGCATTATATTTGGGTACTATGTAAGATCTCCATTTATTTGGGATTAAATAAGATCGCAGACATATATTGCCAACTGTTCAAAAAATAATAGACTGGCAGAGCACTGATTGTATAAAAATTACAATATTTTGTTAAAATAAGGTTTAAACTCAGAAGGTAACGAGTTCAATATGCATTTCTTTTACAAAATTAATTTCTTTTTATAAAATTAAAATTTTTTTTTCTATAAATTTTTTTATAAAATTATATATTTATTTTTTTATTAAATTGAAATCTTTGAATAAAATAATTTTATTTACATCTTTTTGACGCTCTACACCATTTCCAATTGTATTAATTGTTTTAAGATTTATCAATTGTATTTCAGAAATAATCAATTGAATTTCAGTTTCATCAATTGTGTTTCAGAACTCATCAATTATTTTTCACATTTATGAATTGTATTTCAGAACTAGTCAATTGAAGTTCAGTTTTATCAATTGTGTTTCAGAAATTATTAATTGTATTTCCGAAATTCACAACTGTATTTCAGAAATTATCAAACTGTATTTCAGAAATTATCAATCGTATTTCCGAAATTATGAAATGTATTTGAGAAATTTTTCTCTATTAGTTAAGTGCAAATAATATTTTGTGATATACAATTAAAATTTTCTAAAATACATTTAATAATTTCTGGAATACCTTTTTTCGATGCTTATAAGTTAGCTCGAAATGCTTTTATCATTCATTTAATTTGTAGCTATCACACATCTATAACAAGTCTCGTTAGATTAGAGTGTAGAGGTCTTGGCTGACAATCTGGTGGACTGGGTTAAATTTCATGTTTTTAAAAGCAAATATTAAAAAAAGTTTTCTCAATTTTTTCAAAAATGTTTTTTGAAATCTATTTTTTTGCCAAGATAGTTAATGCAACGTTCTGCCAACGCATAACCGACCATCGCCAACGGTTTGCCAGCATTGTGGCGAATTATATTTTTCTGTCTGGGATGTTAAACTTAAACCTATTGTATATTAACATTAATTAACACTATATTTTTATTTTTAGGAAATACATTTTTATTTTATTATAAGTTAACATTAAATTAAATTTTAGATAATGGCACCAATTTGTAGTTGTAATTATTATATATTAAATCGTATATTCATAAACATTCTATACAGTTAGACGAGGTTTATGGAACTATTTAACTTTATAAAGTGTTTATAAATTATAACTTAAATGTACATATATATATGTTAAATGTACGTGAACAAATTGTTGATATGGACCCACAAATTGTATCTCAACTGATATTGGAATTATTGTACCATTACCATACATCAATATATATTAAATGATATACATATATTACAATATATGACACTGTATTATAAATATTGATAATGAAGTAACATATCTGATAATATTTTTTATAGCGCCATACATAGTTTTACATTATTCAAATTAAACCATATATGGAATTGTATTCAAAATATTGATGTGGTACCAAATTTGACCATATATTGTTTAAATTGTGCCATATATGACAATATATTGTTTAAATGATACCATATATGTCTATATATTAATATTGTTTAAATGACACCATATATCAATATATATGGGACTATATATGGTAGCATATATTATCATATCTGCATCTGTATTAAAAATGTCGTTCATCAGGTACCATATATGAGCATATATTGTTGAAATGGCACCATATATGACAATATATGGTTTAAATGGCACCATATATGGTAATATATTGCTTAAATAACACCATATATAAATATATATGGCACTATATATGGTAGCATATATTATCATATGTGGAACTGTACTAAAAATATTGTTCATGAGTACCATATATGGGCATATATTGTTGAAATTGCACCATATATGATAATATATGGTTTGAATGGCACCATATATGATAATATATAGCTTAAATAACACCATATATAAATATATATCGCACTATATATAGTACCATATATTATCATATCTGGAACTGAATTAAAGATTTGGTTTATGAGGTACCATATATTGTTTAAATGGCACCATATATGATAATATCTAGTTTAACTGTCCCCAGGTGAAAATGTTCATATATGGTCATATATGGCAACATATATGGGTTCGGATCCGAAATTTGAGGGTATATGGCCATATATGGTCATATATTGAGATATATGAATGTTCATATAAATTTTTTTTTATATTTTAATAAAAATATTGCTTTTTTTATTCAAATTAAATGTAAACATTATAATTCTATTCATACGTTACTGATGAATTTGTACATTTGAATGAAATTGAGAAATTATGAAATTTTTAATGGATATAAACATTTTACTTCAAGTTTAGAAATTATTTGATGACTGTTTTTTGATTATTTAATGGTTGTTTATACACTAATAGAAAAAAGTCTGTATAAATTTTAGTTAAAGCTATTTAAAATTAGTTTAAAATGAAAAATTGCAGAATTAGCCGAGTATTTTTGCTAAATATAAATAAGAACAGCAAAAGTAAAACTGTTAAATGTACATCATAAAACTGTTAAATATACAACATCACATAAAATATCAAAATTTCAATGTTCCTTTTTCGTTTTTTGTTTTTAATGGAAATACAAATCTAGCCTTCTGAAATCAACAGTTTAATATTTTTAGCGAATATTTCTGTTGATTTTATAAAATGCTATTTATTGAATAAAATTTGACAAAAAATTTTTAAGATACAACAGTTGGTTTTTGCCATTTTTAATTTACTAATATTTTGCAAAAAATTTCTGCAGACTTCGATAAAAGTTAACTCAAAATAAAAGTTCACTTAAATATAACTAAAATTTTCTAAATTTAGCAGTTTTATTTTTGCTGTGTTTATCTTACTGCAGCATTTCCAATTGTATTTCAAAATTTATCATTTTATTTCAGAAGTTATCGATTGTTTTTCGGATTTATCAAATGTATTTCAGAAATAATCAATTGAATTTTAGTTTTATTAATTGTATTTTAGAAGTTATGAATCGTTTTTCAGATTTACTAATTGTATTTCAGAAATAATCAATTTTTTTCCAGTTTTATAATTGATTTCAGAAATTATCAATTGATTTTCATTTTAGAAATTGACAATTGTATTTGAGAAATTATCAAATGTATTGTATTTCAATATTTTCTGAATTCGCTCACGTAATTACCCCCATGATAAAAAAAAAAACTTAAAACATTACCCATATATGGAATAATATATGAATTCATATATGAAGATATATGGAATATATGAACCAATATATGTACCAATAAATGTAGTATCTTATCATATATGGATTCATACATTTGAATGTATTTACCCATATATGCTTCCATACATAACATATATGTTCATATATGATCATACATTAAACCATATATGCTCATACATGAAATCATATATGACAATATATGAACATATATGAACATTTTCACCTGGGTCACCATATATAATTATATATTGTTTAAATGATACCATATATAATTATATATTGCTAAAATGCCACCATATATATTAAGATATAGTTCTATATATAACTATATATGCAATAAGAGCAACCATGTCATGTAATATATAATTATATATGCCATATATAATATTATGAAGGCCAATATCTAATTAGATGAAATTATATATGGCATAATATAAGGAAAAATTTTGTGAAAAAACGTCATTTATAATTATATATGGATATACATAACGACATGTATAATTATATATTGTAATATATGCCATATATGGTTATATATAATTTTTTTTACTCGGGTAGGCATTAAAGGTTTTATGGTAGGGCAAACATTTCCTGAAATGGTATCCAAATTAGCCGCAGTCAATCCGCACCATAACTAGATCTTCGTTTATTCGAGAAAATTTTTATAATAAAAACCTGGCATTGCAAAAAAATTAAACCGATGTAAAGAACATTATATTAAATTACTACAATAATGTAAAAGATATCATGATGAAAGAAATATCGAGCAATATTTCTAACAATAGGAGATTTACTATAATCTTAGATGAATGGACAAGAATATCACAACAATGTATAAATGGAAATAATTCATTTTATAACCTGGGGTTGGTTTATATAACAGGAAGATGTAATGCTGATGAAATAAGAAGAATTGTAGAAATAAGACTAGAAGAGTTTTATTTGTCTTTGGAAAATAACATTGTGGCCACCATATCTAATGGGCCAAGTGTGATGAAACGGTTTATTTCCGACAGTCCAGTAGTAGGTGCTTTCTGCTGGAATCATGCAATTCATTTGGCAGTGCTGCGAGTAATTTATGTGAAATCAAATGTTTAACATTCTGATATTTTTTACTTTGAATTCTCACTACACAGACTGCATTTGTACTGAAATAGTTTTTTTTTTAACAAAAATTACTTATATAGGTGGTTTTCATTAACAATTTTGTTCAAAAATATTTCCCGGGATTCCCGGGAATTAAATTTTTTCATTCCCGTTTCCCGGGAAATAAAAAAGTCCGGGAAATCCCAAACCCTAGTAATAACATCAATTACCATACAAAAAATTCGTTGAAAAAATAATATCAGATGTACAGTAGTCCCCGCTTAAATGCGCCTTCAAAAATGTAGAGTTTTCTGCGCTTTTAAGCGGGGAATCATTTATCCGAAATATATACAAATTTTATGCATTAATCGAAAGTAGTTTTCGTTTGATGAAAGTTTTTTTACACGATCTACATACTTAAAAAAACTGATTTTTTTTCTTTATAAGAATCTGTTCCTTAAAATTTTAAGTTTTATATATTTACCCGGCTAAAAATCGGCATATATGGATTCATACAGGTTTAATGTACGCTCGTGCTTGCTAATAAACCTGCATGCTTTTCCATACATGAATACATAAATCTCTATACATGCACCGATATATATTCACACATGTGCATTAACGAAATTTGAGGTAATATCTACATGTATGTTCATGTACGAACATTAATGAACGTGCATGAAAATGTATGATCACACATGAAGATATTACCTCAAATTTCGTTAATGCACATGGATGAACATATATGAATGCCCGTATGGTGATTTATGTATCCATGAATAGACATACAAGTATGCACCAACATACATTAAACCTGTATGGATCCATATATGAAGATTTTTACCTGGGTAGATAAAATATTTTTCTACCTCAAGTTTGATTTTTCCAATCATCATTTTCTTATTGCAGACAACTGCAATCTTTTTGGAACAACAATATCATATTAGAATTTCTAACTAAATATATGAAAATATAGAAAGTCGGAAATAATTTTTTTTTGTATTTTTTAAATGAAAAAATTCAAATAATTTTTTAAAAAATAAAAAATTGTAAAATTAAAAACTACCCGTGTAAAAAAGTTTAGATCTGACCAGATCTTTTTGGTTCTTAATAGATATGATTCAATCTAATTAGATCCTGTACCAGATCACATCAAATATGATCAGATATGGCATATGTGATAATACCTTATGGCAAGATCTGATAAGATCTAGTGCCAAATTTGTTCAAATCTAAAGTGATCTGGACAAATTCGCAAGATATGCCTAGATCTGATCAGATCTAATTAGATCTCAAATTTGTCCCCAATTTTGAGATCTAATTAGATCTGGTAAGACGTGCTGAGATCTGGCCAGATCTGATCTTTTTTACACGGGTATATATAAAAAATTAAAGAAAGTCCAAAACAACAATTTTTTAAAAAATTTAAATATTTTTTTAATTTTTAGTTAAAAATAATTTTAGTTTTTAGCATAATATTGTGTTTATGAAAAAAAATGTAAGTATTTTTATACCCTACACCACTACGTGGAGAGGGTATAATAAGTTTGTGCTGATGTTTGTAACACCAAAAAATATTGGACCTAGACCCACCTTATAGTATACCGATCAGCTCAGAATCACTTTTTAACGATGTCAGTCTGACTGTCCATGCATTCTTGTCCGCACTCTGCAGGTCTCAAATATTAAAATATTTTGATGAAATTAGGTACACCGACTTACGTCGGCCCAAGGATAACGCCCATTCATTTTGGTTAAAATCGGTCCATGTCTAGACCTAGTGTCCATATAATGGAACCCCCACAATTGGCTGTTTACACGCTGCAGGTCGCAAATACGAAGATATTTCAATGAAATTTGGTACAGGGTCGGTCCATATTTGGACTTATCGCCCATATGGGCTATATTTCCGATTATCTATTCTTTTAAATATCATTTAATAGAAAATTTTGACAAAAGTCAATTTTAACATTAGTTGGCTTTTAACCAGGTATTATATAGTCGGCATGCCCGACTTTAACTTTTTTACTCCTTTTTTGATAACGATTTTTTTACTCAGTAGCAAAGCTGTATAGTGACTTAAAAATATTTACTTAAATTAACAATTTTTTTTTTTCATAATTTTATTTATTGAATCTTCACAACAGTGAACTAACAATAAGTTTATCAAATCTTATGTACTAAAGCTAAAATATTAAGCCCAGCCAGTGCCAGACAAAATTTTAATTTTAAACATTAAATATTTTTTTAATTTGATGCAAAGTAAATGTATAGAAAAAGTTAAAAACGATAAATTAGAAGTTTAATTCTAAAAAGGTCGAAAAAACTAATTTTTAATTTTTTAAATAGAAATTAAAAACCAACATTTTGTTATAAAGAATATACATTTATTCTATAGAGCCAAGTCAGCGGTGGTCCTTCTTAGGAGGCGTCGGTGTCCTTGATCCTCAAGCAGTTTACGAGCCAATGAATTTGGGTGCAGTTGCAGCCTCTTTAAGTAGTTTAAGGTGTATCTCGCGATTTCATCATTAACGGTGGGAACATTCAAATCTGAGTGTATGTTCGCATTTCTTATATACCATGGTGCGCAGACAATGGTTCGCAAAATATTGTTCTGCTTCCTTTGAATTTTTTGAACATTTGATGCACACGCAGTGCCCCAGATTTGGATGCCGTAGCACCATATAGGTTTCAAAATCGAATTATACAACAACAACTTGCAACCAAGGCCAAGTCTAGAATTTCTTCCAATTAGCCAATTAAGTTCTATTGCTTTGAGCTTTATTTGTGTTATTTTGGCGTCGATGTGGTTCTTCCACGTAAGACGATCAAGATGTATACCAAGATATTTGACATTTGAGTGTTGGGGCACTTTGTGATTGTTAACTTTGATAAAAGAGCATGTTTCTTTTCTTAAAGTAAAAGTCAAATGAATACATTTCTGTGCATTCACCTTTATCTTCCACTTTTTCAGCCACGATTCCAGTTCAAATACGTGTTCCTGCAATATTCGAGAGGCTTCATATAGGTTTTTGTGACAACTCAAGATAGCCGTATCATCAGCAAATGTAGACGTATGAGTATTACTATCAGTTGGCATGTCAGAAGTATACAAAAGATACAAGAGTGGGCCTAAAATGCTACCTTGAGGGACACCGGCCCGAATATCTTGAGGAGAGCTGAAGAAATCACTTTCCTTGACAACAAATTTACGATTGCTTATATAGCTTTCGAGTATATTATGTGTGTTACGTGGCAGTATATTTTTAATTTTAAATAACAAACCTTCGTGCCAAACTTTATCAAAGGCTTGCGATACGTCAATAAAGAGTGCAGAACAGTAATTCTTATCCTCAAAGGCCTTTCGTATTTCACTAACAAGTCTGTGAACTTGCTCAATGGTGCCATGCTTTTTACGAAAACCGAACTGATGAGCAGGAATTAGGTTATGTTGAGTTACAGTTACCGTTATTCTGTTTGCCAATAGTTTCTCGAAGAGTTTTTATAAATTAGATAAAAGACTTATAGACCTATAAGATCCAACTTTAGTGAGATCTTTTCATGGCTTGGGTATCATTTTAATGAGGGAGACCTTCCATACTGGTGGATAATATTCAAGGCATTATTGCATTAAAAATAAAAAGTATTATTCTTACAGCTATCTGGGGTAACTCCAAGATCATTTTATTACTAATTTTATCGGTACCAAAAGCTTTTTTTTGGGTTTAATTCTGAGATAGCATTTTCGACCTCTCGCAACTCAAAGCGAATGGGTACCTCTACGTGTCGTGGCAAAATTGGTGGTAACTCGACTATTGTGTTTGGATCGTTTGGCATAAATACAGATTTTAAATGTTCTGCAAACAACTCGCCTTTCTCCGTATCATTTCTAGCCCAGCTTCCGTCAGATTTACGCATTGGAGGTTTACATATAACAAGTCTTTTTAGATTCTTTGTAGCACGCCATAATGAATAGTCCGTTCTTGCCGTAGCCTCCAGATTTTCGAAAAAATCATTCAGTGAGTAATTTCTTTGTAATTCAAGTAATTTGCGTAACTTGTTTGAGCATTCTTTAAATCGAGCCTTAAGTGCAGGAGATCTGTGAAGCTGCCCCTCTCTACGAGCTCTTCTTTTCTCATTTAAGAGTCGCTCAATATCAACTGAAAAAATTGGATTTTGTCTGGATTGTCGGGGGGGTTTGGTAGCAAGTCGTGCAGCAAGCTTAAGATAGGATTCAAAATTCCTAAGTGAGAGATCAATGTCCTCTGTTGTTCTTAGCAATATATTTTCCGAGCAATGAGTACTGATAAATTTTTATATTTTAGACAATTTGTTCCTTTGCCTGTAAGTGGTAAGTCACCGGTTGGAGATACAATTCGAGGGTTTATAAGGGAAACAATAGTGGGTGTATGATCAGAAGAGAGTTCCAATGAGGATTCTAGGTGCACCAAATTTCTTGCTATATTTTTAGTTACTTCAAAATCAATGAGATCCGGTATTTTATTTCGATCTGATGGCCAGTGTGTGGGTTCGCCGCTGGAGATCACATCCAAACCCATTTTATTAATTGTATCAAACAATACACGGCCCCTCGGGGAACAGAGCCTTGACCCCCAGAAAGTGTGCTTGGCATTGTAATCGCCAGCTGCCAGAAAGCGTGAGCCTAATGATTCGAAAAAAGATTTAAATTGATTTTCAGAAATCTTAAATTTCGGGGGGAAATAAACCGAAGAGATCACTAGGTTCATATTATTTTCTTCTATAAATACTGAAGAGGCTTGAAGATAATCCTCACAAAGATCACACATGAGATAATGTTTCAAGCGGGCTTTTATTAAGATACCTGAGCCTCCACACGCCCTGCCTCTGGGATCTTTTGTGTCATAAAATGTATACTCATTAATTGAAAAATTACTACGAGGGGTTAAGTGGGTCAATCTGTTTGCTTCTTAGAAAATAACTGAGTTATTCTTTATGTTGGCGTATGCCGTTAGCGTTCCAAAAACATATTTTCAGAGTATTCATGGTTTACTCAGTAAAGCCTGCAGTAAGACAGACTGCATCTGCATCATCTCCTGTATCATATTGTTCATAGATTTTGTAAAATCTGAGACCGTTTGTACTAACACATCAATTGCTGCTTCAAGTCCACTAAAGTCCGATTTTTGACCTTGGTATTTATTTTGATTTGTTTTCATATTAGAATTAGATTCATCACTTATATTTTCTTGAAAATTTCCAGATGATGTACGACCTTTTACAATAGATGCAAAGGTCTGATTTTGGTTCGTAAAATGCTGCGCGTTCGGCAATTGGGGCTGCGGGTTAAAAATTTCTAGATTGGGCAATTGTGGTTGCGAGTTAAATTGCTCTTGAATGTTTTGGGGTTCTCTGTTGTATAACTGCCTTCTGACAATAGAGCGCTTAACAAGTGAGTATGCAGGACATCCTCGGTAATTGGCCGTGTGATTTTCACCACAATTACTACATTTTTTCAATTTTGGGTCGCCTTTAGACTTGTTACAGTCTTTTGAGCTGTGTAGCTCACCACAAATCATGCAAACTGCATGATGCTGGCAATACGTTTTAGAATGGCCAAATTCTTGACAGTTAGTACACTGTATGGGGCCTTTTCTTTTATGAGGCTCCTCCACTGTAATTCTACGATGTAGTAAATATTTCAGTTTGTAAATTGGGTGTACCTCACTCTTCTTCAATTTAACATCGTTGGGTTCTAGTTCAATACGAAACAAGGGTTGGGGTAGTTTTTCTCTGTTTCGAATATTAACTACAGATTTTATTTTAAAACCTTCGCCTTCTAGTGCACTTTTGACATCAGAGGGGTTGACACCAGAGTCCACTCCCTTAATGACAACTTGCAGGCCTTTACTGCTTTTCAATTGATAGGTGTAAAAGCTCTTCTTCCGGTCTTCAAAATGCTTAACCAACTTTCTGTAGTTGTCCTCGCAATATACGTGAATCTTTGTTTCACAAATGTTACCTTTTCTGATTGGAACAACGTGGAAAGACTTATAGTCAACAACTTTAATTAATCCATTCACTATCTCATCGGAGCATTTCTCTCTTAAATAAATAGGCGGTGGTTTAAACGACTAACCTGTCGCTTCGGGTGCACTTGGTTCACAGTCAAGTAGCGCAAAACGATTACTTGTTTCATTACTTATTACCTGTTCTCGTATCTGTTTTGCAGGTTGTACAGATTTGGAAGATTCGGGGCTCCGCCTCCTCTTAAGAACGGTAATGTACATATCCATTCCGGTCTGTACTGTACGTTTTTGTGTGTTGGAAGACAAACTTCCACTATTGTCATGTGGGAGTAAAGGTGTTAAAATACTTTTAATTCCAGGTGATACCATATTTTCATTCGGAGAACGAGCCGACGCTAGAGTGACTGTATTTATATTATTTGTAGCAGCAGGGGACTCGGCAGTATTTAGATTTATAAGCAGATTGCGGCAAGCTGTATTGATGGTACTTGGTTTAGCTGATAGGTAATTTTTGTTGTAATTAGGATCATTTACGTTTCCTGTATTTTCAGACAATGATAGATACATGTTCCGACCATTGAGGCTTAATCTTCTTTCGCACAATGGTGTGCTACCACCATCGTTCTTTTGATTAATCACACTCAGTTTATTATTATTAGATATGTTTCTTTTATTCAGCGTCCACGGATTTAGGTTTTCCTTATTGTTTTAATTTTAGAAATTAACACCAATAAAATGTCAATTATTTTTATATTCATTTTTTTTTTTTTTTTTTTTTGGATCAAAAATTTTTTTGGCACAACGTTTAACCAGGGTTGACAAATTGTTATTGAAATATTTTTCGTAATTACCCAATAAATAAAATCTCAATAAAGTTTCTGAAAAAATCATATTTTTTGTTCTAATTTAATCGTTAAATTTTAGACATTAACACCAATAAAATGTCAATTATTTTTATATTCATTTTTTTTTTTTTTTTTGGATCAAAAATTTTTTTGGCACAACGTTTAACCAGGGTTGACAAATTGTTATTGAAATATTTTTCGTAATTACCCAATAAATAAAATCTCAATAAAGTTTCTGAAAAAATCATATTTTTTGTTCTAATTTAATCGTTAAAGATATCATATATGTTTGTTTATTTCGATATCGTTAATGATATCATATTTTCATGGAATATTTTCGATATCATAACGATATCGTTAGTTTAGTTTATTTTAGTTTCTTTATTGTTTCAATAGCTATCACAACAAGAATAAATCTTATAAATTACAGTGATAGCAAATCAAATTTTTATATTAATATTAGTCATTCAATAACATTTATAATTAAATTAAAATTTAAAAGTAAACATAGTTAAATATAAATTCAAAATAAACATAAAACATAATAAAATAAATATATTTAATTAATTTTAAACAAATTTAAAAGTTCCTTTTTAAAACATAATGTGTTGCTAAGCAATTGAACATATGAGGGTAAATCATTCCAAAGACCGATTTATAATTGAAAAATTGTCTTGTAGACAAAAGATATTTATATTTTTGGGAAATCAGGTTTCTTCCACGTTTAGATTTAGCAAAAGTAAGTTTTCTGTAGAGAAATTCAGGTTCCTTTATATAAATTAACTTATGCATCATCATGAGACTTTTATATTTTAACAAATCTTTGAAACACGTATTATTTAACTGATATGAAAATGATGAAATACTATCCCTTCTACCATGCATAGCGTGTACGACAACCAGATAGACAACATGTAGATGTCGCAGCTTGTCTGGAAACGGAAATGACAAAAAAAGAAAAACAACTCTACACATATTCTATATTTAAATTTTCAGCAAATAAATTAACTAAAGTAAAATTTCGCTACAAGTTTTTTGAGTTTTTTTCAGTCTACAAATATTCAGCAAAAAGTTTAGTGAGTTTTGCAAGGACACAGCAACATTTTTTGCTGACTTTACTGACTTTTCTTTTTGAGTGTACAAATAATTGAGTACGAGTTAACATAATTTCTTCTGACGAAAACTCTTTCCTTTAAATCCTCTTTGCTTATACTGGTAGAAAAAATCCGGAAAAAAGGCAAACAAAAAAAGGTACTCAAAATTATTTAAAAGGGGCCCTGCATAGAAAGCTTTTGAAATTAGTAAATGGTCTCCCCTGCTACAATAAACAGAAATATTTGCTAGAAAATAGTAGATTTTTATTCTTATTAAGAAAATCAAAAAACTAAAAATTTTAAATTGTTTGTGATGGTTTAGTCGACTAATATCCAGGAAATTTTGTAAATTTTAGAGATTTATTCTTGCTGTTTGTATCTTTCTAATGTTTAGCACCAAACAAATTCTGCTGGATTAAGCTGTTTTTCAGCAAAAATTTTTGAAGACTTTTATATTAGTGTATGAACAACTGAAAAAATTTATCGAATGAACTCTAGTAATTTTTATTGCGATTGTTTGTTTGTACAAAATTTTTTATTTTGTGTGTAAATTTCAGGGTGTCCTCACATTTTTACTCATAATTTCTAAACATTTTTATTACGATAGACTAGCATTCAGGGGATACCCCTATTAATCAGTGTTTCCAGATTTTATTAGGCACAAAGTCGTCGAAAATTTTGGAAAATATCGTCAAAATCGTCAAAGAAATAGTTTAAAATCGTCAAAATAAAAAAAAATCTATTTGTGTTGCAAGGACCCAAAAGCTTAATAAGAATTTAAAAATTATACTTTTTTAATCATTTCGTGCTTGGTCGATTTAAAATATTTAGTGCAATGTTTATAAACATCATCGAAATTTGACATATCCTGAAATACATAGTTGCTTTAAAAAAAAGAAATACCAACAAAAATTTCAGATTTTAAAATATTTAATATGTATTTTACAGGCATCCTTTCCCACGAAAAAAATTGCGATTCGTTAAAGTTTAAGGACAGAAGTTTCACACAATAATTATCATATTTATTATTATTTTTCCTAGAAGTTTTGTAAATTTTAAAATACGTATCTTAATGGAAAATTGACAGTTTCGCAATATATAAAAAATTATGATGTACTTGAACGGATTTTTATATTTTTTCTAGATATAATTTAAATTAGAATTTCAATATAAACACTTAATCTCCAATTCTAAAATATTTTTCATAAATCGTATAGATTTTCTGAATAAAAATCATCTGAATTTGCAGCGGTTTTTTAGTTTGTTCCCACATTGATTTGTTTGCAATTCTGCATAATTTTAAAAACGAAAAACTTGAGATTTAGAATTACAGATTGGAAAAGTATCATATTTTTGCACATTTCTTGCTGTATTTCATATTAAATAAAAATCGTAATATTTCAGGAAAAAATCGTCAAATCGTCATTTGGCTATTTTTTATAGTAAAAACATTCAAAATGACGATAAATCGTCACACCTGGCAATACTGCTACTAATGCGAGTGCATTGTGTAGAATTAGGAAAATAGAATAGATTTCGAGAATTATTAACACCAAACTGCTAATAACAAACAATTTGAATTAAAAGCAACTGATAGTGCGTCCTTGTGACGAGAACGTGATTAAAATAGACACATGTTTCAAGAGGCCATCAAATTAAAATCAGAGCTAGATTTCCAAAACCCTTTGAGGGTTTTGTTTTAGCAACAGCGTACTTTTCATTTCGCGTTTGAAACATTGATGCTGAGCGCCATGATCATTGCAAGATCTTCTAAAACCGCAGAATCTATTTTTGTTAAATATACTGCAAGAAGCTTATTGGGACAAATTCGAATTTATATATGTATTTAATTTACAGTCATTTCCAGAATAAATTTCTTGTTTCTCCTAAAGTACGCTTTTTCATGGACATTTAATAATTTTAGTTTTAAAAAAATTATAAAAATCCAACATTATAATGCTTAACTTAGGGTGAAAACTGTAAATTGTCGAATTATTCCAAATTATCAATATATAGTAATAGCTTGTGCCTGCAAGCAGGGAACTGCTCTTTTTTAAGATAAACCAAAGATTAATTTATCAATTTTACGTCCAAACAATAAAACATAGACACTTATCAATTAAAAGGTGCAAAAAAAATTCAGTTTCCTATTTACAGCCACATTTTATAAATTTTTTATCAGTAAATGGGCGGATTGCATTCTATTTATAGCATTATTATCATCAAGATTTTTGCAAAAAAAAAACATAAACAAAAACAATTTCCATGGGTACCAAATAGCTTAAAAAAATTTTTAGAAAACAGTCTTCGCAATTGGATTTCGAGTCTATTTTATTTATGAAAACTTGAGAAACTTGGCCATTTGCTATTTGATTTAAACAAAACATAAATATTTTTTATTAAATTTTTATAAAAACTTTGTTTCTTTCGACGTATTTTGTTGGGTTTTAAAATTTGTCAAATCAAATTTGGGGGCTCGAGCCCCCCCAAAATTAAAAAAAATCATCAAAAGTGAAAAAATCTTCAAAAATTAAAAAAAAAATCGGCGAAATCGTCAAAAATTAAAAAATGGCAAAAATTTAAAAAATCGTAGAAATTGCAAAACAAATCTCCAAATTTAAAAAATCATGTAGATTTTATAAAAAAATTTAAAAAATCGACAAAATGTTAAAAAATCTTCAAAATTTCTCAACATCGTCAAAAATTAAAAAAATCGCCAAATTAAAAAAAATCGTTAAAATTTAGAAAAAATCGCCCAAAATTTGAAAAATTGCCTAACCCGGTGAAAAATGTTCATATACGCTCAAACATGTTCATATATGGTTTATGTATGCCCAAGTAAAAAAAATGATATGGAGCAATATGAAGTTATATTTAATTATATATAATATTTTATGTAATTAGATATAATTATATCCGAAAAATGAGAACGTCTTATTGTATCATATTGTATCGAATTGTATACAATTGTATACAATTTGGTACAATTTGATACAATTTTATGCAATTCGATACAATTGTATCCGAATTTTGTCCTCATCCAATTATATCAAATTATATCTTTTTGTATATAATTATATAAAATGTTATAAAAGTGGACATAGTTTGATACAATTATATCTAAATATTAACCTTATACTTTTTATCATATTATGTAGGACCATATCTAACAATATACATACAAAAAATATTTTTTTAAATAAAAAAAAAATTTTCAATTACTTGTAATTGTTCTTCTATGAATTGCAATTACAAATAATATGTAATTGTAGATGAGTTTTTTTTTTCAATTGCAATTACATGTAATTGTGTAATTGCATGTGTAATTAATTACAAAATGTAATGATTAATCCCAGGCCTGTTGGAGATCTTATAATTTCGATAAATCTTCCATTACTTTTATCCAGATTTATCATGACAGTGCAATAAACATGAAAAAAATTTTCTTTTAATTAAGTAATTTTAAAATAAAGTTAACAACACTGAAATTTTAAAGTTAATAGGATTAATTAATAGGATATACAACCAAGATATAAGAAATCAGTCAAGTGTACGTTATAGTATAGAGAATTTCGTATTAAAGCTTCAGTGTTGTTAATGTTATGGGTGCGGCGCGTAAGCCATTTTTGACTCATGCTCAAAAAAAAAAAACAAATTACTCACGCAAGAGCATTTCGTTTCTTACTCAGCACACATGAGTATATTAAAAACTTACAATCAGAAAATTCTCTCGCAAAACAGTAAAAATTACTAAAAACATATGATGCAAAAAATAAACTCACACACGAAACATGCACGGGTTATTTTTACTCACGCTCACGCACGAATCACTTAAGTATAGTAATTATTACTCACGATCACGTGTGAATAACGTGACTCACGAACATTTCGTGTCACGCGCCAATCCCTAGTAATTACTAAATCTAAAACTAGTTCAAAATCATTGATAACATGGAACCAAATATAATTAGGGTTTTTCTTTTCCCGGACTTTTTCATTTCCCGGGACAGCGGGATTTTTTTCTGAATTTCCCGGGATCCCGGGAATTCCAGCTCGTTACAAAATAAATAAATCCAACATATGTTGTACTAGAAAAACTTGATTTCTATTAAAACGCCGTCCGACAAAGTTAATCTTTTGGTTGTAACCATGATAAAATCTACTTAATATATTCTGAAAGGAGGGCTAAATATAAAATATGCATGACTTCCACTTTTTCTAGATCAATTCGTTTAATAGTTTAAATCGCGAATTACTATTTAGGTTATATATTTATGTGGATGGCGGTCTTAATTTTAAAATGAAATATAAATATTAATTATATTTCTAAATATTAATTCGCGGTTGGAACGGTTACACGAATTGATATAGAAAAAGTGAAAGACACGGGTATTTTAATTTCTTCCCTTCTTTCAGGATATATTGGAATTGCTAATGGGTGCAAACTTGTGTCCGACCAGTTTTGTAGTCAGAACTAAGATAGATTTTTTGCTTAAGTATTTCTTAAATATGGAATCCAAAAATTTGTATTTCTAAAGATTTTGTTTCTGTGCAGATTTTCAGAAGTATTCGTATAGAATCATTTTATAAAGAAGTGTAAAAGTGAGTATTCTTCACACAAATTATTACGCAAATTCGTATAAAAATCAACACTACATAGAATATTATTAAATAATATTTTATTTACCTTAACACACTAGATATAGTGAAAAATATAATTTAATACGTATGCTATAAAAATTGTTTACTATCAACATGGATTTATTTTGTAGGTTAAAAAATAATTATAATATGCATTTAAAATTAACAGTTCGTTGTCGTTCATAAATCTGTACTTCATAAGTTGTCGATCAGAATTGAATTCCATAGGAAGCAGCTGGATAAAAATAACATTGTAAGAATTTCGTTGATGTTAGTCTAATTGAGTTGTTTCAATTTGCTTATTTGTTTTAATTCAATAGATAGTTAATCATCATTTATTAACCCATAAAGGCATATAATATTGAGGATGGGTTTGTGCAGGATCCGGAAATACGTATTCTATCCTGCTGGCATTATCGAATTTTTAAATTTTTATTCTATGTATGTAATCTACTTGTCAAAATTTTATCATCTCTCTTTTAATTTCAAATTAATTTAAAGGAAAATGAGATAATATTTGATCTCAATTTGAACGAAAAACATTCATTAAATAGTTTCTTAACTTTAATTGGTATCTTTTGAATATAAATTTTTTATGCCGCAACTATTTAAAAAAAAGGATAATGTATTTTAAGTTAACATATAAAGAAATCCAAAATAATTTGAAAAAGCATCTGCATGATATTTAAAAAATACAATTGAAATAAAAGGAATAGGAGTTGAAATTTAAATAAATTTTTTGAAGTGAAAAAACCTCAAAATACTCAATTGAAAATACGAAAATTTTATTTGAACAAAGATCACCATTTTAAAAAAAAAAAATTTTTCTGAAGTTCGAGTATTTGTTTTCGGTTTAACTTAACCAAATTCAACTTACATCCAAAAACAATTTCGACTAAATAATATCTTTTTTTATACTAATTCAGTTTATTAAAGTTTAAAACGCATTTTTTAATATCAAATATTTCTTATTTAAATTAAGTTCAAATCAATGCTTTAAATTTATTTAGCTTCCAAAATTGAAATATTTAATGGCTAAAACTTCTGTAAAAGAATTTAAAAAATCCCGGGAAATCCCGCACAAAATTCCCGGGATTGCGGGATTGAAAAAAGGGCGGGATTCCTAAATATAATACAATACGGTTTTATATGGACCTTATATATTTTTATATAAAATCACTTTGAAAAAATTGCCTATGTGGGATGATATATGTCTAAGTTATATATGGGTTCATATTCGTCAATATATAATCATAACTAACACAAATTATAAAATATTTCTTATTTGGATCCACATAGTTTTATATTATTATGTATAGTGTCATACTAAATTATATATAAACGTACATGTAATTATATCTCTTATATGTTACTTTATGTACTTATATATAGCAAATACATATATATGTAGGCAAATATGTAATAATATAAAATCAGATATGTCTCCATATTAAAATCTTTGAGGAAAAAATATCTAACATATGACTATATAAAAGTATATCTGCTTGAATTTAAAAGCATATGTGGCCATATGTAACTATAAGTTACTATATGCAATTACATAAAATAATATATGATTATATCAAAACTTTTTTACTCGGGTGGACACATATGAACAAATATGGATTTTTTATGAACATATATGGATTTTATATGAACATATATGGAAGTATATGTGATTCCATATATGGAAAAATTTCATATACAGACATATATGGAAGCATCTGTTATTTCATATATGGAAATGGCACTAATATATGGACAAATATGAAAGTATATGTTATTCAATTTATGCAAAAGGGACTTGTATATGAACATATTTCGTAGAATACAATTTTCCATATAAAATATGGATAAATATGGAAATATATTTAATGCCACGAATAAAAAAAGGAACATATGTAGCGCCTAATTTGAATGTCATACATAAATTTATATCTATCGTACAACCTTATAATAAAGGACAGCAACGTTCGCATGTATTCGCATATATTTAATAAATGTATATGTTCATATATGTCCATATATGAACATATACTTAGGTGTTACCTCATTTTTCGGATCCATACATATATGGTTGAATCATAAATGTTCATATATGGACATTTTTCACCGGGAAATTAAAAAATTGAATTTAAAAAAAAAAAAAATTTAATTTTTAGGCAAAAAAATATTTTTTTTTCTCCACAAATTTATTTTTACCGGCAAAACTGTTGATTATAAAGAAAAATGTTATATGAACGGATTAAAGAAATTGTAATTCTAAATTTTTCTAAATTTGTTTCATCAAAATCGGACAAGTGGTTCTCGAGTTACAACTAAGCGAAAAAACATCAAGATAAGGAAAAAATTTAAAAGGTCATAAAAAAAAATGACACATACGAACGCCAAACCCTTTGAGGGTTTTACTATACTGACCTAGTACCATCACCCTGACTTGGAATTTCTCACCCCCCAGATTGGCTGTTGTACTGTGTTATTTAAATTATATTTTTGCACCGTGTCAATGTGTTTTAAGATGAATGGGGGAATATTTAGTTGACCTCTTATTTTTAAGTAAATGAATGTTCTTTTCAGTTTGACTCTAGATCATAAATTAATATCACTTTCTGTTTAAATTATTTTCAAATCAAAGAAAGATTGTCCATATTTTAAAAAATTACCAAAATTTAAAAAAATTGTCAAAAATTGGAAAAAATTTAAAAAATTGCCAAAATTGAAAAAATGTAAAAAATTTGTGAAAATCTACAAAAATTAGAAAAAATCGCCAAAATTGAAAAAATTGTCCAGGTATTAAAAAACGAAATTTCCAAAATTTATTTCTCGCATTTATTTTTCCTTGTTCCAAAACCGTTGTCCGTTTTCATTTAACTCATTTGGTTTTAAAGATACTAGCGATATTACAAATTAAAGCCCTTTTCTCTCTACGAGGTTTAGTTTTTGAGAAAAACGCGATTTTAAAATCTAGCAATGCAAGTCAAAATTCAGTTTCGGTATCGGGGTATTGGTAGTGGGTTTTGAACTTTGGTGCAGTCATTTTTCCTCTAGCTCATCTAGTTTGGGAGATATGGATGATTAAAATAAATTAGCGATTTTCGCACTTATTTTTTCCACAGATGACTCACTATGACTTCCCTGTTCCGAAAACGTTGTTCGTTTTAATTTAACTCATTCAGTTTTCGAGATATGGGCGATATACCAAATAAAAGCCCTTTTCTCTCTACGAGGCTTAGTTTTCGAGAAAAACGCGATTTTAAAATCTAGCAATGCAAGTCAAAATTTAGTTTCGGTATCGGGGTATTGGTAGTGGGTTTCGACCTTTGGTGCAGTCATTTTTCCTTGTTCCAAAACCGTTGCCCGTTTTCATTTAACTCATTTGGTTTTAAAGATACTAGCGATATTACAAATTAAAGCCCTTTACTCTCTACGAGGCTTAGTTTTTGAGAAAAACGCGATTTTAAAATCTAGCAATGCAAGTCAAAATTTAGTTTCGGTATCGGGGTATTGGTAGTGGGTTTTGAACTTTGGTGCAGTCATTTTTTCTCTAGGTCTTCTAGTTTGGGAGATATGGATGATTCAAATTTTATTTTAGCGATTTTCGCACTTATTTTTCCACAGATGACTCACAATGACCTCCTTGTTCCAAAACCGTTGTCCGTTTTCATTTAACTGATTCAGTTTTCGAGATATGGGCGATATACCAAATGAAAGCCCTTTTCTCTCTACGAGGCTTAGTTTTCGAGAAAAAGGTGATCTTAAAATCTAGTAATGCAAGTCAAAATTTAGTTTCGGTATCGAGGTATTGGGGGTGGGTTTTGACCTCTGGTGCAAACATTTCTCCCCTAGCCCTTCTAGTTTTCGATATATGGACGACTTAAGTTTTATTTAAGCGATTTCCGCCTTAATTTCTTCACAGATGACTCAATTTTGGAAGGAAGCCACAATGAATTTCTTTTAAGTTATAACGATTTTTTTAAAACTTTCATAAAATTTTTCAATTTTGGCAATTTTTCAAATTTTTGACGACTTTTTGAAATCTTGACGATTTTGGTAATTTTTTCAAATATTGAAAATTTTTCAAGACGATTTTTTCAAAATTTTTACGATATTTTGCAATTTTGGCGATTTTGTCTAATTTTTGACGATTTTTAATTTTGACCATTTGGGCAATTTTTTCAAATATTGACGATTTTTTCCAGTTAGGACGATTTTTTCAAGTTAGGACGATTTTTTAAAAATTTTTACAAATTTTGGCGATTTTGAACGATTTTTTTTAATATGGCGCTTTTTTTATAATTTAGACGATGTTGATAAATTTTTAAAATTTTTTAAAATTTTCTCGATTTTTTAAATTTTTTTATAAAATCTTCATGATTTTATAAATTTGGCGATTAGTTTTCTAAGTTTTGCATTTTTATTTAAATTTTTGCCATTTTTTTAAATTTTTCCAATTTTGGCAATTTTTTTTTTTAATTTTTGACGATTTTCTAAATTTTATAATTTTTTTTATTTTGGTGTTTTTTTCACTTTTGACAATTTTTTTTTTTCAATTTTGGCGATTTTTGGTGTTTTTTTTCTCTAATTTTGACGATTTTTTTTAAATTAAAAATTTTTTTCGTTAACGTGCCTATTCCTACGAGAGGTCTGCGACTCTTAGTTGTGACTGTATTCCCCATGTATGTATTTGTTATTGCAAAGTCACAATAAATTATATTTATAAAAATTTTCGCTTGAAAACTTCAAAAAAAATGAAGAATTGGTATCGACACAATCATAAAATTGATAAATAAAATCTGAATTTTTTGAATTTTATTGTTGCTTTGTATGAAAAGTTATGACTCTCAGTCTTAAAAATAGTCTTATGACGGCCACAACGAGTCGAAAGTAGGAATAGGCACCTAAAATGCACAAATATACACATAATTATTGTGAAACTTGACGAGTGCAGTAGTATTGAAAACTACTATATATATTATGTCCTATGGTTCCATTAGGAACAAAGGGCCACAAAAAACTACTATAGTACCTAGTAAGTACCATAGTACTTAGCAAGTACCAAAGGTACTTAACAAGTACCATGGTACTTAACAAGTACCAAAGGTACTTAACAAGTTCCATGCTACTTAACAAGTACCAAAGGTACTTAACAAGTACCATAGTACTTAACAAGTACCAAAGGTCATAGCAAGTACCATAGTACTTAGCAAGTACCATAGAACTTAGCAAGTACCAGAAGTACTTAGTAAGTACCATAGAACTTAGGAAGTACCCGTAGTACTTAGCAAGTTCCACAGTACTTGTTAAGTACCTTGGTACTTAGAAAGTACCAAGTAATTAACCAAGTAATTGTACTTAAGTACAAGTACATTCAAAGTACTTGTACTTATTTTTTTTAAGTACCAAATACTTGTACATTACTAGTACTTAAGTACTGAGGTACTGAATACTTCCCGACTATGGTTTAAACAATGTTTGAAAATAAATAGCAAAATAGTTTGAATATAATGGGTGCGTTCGGCAGATACAATTTGACAGTCAACAGTTCTACAACAGTTGTGCAACTATCTGCTGAACGACCTGATCACTAACCGCTAAGTCTGAGCGCTGTCATATTTTGGTAGCGTAAAAAATGTTTGCTACTTTTGATCAAATAGTGATACATTTGTTGTTGTTGATTTTAAAAAATTTTTGTTTTGTATGATTGACAAATAAAAACATACAAATATAATTCAAAAACAAAAAATTTTAAAAATCAAAGGAAAATATAGAAAAAATGTATTTAAAAACAAAACAAAGAAAACATCGTTCAGCAGAGTATGTAATGACAAAGCGCTACAAGTCACCGGTATCAGTTTAAGGTTTCTCTGCTGAATGCTACCAATGCAAAATCAGTAGTCCTTTTTTTAGTTGTGTTTTCAATTAATTTAAAATGTATTTTAGATTGTTTTAACGATAAAATAATTTGAGTGTATGATAATTTTTTTTTTTAATTATCAGTTAATACCGTGTTTTTGATTGGGAAAATGTCTTCTAGTTTCCTAGGAAGATAATTTGTTGGAATCTAAGGGTCAGTTTTACAGCCAGAACCAATATCGATTTTTGTCTTGAATATTTCTTAAATAACACAGTGTTACAAAAAAGAATGAAACTGAAATACCTGGGAAGTGATACTATTTTTCTAGTAGGTGTTGTCAAGTACAAAAAGAATCTGTTTTTGAAATTTGCCAAACATCTCCAAAATCTTGAGTTACGGGTAAAAAACCGGTTTTTCGTACATTTATGCACTTATAAGCCAGTATATTAGTTAAATATCAACCGATTTAAAGTTCAGCGGATTTAGAAAGATGAAACTAATACCCTTCGAATGATATATATGTTATTTATGTCACCTTGAGAAATTTGTGTGTATTTCTCCAGAAAACACATTTTTCCCCCAATTTTTTAATCATTTTCCAACTTTGGATATGTTTTTACACAGTATTTTATATAGGAACCGTACTATTTATGAATTTATTAAAAAAAATATGTTTATTTATGAGTAGAATTGACTGAGTTGTTAAACTTTTTATTAAAACTAAATTTTTGCATAAATGCCTGCACAATGTTTTTCGTGTTCTTCTTATGCGCTTTCTGTTTATTTAGTGAAGCTTTGGTGTAGGTACAATTTTATAAACACAAATCAGGGCATAATAGAAAATTGGTACAACAGTGTTCGATAAACTTTTTTGCATGGTAGCCACATTTGTCATTTATACAAAAATGTACATTCCGCTGAATTAAAATTTGTGTTAAAATTTATTTTGCTGGGGATATCCTAGTTGACATTGTATAAAATACTGCAATGAAAGAGAATGGTATTTTATTTGCATTGTATATAGTTAGTATCCTATACTAACTACACCCAGAAAACAGATTCGTTGTTCTAACCGAATTTGTTGCCAATCGAATTGTGGCGGTTACGACACAACTATCTCTAAATTTAATGCAGAATCTATTGGCATAATTGAAATACACGGTTCTCAAAACTTATATATTCAGTTGTAGTCACTGAGTTACAAGAAAAAATTTCAGTAGGTACAATTGAATTTGAATATATTCTACACCATTTCTCAATCAATAATATATGAAATCTTTCAGTTTATTTTTATTTATTGAATTATATTTAATTTTTATACACAAAATATTATTAAAACAGTAGTTATATATAAAATCTAATCATAGGCGGACTTTTTGTATAAAAAAACTTTAGGTTCTGGGGTACGAGTAGCTGTTGCATGAGAAAGCTGATATTCCAAAAAAATTTGCCCAAATAAAAAACTTCAGATTCAGTCGACTTCGTCTTATGATGAACTCAGCGCACTTTATTCAAAAAGAGTGAATACTAAGAATTCTAAGTAAAATTTTATCAGAGTTTTGGAAAGTTCCTATGAATTTAAAGTTTTTTCGTGGGCAGAACTTATGTTTATCCTTCTCACAAAAAATGCTTATTGGAATAAAAGGGTTTTCGGGCAAAAATCCTTAAGAAAACCGCAACAGTTTAAGTTTATACCTTGAGATATTTGCTTTAGAACTTGACAAGCTAGAGAGTGGGCATTTTCGGGCTCATGTGATCAATTTCCAACTGTGAAATTATATTTCAATTAAGTAGTATATTTCTTGTCTTACGTGCGTTTATTGGTTTTCATCTATAAAAAACTATTGTTGTAGATAATGCAAGACATATAAAAATTTCGTTATTTATAAAATAACTTACCCGTAAAATAAATTCCGCTCCCGTTTGTTAATTTTTTCCTTTTTAAAATATTTATTTTGTTTTTAGTTCGAAAAAAATTATGTTTTCTACATATTTTTGAACTGACAGTTTATTTTTAATGAAACACTGAAACATGGTAGTTACTATGCATTTTTAGTTTTTATCACTTATTAAAATTTTTATTGCGGTCAGGTCTACCGATAATCTCTATAACTAAGTATTTTTTTCAATAATGGTTGAGTTTACCAGCAATTGAGAATTATGACATTAATTTGGTTATAGTAAAACAGCAACAATTATAAGAACAGTTTAATGGTCTAATTTAAGAAAATTTAGTAATTTGGATTATATTTGTGATTTTGCAGCTAAGTTTTCAAAGTTATAACCGATTTCCAACCAAACAATTTTCTGTGTGTAATGATATTATATTATTATATCGTATGCAATTAAAATAAAAATGTGCGGCAAAGGTAATAAATTTTGCTACATTTCTGGCTTATTTACGGATATCAGTCATGATAAAATATTGTAAATATTGCTGTGCAATACTTAAAAAATGCAAATCAACCGTCAGTTTCCTTGCCCTTTTCTGCGACTATGACTTGGCATCATCAGCTCTTTCATAAACCAGGGGCCAGATTCCCGCAGTCGTAAGCGTTCGAAATTGTTAAAAAATCACGTTTTTAAAGTGCAAATAAAAGAAGACGAATAACTATTGTTACAACTTTAACTCACATTTGTAAAAAAGGAACGAAATGCTTCTCCTCTAACTTAGTTTTAATCTTTGTAATCTTTTAAGTAACAATAATTGCTATCGAATAAAACTCAATCACGACTGCGGTAATTTGCCCCCAGATGATTGCTCCTTTTGTGAAACTAATATTTCAGTCCACACTTTTAAAAGCCGCCAAAATATAAAGTACGCAAATGTTGCAACTGCTACAAAACCGATATCTGCGAATGATGAAGTTCCGACAACGAGCATATCTCCCAGGGATGATAAAGTTAGTACTATAGTACTTTTTGTGGTACTATTGGAACCTCAAAAGTACTATGGTACTCCTCTGACTCATTTAGTACTATTTACAAATTTTCCCATTTATTAAATTTTTGTGCTTTTTTAATTTTCATACATATTATTGTGTTTATAGCGAACACATCAAATATCGGAGTCTTAAATAAAAAATACTTATGTTGAAAATATTTATGGCTATTAAAAACTCAAGTTTTTTTATTTAAATATTAAAAATTAGGTGAATTGGGAAACATAGAAATGTTTGTGTTTTTTACGATGAGCAAAATGTTTTTCCCCATCAGAGCTCCTAAAGAATTCACTAATTCGATTTTCAATTCTGATTGATTAAATACATAAATCCTATTTCGAAGAATCGATTGAATTTTTATTCCACCTAATCCAGTCACTAAATTCATTTGATTCGATTGTCAATTAACTTGTTCATTCGAAAATATTCTTATGACATTCACAAGGTGGAATAGAACCGTAAATTACTTTAAAATAATATTCTCTTTAAAACAAAGTTGAACACGGTTTTCAGGAACTTTTAATTCTGAACCTTACACACACAGAAATAAACTTGTAAAGATAACAGAAAAATCTACTAAAAATTAGGTAAAAATGCCCTTACCGAAGAAACTGCTGGGATGAGCAGATTTTTTTGCTAAATACTAGTAAGGTAAGAACAAAAAAAAATTAAACTGTTAAATTTACAAAATTTTAATTATATTTAAGTTAACTTTTAGTTCATTGAAAATAACAAATTATACTGTAAAATTTGCAGAAAATATTAATATTGCTAGCCTAAAAATAGCAAACATAAATTGTTATGAGGGATATGTATAGTTGATCTTTCATTTGGTAAATGAATATTTTTAGTTTGACTCTAGATCATAAATTAATATCACTTTCTGTTTATCGAATTCTTTCAAAATTTGTAATTTACTTGTGAAAATTGTATCATCTTTCTTTAATTTGAAAAATAATTTAAACAGAAAGTGATATTAATTAATGATCTAGAGTCAAACCAAAAAACATTCATAAACTGTTATATCTACAAAATTTTCGTTATTTTTAAGTTAAGTTTTGTTGAATGAAAATATCAGTCTATCCTGCTAAAATCAACAGAAATGGTTGCTAAAAATAGTAAACTGCTAATTTCAGAAGATTTAAAAGTTTTTGTGATTTTTTAGTCTCTTTCCTTATTGCTGATTTTAGCAGGTTAAGTTGTTTTTTTCTGTTAACTAAAATTTATTCAAATATAATTAAAATGTAGGTTTGAGGTTAAGAAGAAGAATAAACATTTTTTCAAAGTTATAAACACATTATTAATCTGCAATTCCTCTTAACCTCAAACCTACTAAATTAGAATTAATAAAAATACATATTAACCTTCCTATACCCGCGCGTTGGTCTGTGAGACCGACAAAACACTTTTTTCAAATATATTTAATTTAAGGCTGTTTTGTAAAAGACTATAAGTCGATAAAATTACTGAAAATAAAGTTATTGCATGGTATAATTTGTTTCATTATATCTTTAAGTTTAAAAAAAAATATTATTTATATAGGTTGTGTTAGGAAAAACTATGAAGAAAGAGGTTGTCAAGCCTTCGGTCTGTGAGACCGCGCGCGGGTATAGGTGTTACAAAAATTAGCGCGGGAAGGTTAATGACAATATTAATTGTATTTGGTCTATACGACGCGTTTGAAAAAACAACACTTTACTATAAAAAATAAAAATGCCCTGTTGGCTGTCCGTCTCCAATATACACAAATTGCCTGCACTTGTACGTACAAACCATACACTCAGAAAAGTTCAGCAGTTACTACATGACAGTTATTTGTGTAGTAATGCGGTTGTAGTTATTTTAACTACAATTGTAGTTAATTTACTTAGAACAAAATTTTTCAATGTTTTTGACAGTTATTTTTTTAAACAAACTACAAAAACTACTACATTGTAGTAACATTTATTTTATGCAGTTATTTTGAATTTTATTTACAAATACTTAAATTTTCAAGTGTGTGTGCACACACACGAAGCAATCAGGAGCATGTGTATGAATCACTTGTTTAGAAATTTCTAGTGAAAGAATATGAGAAGAACATGTTTTCTCTTGTCTTAGTCATAAAACAACGCCAAAGAGTTATATATTTTTTTATTAAATTATTAAAATAATAAGGTAAGTTTTATAATATAAATTTATTTACGGGGAATGTTAAAAAAATATTGTATTTATTTTCTTTCAGTTCTTTTATATTCTCATCCCTTTCAACCTGGAGAAAAAAAGGAAGCCAAACAACAGCATATTTCATCCCTCACAGACGGACATGTACAACAATATCTTAATAGTGAAAAATAAAAGTGACATTAAGTGTAAATTTTGATTTCTCAATTTTAAATTTATTATAGAATAAAATTAAGTTAATAGTGTTTACATAAATTTGTTTTTTTATTAAATTAATAATTAAAAAAAATTTTTTTATCTATGTTTTTTAACTACATTTGCAGTTGTTTGTACAGTTTTACGATAATTTGCATGTATGTTGTTTCAATTGCATTTGTAGTTGTTTTTACTACATTTGTCAGTTGATTTTTAACAGTTAAAAATTACTTCATATTGCAGTTAATTTAACTGCAAATGTAGTCTACACCTTTTTAAGTGCAAATGCAGTTATTTTAACTGTCATTTGCAGTTGATTCTACCTACATAATTCCCTGAGTGTACGTCAATGTGGCAATATTTGTGAAAAGGTGACACGGAGGAAATAAGAAGATAAACAGAGAAAATCTGAAGTAGAATGTTTGTATATGTCTGTTTGATCACTTCTGAAATTATTCATATAGAGACAATCTGACAATAAAAATATAAACAATAATACAATTTAATGGAAGATCACTGATGAAGCCTGTCCATAAAAAGGCGGAAACTAGATCTAGTCTAAATTAAATTGTATTATTGTTTATATTTTATTGTCAGATTGTCTCTATATGATAATTTTTTCAACAACCCATCGGCTGTAGGAATCGAACCCATGCATTCCCACATTACAAGCGTAACTATACTAGAGTTCGACAGCTTAGCCATCTAACCCACGTAAGGCCTTGCTCATAGTGTGGCTAATTCATAGTTTTTCTTTCCTATTCAGCTTTCTGTTATTGTTTTTTTGCTCTCAGAAGTGATCAAACAGACATACAAGCATTCTACTTTAAATTTTATTTGTTTATTTTCTTATCTCCTCTTTGTCTCCTTTTCACAATTGTTGCCACACTGACGTATGGTTTCTACGTATAAGTGCGATCAAATGGTGTATATCGGAGACGGACTGCCAGCGGGGCATTTTTTTATTTTCCTAGTAAAGTGTTGTTTTTTCAAACGCGTCATATAGACCAAATGCAATTAATATTGTAATTAATATGCATTTTTTATTAATTTTTAATTATGTAAGTTTAAGGTTAAGAAGAACAATAAACATTTTTTCAAAGTTATAAACACATTTTTAATCTAGTCTGATTTGCAGATTAATAATGTGTTTATAACTTTGAAAAAATGTTTCTTCTTCTTCTTAACCTCAAACCTACATAATTAAAATTTTATATATGTATTTGAAGGTTTGTTTGTTGCTGTTCTTATAATATTTTACGAAAGTAATCTGATAGCATTTTTTTATGCAAGGTAATTTTAACAAATTTTTTATTTGTTAATTTATAATGATAAACAAATTAAATAAAAAAATTTTTTGGTACTATAGAGGTCGAAAAAGTACTATTTTTTAAGCTGGTTAGTACTATTTTAAAAATCCCATTTATCATCCCTGATATCTCCTGTTGAAACAGAAAAAGATTTGGAAGAAGAAGAGTACCTGCCATCCAAATCTACGACAACGGAATGGCATATTGTTCCAATCCCAGATTTCGGCGATCTCGTTCGCGATTTACATTTGTCAAAACGACAATTTGTAATCCTCGGGTCGCGATTAAAGCAGTGGAATTTGGTGGAAAATGGTTTTCGTGTAACATCTTGTAGAAGTGACCGGAATTTGTTATTTGAAGAAAGTTTTAATACTAATGAAATGACAGTAATCTTGTGTATTGCGCAGATGTACCCATTAAACCACATTTATGAAGCAGACGAATGGCGGCTTTTCATTAATGGTTCATGTAAAAGTAAGTATTCTTCAAAAAAGTTGATTTTTAATGGATTTTAATTTTTTTATATTGTATTAAATCTATAATGGTATTTCTAGGCTTGAAAGCTGTTTTGTTGCATAACGAAAATCTGTTACCATCAGTACCAAGCGCATATGCGACTAGCGCAAAAGAAACTTACGAAGTGATGAAAAAATTACTCCGGTTCGTCAGCTATGCCACGCATAAATGGAAAGGTCATCGCTGATTTAAAGGTTTTTACAATTTTATTTGGTATGCAAGGTGGTTACACAAAACATCTTTGTGAATAGGATATTCGTGCACCAAATCGCCACCACTGCATTTAAAGTTGGGATACATGAAGCAATTTGTGTAAAAAATTTATGAAAACGGCGAAGCCTTTTGCCTTTAAGATAAAGCGGTGTTCCCCAAATTAAGCGAAGCCAAAATAAAATCCAAATCTAATACTTTTTTATCTGTAATGGGATTCTCTAACTGTTCTGTAGTGGTATTCTCTAACTTTTTAACGACAAAATTCGGTAGTTAGGTTGTCAGTTTACTATGAAAACTTGTCAATTTAACTACCGAATTTTTTTGTTAAAAAGTAAGAGAATGCCACTACTGATGAATTTAAGGTATTTTCATTGGACCTCAATTTCGTAAAATTATGAGAGATGAGAACTTTATTAACAAGCTAAGTTCCGTTGAAATACGCGCATGGAAATTTTTGTTGCGCTATGTAATAATTTTCTTGGTAATCAAGAAGCGACGACTATGTCGCGGTTGTTAATGAATTTTTAAGTGCGTATTGTGAAATGGGTGCAACATGTCCATAGAAATTTATTTCCTGCATTCACAAGAACTGATTGTGAATAAAATAAAAATGATTTTTTAATATTGCTGGTCACTTCGACGGGATACTAATGATGCTGAATAAAAAAACAACGGTCAAGAAAACATTTTGAGTGAATGACCAAAAAATTTATTTTTGCACAAATTTTGTTTTAATAAAAAGTTTAAGAACTCAGTCAATTCCTAACGGATTTTTAAAAACGAAGTTGCGTTTTACTCGTAAATAAATATATTTTTTTAATAAATTCATAAGTAGTACGGTTCCTATATAAAATACTGTGTAAAAACATCTCCAAAGTGGGAATATGGCGAAAAAATTGGGGGAAAAATGTGATTGCTGGAGAAATACACACAAATTTCTGAAGGTGACTTAAATAACATATATATCATTAGAAGGGCCTTAGTTTCATCTTTCTAAATCCCCTGAGAAACTTAAAATCGGTTAATATTCAACTAAGTTATTGGCTTATAAGTGCATAAAGGTACGAAAAACCGGTTTTTTAACCGTAACTTAAGATTTTGGAGGTGTTTGGCGAATTCTAAAAACAGATTCTTGTTATACTCGACAACACCTACCAGGAAAATAGTATCACTTCCAAGGTTATTTTTCCTGTCACATAGTGTAAGAAATGTTGTTTAAAAATTCTTACTTAAGAAATATTTAAGAAACAAATCGATCTTAGTTCTGGCTATAAGAGAAAAATTTATTGGATTTAATAGTTTTTTAAAGGAATACTTAGTTGATATTACACTCATAGAAATAAATCTGTAAAAATGGTAGAAAAAGCAACTAAAAATTAGTTTAAAAAATGATGCTCCAGAAAGAACTGTGTTTTTTTGCTAAATACTAGTAAAATAAGAACAGCTAAAAAAATAAGTCTGTTAAATTTGCAGAATTTTAGTCATATTTAAGTTATCTTTTAGTTAATTTAAAATGACAAATTGTATTGTAAAATTTACATAAAATTTTGCTAAATATTAGTAGACTAAAAATAGCAAAAACAAACTATTATACCTATAATTTTTTGTTATTTCTAAGCTTAATTTATTTGAATGCAAATAGCAGTCTATAATGTTAAATTAGCAGAAATATTTACTAAAAAAATTGTAAAACTGTAAATTTAACAGGTTTATTTTTGCTGTTCTTACTTTACTTGTAATTTGCAAAAAACAATTCTGCTAATTTAAAAGATTCTTCTGCAGCATCATTTTCAACTAATTTTTAGTTCCTTTTTCTGCTATTTTTACAGATTTATTTGTATGAGTGTACTATTTTGAGGAAATTTCAATATGTTGTAGAAGCAAAAATTCTACGATGAAAATGTCAGTTTTTGGTCACCTCGGTAATTTAAGTGGGCAAAATATGGGTTAAGAATGGGTTCGTCAGAGGTGGGGGAAAATATAAGACAGGGTGATCTTAGATTTCTTTTCTCCATCAACATTTTATACTATTCTGAGCGTATAGCATTCCTTGCACGAGGTTTTCTTTAGAAAAAAGGATGGATTTTTCAGAGTTTTCTATAAAAAACATTTGAAAATTTTTAAAATTTTATGAAAAGGGAGGTCGAAAGTATTTTTTAAGGGTCTGAGAATGGGCAAATAAACAGGCAAACATAAATGGGGTCCTTGTCCACCCCAGAATAATGGTCTAGGTACGCCTATGGCTGCTGTCAAAAAACTTCCCGCACCAAAGGGTTGAAATTTGGTCTATATTATTTAATATTTTAATTAAAATATTTCTCCCGAGTTATACACAAATGAGACTTAAACGATGCGTATTAAAAGATGCTTACTGTAAAAACTACGAAACCTTTTTGGAGGGACTTTTGGATATATTTTTTGTTGTTTACAATAATTCTTGTAATAATTCGTTATGAAAATTACCAAAATCCCCGAGGAAAAAATTATTTTTAGAAATTGCATTTGGTGCGGAAGGTTTTTTTGCCAAAATGACCCGCAAATACGATTTTTATTATTAATTTAGTATTGCCTATCACGTGGTGATAAGTTAAATTTTTGTTAAAAAGGAGTCATAACCCTAATGTACATTAGAGCGTACCATCTTACAGGCAAAAAAAAAGTTCGACGTACACCCTCCAATGTGAAGTATTTTTGCAAGGAGGTTTCAAAAAAAATTTTTCTTTTTTTTTTGCCGAACGTAGGGGTCGCCATTTTACATTATTCGAGGGCCATTGACCTCAAGTATCCCGTTCTGGTAGTTAGCCACCAGATCTCATTTGCTACACCCTAATGTACAACCCTAATGTCAGAAAATTAAAGCTCGCAAAAAATCATTAAACTTTTGCTAATGAAGTTTTTCGATAAACCCAGTAGAATTTTTTTATATATTGGTTGCCTAACGCCTTTTTAAATTTTTTTCATTGGGTTTTTCCTTTATAGCAAAACACTGGTCTCCTCGAGGCAAAAAAATCGAAATAGTATAAATTTCGTTTACTAGTACCAATTGATAGTTGTGTGTGTTATCAATACAATCCACAATTCAGTTGGTTCTACAGAAACTCGACTTTGAGGTCATATGTGATTAGAATACGCGTATTTGTAGTTACCACTTTCGAATATTTAAATTTTTTTAATAAAGGTGATAGACAACACCAATTTTCGTCTATATTCACTATATAGATGGCTGCTTCTACTGCATAGAATTACTAAACTGATACTAATTTTAAATTGAATGGAGATACCAATAATTTGTTAAAAGGATTGTTTTTTAGTTTGCTTTCCCTATTTTTAATACCTAGTAAAATATTGTTACGTTTTTACTTTTTAAAAACGTTGGTTTATTTCCCTTAAATAAACCGGATTCTTTTCTATTGCGATCAAAATAACCAGTTCCAACGCTGACACCAATTATTACGTTTTACCTTACAAAACGTTCGTTTATCTCCCTTAGATAAACAGTCCTGGTGCTGTCGCAGCGATACTAACAACCAATTAGCCAATAACCAAAACACGAATACACTTTAGTTTGAAATAGCTTAGACGCTCTTATTTATTTACACACTATTACTTATTTACAAACTCTCTCTATTATGACGATTACTAAAGCGCTACTAACTTTAACACGATACTAACTCGCGGTCTTAACAACACAAATGTTAATAATGAACTTCCCTTCACTAATGTTAACGCGCGCCTTATATAGTAACAGCCATATTTCTACAACACACTGGATAATTCTAGCATGCTATACTTAACTCTACATACGATTACAGACTATACATACAACCATTTATACATACAGTATTACTCTACATTAGTCTTAACGCTATACAAACACACAAACACTTATAATAAGTCTACATCACGCTTAGAGACTATACAGACACACAAACATTTATCATTAACCAACTATACAATATAACTCTACATTAGACTTAACGCTATACAAACACACAAACACTTATAATAAGTCTACATCACGCTTAGAGACTATACAGACACACAAACATTTATCATTAACCAACTATACAATATAACTCTACATTAAGCTTGACATTATACATACACACAAACACTTATTATTAACCAACTATACAATTCTAATGCGTAATTAATCATAGCATATTCTTAGGTGTATAATTAAATGTAGTACTATGTTGCCAGATTGATGTATTTTGTCCATCCCGTCTCTTAGGCTATTTTCTTCTAGAAAAGTCCAGAGTTTTCTATACTAGGCCAAGCCATTTTCGTAACACTGCCGCCCACTTAAGCCTCTTCGTCCCGAATAGGCACATATGTTCCCTTTCCGTAATTGGCTAGTCTCTCCAGGTGTACCACCTTCATTTTAGATCTTGGGCTGTTGTACTTTTGGATTCTATAAACCACATCATTTAGCCTCTTGACTACTTTATAGGGGCCGTCCCAATGGGTTTGCAGTTTCGGTGACAATCCTTTCTTTCGTTGTGGGTTATAAAGTAGAACCAATTGCCCTTCGTTGAAACCTTCCGAGTTTGCAGCTCGGTCGTATCTGGCTTTCATTTTATCACTGGTCATTTTGATTCGGTTACGCACGAATTCATGAAGTTCTTCAAGGTCATTCATGGAGGGGTGTCCACCGTTTTCCTCTGTTGGTGTAGGCTTAACGCCAAACTCTAAGTCTCCAGGCAGTCTTAACTCAGTTCCAAATATAATCTTTGCAGGTGCTCGTGAGGTGGAGTCGTGCACGGCTGACCTATATGCCAACAGAAATTTTGGTATGTGCTCATCCCAGTCCTTTTGATGTCTACTGACCACTTTTCTCAAATGTTCCTCCAGGGTGCGATTGAATCTTTCAACCATGCCATCAGATTGCGGATGTAGTGGCGTTGTTCTTGTCTTTCTTATTCCATATTTTTCACACATTTCCTTAAATATTGCAGACTCAAAATTCCTACCTTGGTCGGAATGCAGTTCTAAAGGAGCTCCATAACGGCACACCCAATTGTTAACAAATACGTCTGCTACCGTTCCAGCTTCCTGGTTCGGTATCGGATACACTTCTGGCCATTTGCTAAAATAATCTATGACCACTAGTATATATCGGTTTCCAGCCTCACTGACAGGAAAAGGACCGGCTATATCCATTGCTACGCGCTCAAATGGGGCACCCGAATTGTATTGCTGAAGCTGCCCGCGGCTTCTTCTTATTGGACCTTTGGCTATAATGCATTGCGGGCAGTTGGCTATCCAATCGGCCACAGCTTGTCGACATCCAACCCAATAAAACCTTAGTTTCAACTTTTCTAGCGTTTTTGTCACACCAAGATGACCGCCACTAGGACCATTATGGAATTCTTTTATTACTTCGTTTATTTTGGAGGATGGTACAACAATTAAATCAGTTGCCGCTTTTCCGTCTGCATCTTCCCATGTCCGGTATAAGCAGCCATTTATTAGCCTAAGACTGTCCCATTGTGTCCAATATGATTTCATTATTGGGCTTTCTGAAGATATTTCGAGCCGAGCTGGTCTTCTGTCCCGTTCTTTAGCAGATATTATTTTTGACAATATGGGATCATTTCTCTGCGCCGTTGCCCAGTCCACACTGGAGTCTATATGCGTTAGCCGAATATCAATAACGCATTCTTTCCTCTCAGCCCTGCTACAATGTTTGCACTCCAGGTTGCAGGGCCGTCTTGAGAGAGCATCTGCATTATTATGTTTACCACCTTTCCTGTGCTCAATGCTGAAGTCGTAGCTTTGAAGGCGTTCAATCCAACGAGCAAGTTGTCCTTCAGGGTTTTTAAATTGTAGTAACCACCTGAGTGCGGAGTGGTCTGTCCTTAAGGTGAAATGCTGACCATATAGATACTTGTGGTAATGTTTTACGCACTCTAATACTGCCAGAAGTTCCCGTCGCGTTACGCAGTAGTTCCTCTCAGGCTTTGAGAGTGTTCGGCTGTAGTAGCCTATTACTTTTTCTGCCCCATTGACTATCTGCGAGAGCACACCTCCTATTCCGTAACCGCTCGCATCACTATCTAGTACAAATTTCTCTCCAGAAATTGGATATGCCAGGACTGGTGCTGTACATAATAACCCTTTTAGCTCCTGGAATGCATGTTCTTGTGATTCTCCCCAGTGGTATGGCTGGGACTTTTGTGTCAGCTCATGTAAACTTGCAGCAACTCTGGCAAAGTTCGGCACAAATCGTCTATAGTATGTGCAAAGACCTAAAAAACTGCGCAATTCATGAAGATTTTTCGGACGAGGCCATTCTTTTACTGCTCCTATTTTATCTTCATCGGTTGATACACCCTCTGTTGTTACGCGATGTCCTAAGTACTTAACTTCTTTCTGGAATAGTACACATTTCTTTGCATTTAGCTTTAGCCCAGCCGCTGATATACGATTAAGCACGTCTTCTAGGTTTTTCAGATGTTCGTCAAAAGTCTTTCCCGTGACTATAATGTCATCAAGGTACATCAAACAAGTCTTCCAGTGAAGTCCTTTTAACATCCGTTCCATCAAGCGCTCGAACGTAGCCGGAGCGTTGCAAAGCCCAAATGGCATCACGTTAAACTGCCATAAACCATCGCCCGCACTGAAGGCAGTTTTCTCTTTGTCTTTGTCTGCTATTTCAACCTGCCAGTATCCGTTTTGCAAATCTAATGTGGAGAACCATTTTGTTCCGGCTAGCGTGTCCAAAGTGTCGTCAATTCTGGGTAGCGGATAACTGTCTTTCTTGGTGACGTCGTTTAGCTTTCTATAATCGACACAAAATCTGGTGCTGCCATCTTTCTTCTTAACCAAAACCACTGGCGAGCTCCACGGACTTGTAGATGGTTCTATTATCCCATTTTGCTCCATTTCATTGATTAGATCTTTTACCTCACCTCGCTTTGCTAAAGGGATACTTCTAGGTGCTTGTTTAATTGGCCTCGCTTCGCCAGTATTTATTTCGTGTTTAACAATAGCCGTTCTCCCATGGCTTTGGCTCTTAAAGGCGAAGACGGAGGCATATTTCTTAAGCAGCTGTTTGGCTTTATTTCTATCAGGCGCCGCTAATCCTTCTACCCATTTCCTTGCATGTTCGGTTAGCAACTCATGTTCTTTTGCTGACATATTAGCAGGTTCCGGTCTTCGCTCACAATTTATTATTGCCTCTGCTGGAGCACATTGACCTATGTCGGTGTTTTGTTTAACTAATTTTTCGCTGCTGGATAGATTTAATACTCTTACCGGGACTCTTCCGTCGTTACAGGCTTTTACGAGGGCTTTTGCTGTTATAAGGTCACTCTTTATTTCTATAGGTTCTACTACCCACAACCGATTGTCCACACAATTTCCCTCCATACGAGCCCACACTACGGTTTCTGACTGTGGTGGTAGTTTCTGGCGTTCAACAGCAGCTAGCTTTCTTATTTGAGCCTTACTTTCATAACCAACATCAAGAGGTATTTCAACGTTATGCCAAATCATTATTTGTTGCCCCATATGCAATTTAACGTTGTGGCTAATCATAAAATCTGCACCGATTATTACTTCGTCCACAATATCAGCAACAATAAATACATGATCTACGTTGATGTTGGCTATAGTTAATTTAGTTTTAACTTTACCGTAGACAGTAGCAGGATCCCCAGTAGCTGTTCGCAGACTTACGTTGCTTAATGGTTCAATTGCCCCTTTCACGACATCGGGCCTAATAATTGACTGTGACGCCCCTGTGTCTATCGTAAAGGTGTGCTTTTTACCGTAGACGAACCCACAAATTGTAAGATTGCTATTTTTCCGCTGTATCACTGATATGGAAATTGTGGGGCCCTCGTTTGTGGGAGCTAGCTCATGCCCCGTTGTGCTAGCTCGTTTTAGTTTAACGGTGACTCTTGTGATACTTGATGGTTAGCCCGCTTATTGTCCCGTGGTGGCGAAGAAGATCTAGATCGTTTTCTTGGTGCCTTACATTTTCGCTGAAAATGGCCAACTCTACCGCAGTTATAACATTTAGCTTGTGGCTTGTTTTGTTTCTCTTCTAGTGCTTGCATAACTGCCTCTCTTAAGTCGTTAACTATGTCTCTCTCTTTTTCAGCGATAATCTCCAGATTCCGCACCTTGTATGTTTGCGGCTTCGAAATTACTTTAGCCGTCTCCTGTGCCAGCGCAAATGAAACAGTTTCTGCAAAAGTTAATTTCTGTGTAGCGCATACTGCATATTTCACGTCGGGATCACGAATGCCATTTACAAAAGCCTCAATTTTAAACTGATCCAAGAATGGGTGGTTTTCACCGGGATATGTCATCTGCACCAATCTTTCAACCTCCATCGCGAAATCTTGCAGTGTTTCATTGACCTTCTGCACTCTGCCTCGCAATTCCATTCTGTAGATTTCCTTTTTATGTTCACCACCATACTTTCGTTGCAGTGCAGCCATAATGTCGTCATAATTATTCCTGCAGCTCATTGGTATGCTTTCAAGGACTTCTGCTGCGGTTCCTTTTAAGGCCAAAATCAACTCAATGGCTTTTTCTTCATTTGTCCACAAATTTCTGCCAGCCACAGTTTCAAACTGGAATTTGAATACGTTAAACGGTGTACTGCCATCGAAACATGGTGTCTTTATTCTACTAGAGACTTCTGGAATGACACGAACTGGCCCACCTTGGCATTGAAGATTGTTAATTTTCGCCTCTATGTCAATTTCCAGATTATTCATCTTACTCTCCAAATCAACAAGCTTCTCATCAAATTTGCTGACTTGTACCTCAACGCGATCCATTCTTTGGTTTATGGCCTCTGTCATTTCGGTCAGTTTCTCATTTGTGGCTCTAGTTTCTCTAGAGTTTTCTTCCATTTTCTCCATCATTTTTCTAGAATTTTCTTCCATTTTTCTAGAATTCTCTTCCATCATTCTTCTAGAATTTTCTTCCATTTTTCTAGAATTCTCTTCCATCATTTTTCTAGAATCGGCTTTAATTTCCTTCAGAGCGAAAAGTATCGCGTTGATGTCCATATTAGCTGTAGCCGTACGTGTACTTACTTCTGTTTCTCTCTTTTCTCTTTCTTCTTCTTTGTCTTCAAACTCGTAAGTATCGATGTCCACGCCACGTCTCTTGAATTCTTCTATAAGTCTTCTCTGAAGTTCTGCCTTATTACCTGTTGTCGGCAGCTCCAACTTACTCAATTCCTGCTTGAGCTGTTCCACTTTAAGCTCTTCAAACTTCATTGCTTTTAGTTATGTTTATTTGGCAATCTCCTGGTTACTTATTTTTCGCAATCCCACTTCTGACACCAATTGTTACGTTTTTACTTTTTAAAAACGTTGGTTTATTTCCCTTAAATAAACCGGATTCTTTTCTATTGCGATCAAAATAACCAGTTCCAACACTGACACCAATTATTACGTTTTACCTTACAAAACGTTCGTTTATCTCCCTTAGATAAACAGTCCTGGTGCTGTCGCAGCGATACTAACAACCAATTAGCCAATAACCAAAACACGAATACACTTTAGTTTGAAATAGCTTAGACGCTCTTATTTATTTACACACTATTACTTATTTACAAACTCTCTCTATTATGACGATTACTAAAGCGCTACTAACTTTAACACGATACTAACTCGCGGTCTTAACAACACAAATGTTAATAATGAACTTCCCTTCACTAATGTTAACGCGCGCCTTATATAGTAACAGCCATATTTCTACAACACACTGGATAATTCTAGCATGCTATACTTAACTCTACATACGATTACAGACTATACATACAACCATTTATACATACAGTATTACTCTACATTAGTCTTAACGCTATACAAACACACAAACACTTATAATAAGTCTACATCACGCTTAGAGACTATACAGACACACAAACATTTATCATTAACCAACTATACAATATAACTCTACATTAGACTTAACGCTATACAAACACACAAACACTTATAATAAGTCTACATCACGCTTAGAGACTATACAGACACACAAACATTTATCATTAACCAACTATACAATATAACTCTACATTAAGCTTGACATTATACATACACACAAACACTTATTATTAACCAACTATACAATTCTAATGCGTAATTAATCATAGCATATTCTTAGGTGTATAATTAAATGTAGTACTATGTTGCCAGATTGATGTATTTTGTCCATCCCGTCTCTTAGGCTATTTTCTTCTAGAAAAGTCCAGAGTTTTCTATACTAGGCCAAGCCATTTTCGTAACAATATTGTTGGTGTAGTATTAAATTATAGGGAACTCCAAATAAAATAACGTCCTGGCAAATTCATTTTAATAGTTTTCTTGGGTGTATATTAGGCCGGGTCGATTTGTGGGGAGGCAAAAACAAAAACCCCCCAACTGTTGACTTTTGTCCCGTAGGGTCAAGTTTTGAAAAATCACACTTTGACCCATTTAGAGTGCCCCAATCGAGTCCAAATGTATGACCGACCCCCACTAACTTTGGAGGGCCGATCCACCCATGCCAGTGGCACACCCCCTGGAACTCCCCTGGGGGGTTCCCCAAACAAACATTTTAAAAAATCACCATTTTTGGCACTTTATTTTATTATTTTTTATTTATTTTATTTATTTTTATTATTTTATTTATTTTTTCTCCTTAGAAATTTATTTATTCAGAACATATGTAAATGAAAAAATTAATTTAACTTAGTAATAGAAAAGAAAAAATAAAAAATTACTGTTTGAAGTCTTTTTTTCTTTCAAGTCTGGGCAATTTCGCACGGCTCTCTAATGTCGTCGCCATAACAGCCTCTACATTTTCCGGTATAACTCGTTTGGAAACGCTAGCTAGCAATTGAACGTGTCGTTCTGTTTCTTGTATGTGTGATGGAATTTTTGGATCATTAAACGGTGGATCATCTTGATTTAAATATTCTTTCAAAGTATCGTATGGAATGCTTCGCGTGAATGGTGGTTCAAATACGTCATTTATGTCATTCATATTGATCATTTCCGTGTAACTTGTGCAATAAAAGTTTATATCTGGTTTTTTATAAGCTCTAAGTCCCGTTGGGTCGTCAACATCGGTTCGATAGCGTAGAATTATCTTGATAGCACAGTCACGCTTTTCTTTGCTATCATCAAACAACATTGATAACAAGATATTTTCCGAATGCGCATAATATGAATTATCTGTAATTACTTTATTGACAATTTTGCGTAAACGAGGTTCTAGAAATCTTGACCAACTAATGAATTTGAAAAATAATCTACTACCGTACACGACAGAGCTGCAATACTCAATTTTCCGGTTGCCGATCTTGGTCCAGTGCTGGTTGATTTATCCAAAGCTTCAAACAAATGCCGAAACGGAAGTTCGTTGAAGTGTAGAAGGCAAACGAACCAATGCAATGGTCTTTTTAACAGCAATTCGAATCGTCGTATAATTCCACCGTTTGGGCCAGTGTTTGTTGGCTCACCGTCAGTGCATATGCCAATTAATGCATCCAGTGATATATTTTTATCGTTGAAAAAATCATTTAATTTGGTTGTTTTGTATTCAGCGGTTTCATGTTCCAGTCTTACGTAACCAATCAATTCAGAATTCGGTTCTCTCAAAATAACAAGATGAGGTTCTTTTACCATTCTAGTATGATACTTCTCATCAATTGTATCTCTCGTTAAAGTATCATCTTTTCTGCCATCGAATGAAAATGCTAACAAATTGGTATCATCTAACCGTTTGCGAAGCACTTCTTGTCTGCATTTCTCTTTTTCTCGGCGAACTTTCGATTTATCCATGATGAGAGGTTTGCCATGGATATCTTTCATTTTAAAATCTTGGAAAAGAGCTGTTCCCATTGCTGATGCTACTCTATCAGGCACGCCAAATCTGTCACATACCAAGGCAAAGTTAAAACAATCGTATCTCTGTGTGTATTGTGAACTTGTGCTTATATCCAAATCTTCTTGAACCGGTGGCGGTGCGTATGTTGAATCATCGGGATCTTGGTATGTTGGCATTGATGACATAGACGTTGCTCCTTGCTCTTCAATTTCCATCGCAAATCCATCCATTGTTAGACTTCTCTGATTATGTTGATCGTGCATAAACTCTTTGAGGCGTTAGGGAACCAAACCGCATGCACATGGAGCTGCCTTCAAATCGCATTTACATGTTCCAATGAAAAAAATTGTTTCCAGAGATTTTACATACTCTGTAAATTGTTGGGGTTTGTTTCTTCTCTTGATTTGCTCTTGATATTTGTTAAGCAATCTATTCAATTTATTACATACACTTTTTTTCAGCATTATTTCCATACCAAGTTTTTCCCAAATTCCAATCAACTTATCTTGTACTTGAATAGTGAATGCTTTATAGGACAACTTTTTTTGTTCGCTCAAGTAAAAATAATATCTCAAGATATCCAGATGGGTTGGTAAATTAAGATCAGTCAAATCAGTAGACACACCAAAAACAGTAACATCATGCCTGGGTATATGACTCATTGGGTTTTCGATAGTTGTTGATGTTGTTATTGCTTCATCTTGCGGTGGATTCATTGTAAACTTCTTGATTTGGAATGATTTTTTTTTAAATATTTTTTTATCTCAAATTAGCACTTCACACTTCGAGTTCTTCACAACGACTTAATGCATTCACAAAAACTGTTGCGTTATATATGGTCTAGGAGACGAGGTAATAAGAATGAAATGGTAATTTCAATTCTACCTGTAATAGTTTTTTGTTGTCAAAACTGCCCATAAAGTACTTACATGTAAATTAAACGTTAATCTGACTACAAATTCTGTTAAGCAAGTGCGCCTTTTATTACTTCTGGAAAATCCTTTATGATAATTTTATGCTCAATTCTACCTGTAACCGATTTTGTAGTCAAAACTGCCCATAAAGTACTTACATGTAAATTAAACGTTAATCTGACCACAAATTCTGTTAAGCAAGTGCGCCTTTTATTACTTCTGGAAAATCCTTTATGATAATTTTATGCTCAATTCTACCTGTAACCGATTTAGCTTAAGTAAGTTTACGACATGCAGCTGTGTCTTGTGGTGGCTTAAAAAACCCACACAACCTATTTTACGACCTGCAACAGAACGACACGTTCAATTGCTAGCTAGCGTTTCCAAACGAGTTATACCGGAAAATGTAGAGGCTGTTATGGTGACGACATTAGAGAGCCGTGCGAAATTGTCCAGACTTGAAAGCAAAAAAGACTTCAAACAGTAATTTTTTTTATTTTCTTTTCTATTACTAAGTTAAATTAATTTTTTCATTTACATATGTTCTGACTAAATAAATTTATAAAGAGAAAAAATAAATAAAATAATAAAAATAAATAAAATAATAAAAATAAATAAAATAAATAAAAAATAATAAAATAAAGTGCCAAAAATGGTGATTTTTTAAAATGTTTGTATGGGGAACCCCCCAGGGGAGTTCCAGGGGGTGTGCCACTGGAACTCCACATGGATGGATCGGCCCTCCAAAGTTAGTGGGGGTCGGTCATACATTTGGACTCGATTGGGGCACTCTAAATGGGTCAAAGTGGGATTTTTCAAAACTTGACCCTACGGGACAAAAGTCAACAGTTGGGGGGTAGTAGAATTCGTTTTAGAGGTATGGTTTTTTCGGCAAAGTTTCTTATTTTGATCCCTAGAATACGATTTTCACTGAGCGATTATTAAATCGACCCGCCCTAGTGTATATGAATAAAAATTATCATTCAAAAATACGATTTTTGTTTCTATTTTTACACATTTCAAACAGCTTTTCACAAATATACAAATCGAACACAAACATTTTTTCTAAGTTGGACAGGACAACGTCAGCTAGTAATTAATAAATGCAGTCGCTTATCAGAGCTTTAAAAACAACAAACGAGTTTCATTCCGTTTACAATATTATATCAAAATATATTTAATTATTTAAAGAGTAAATCATACTCGACGAGGTTCTAGAAATAAATTTTTTTACATTGTAGTGTAACCACTTATTTCCTAATCCCTTGGTAACCGCTTATTTGCTGACTTTTGCGTAACCACTCATTCTTTCACTATGGGTAGCCATGTTGGTAACTCGTTATTCGCACTTTTTTTGTAAGCGAGAGGGTAATGACGACTAATGAATTTTGAGACATCTCGAAAAATTGTAGTTAAGCGGGTAAATAGCCTGGTAAGTAGTGAAACTTTCTGTGTGGTACTTACTCGCTTAATTACTTGGTTATGTCTGTTTTTGATGGGTATTGGTGATGTAATGAAAGAAGTAATTAATTTAAAAGCTGTTCTATTTATTTTTGCTGGGCTATTAATTAAACAAACCTTAATTTAACATATTTCTTCTTTTTCTTTTTATAGAACTAATGTTTGTCAAATAGAACTAATTTTGGTAGCTTTAGAAATATTTTTTTTATGCATAAAATTGTTATGCCATTTTCCATTTTTATTTAAGTCATATTTTGCCACAAAATCGCAACACTGCCAACGATTATTATAGTCAACATAAATAAAATTTATAAATAAATTTATTATAGTGCATGTTTTACTTACACGAAAGATATTACAGGCCCAAACCACATTTTCAGGATCATACATATGTATATGAGATGATGGTATTTTATCTCCTTTCAAAAAGGTTAACATTTCATATTTAGGCACCTGATCATTGATCTTTTTAGTTTTTCTAGTTAGTGTTTGAATTATTGTTCCCTCTGGAGTTCGCTCATGTATATTAAAATAGTTATCAGCAAACTCCATTATATCATAATATATGTTATCATTGTTGTATAAATCTTTTTGCATATCGGCAGTATGTTGATGCATTTCTAGAATTTTCTTTTCAACTCGATATTTACGCCTCTGTTCACGTTCAGTACATGCTTCCTGTCCTTTCGTATTTGGATTAGGTGTTGCATTTTGTGGTGAAATTTTAGTATTTAAAGAATATGAAATAGTTTCACCTACCGGATTAGTGTGATTACAATCAGATGAGGACATGGCAGGTTTCTGCGTTTGTAAATCATTAGCCATATGCTTATTTGTATTATATGTACCATTATTAATTACAACTGCTTCATAGATAGGTTCTGGTTTTAACTCAGTTGATTTCGGAACATTACGGAATATCTCTAGCTTGTCATCATTTTTACCGGTAACAGGAGGTGGTGGAGGTGGGGGCATCGTGGGTTCTGGCAGTGTCGGAACGCCTTTAATTGGTGTTGCTTTTGATGGAACATCTGGTTCAGAACTGTTGCAGTAACCAAGCTGGAAATAAGAAAAATATTAGCTAACGGTCGCTGCATATATGTATGTTTCAGAATGTAAAATAAAAAAAAAAAAATTTAAATAAAAAGTTTTCTAGATAAAATTGTTTAAGAATTTGATGAGGTAGGAGCAACAAACGGAAGTTTTATTATCCTGGCTTTCAGATTTAAGGAGTGAGATCATAAAAATGTTAACACACATAAAGTTAAATAAAAAACAAACCACTGAATTTTAAGACTCCAAACCAAATTTTTATTAAATGAAATTTAATACACAATCAAACAAAAAAAGCCGCATGGAATTCTAACCACTACGAACAAAGTTATCCACTTTTTCCGGAAACCCTACCATTAAGGCTTTTATGGTAGTTTCTGTCACCTTTTTAGAGCAGGTGGTCCATCTACGTTTGAAATCTTGCATGTCCTGGGAGACCTTTTTTGTGCCCTTTAATTCTATTTTAACAAGAGCCCAATATCTCTCCACTGGCCTGAGCTCCGGGCAGTTTGGTGGATTTGCCTCTCTTAGTACAAAAACCACATTATTATCATTATACCACTCCAGCGCTTTCTTGCTGTAGTGACAAGATGCTAAATCGGGCCAAAAGTAAGTGGATATATTGTTGTGACTCAAAAATGGAAGAAGTCTCTTCTGCAAACACTCCTTGATATAAATTTCGCTGTTTATAGAGCCAGATGTCGCAAATGACTGGCTTCTTTGGCCGCTGCTACATATGGCTTGCCTTTTAGGGAATTTCGTTTGCTTTTTCGACCTAAATTTTCCGCAACATTTCCTCGAACATCGGAAACATAAAATTATTGACCAGGAAGCTGCGAAAAATCAGCCAGGGCATAAGTTTCGTCGTCCATTACACAACAGTTGTATTTTTCTATAAAATTTGATTTCAATTTTCGAGCTCTGGTTTTGGCCTCCAAATTTTTAAAAGCGTTTCTATCGGGAACTTTGTAGGACTTTAGTCCTGCCTTACGTTTCACTTTACGTACAAAAAAGTCCGAGCATTAGGCTAACCAAGCTGTTTTTCTGCCAGATGTGTTAGGAGCTCTCTAAAGGATGCTTTTAACTTTATATGCCTTACCAATGTTACGATAACCAGTCGTTGTTGCTGTTCCCGGCTTCATTTTAATTGTTAGGTGTTCCAGATACATTTTTACCACTTTTGAGACTGTTTGGCGGCGTACATTAGTCTCTTTGGCAATGTTTTTGTATGTCCATGTTTGGTTTTGTTAAAAATATTTTATTATTTTTGAATGCATTTTTCTTTCATCGTCCATTGTGTAAAAAATTGCAAATTAAAACACATGATGTAAATTAATTTATTAACTGACATATTTTTAAAATGTAAATTGCCGAAAAACGTTTTTATGGTCTCACTTGTATAGAAAAACTTTGATTTATAGAAAAATGCTCAGAATTCCCAAAAAAAGTAAGACACAGTAGTTTTGATTTAACTGTTGTCAACTTTTTTTGTGACAAAACTATCCTACTTTAGTCGTTTTTTAACCATAAAAATCGCAAGATCTGGTGCAAAGTACAAAGTTGTCGTAATTAGCTTCATTTGTTTTGTTTGTTTTCAGTCTATATTGGTATACCTGCACATTAAGGCAGGTAAACAATTTGACTTAGCTGCGTTTTTGGCTTACCTGCACAAAAATTCTTGCAAAAGTTAGTTGTGCAGCTAAGTCAAAATTACTGTACCACAATTTTTCAAAACAATATCCCTTTGATTTTAAAGAGTTTTTGCAATAGGATTTCCCTACGAATTTTCAAAAAGGTGTTTTTTAGGAACTTGTGAAACTATTTCAGAAGAAACGACTGAGAAGTGCCACACTATTAGTTAGTTATGAGAAATTTTTCGTGTAAAAAAATTTTTAATTTTGAAACTTAGGAATTTAGTCAACCGTCGCACAGTGCTTTGTCCCATAGGCAAAATTAAAAAAAAATGTGTGCGGAACGTTAGTGACTTATACATTTTTGAAGAGGTGACATAATATCATAAATAAATATGAAAGAGGAGTTCAATACCTTCTCTTTTTGTTAACAACAGAGGGCACTCAAGTCAAAAAAATAGTTAAACGAAAATCAAATTTTAAATGCTTTACAAAAAAAATTGGCAAAAATTCATTTTTAAAGATAATTTTTTGAAACACGGTGGTTTTGTTATTTACTATATTCGCAATAAGCAAAAATTATTTTAATTGAAAATTTTTTTTTGAATAATATTTGGTGGCATCGAAAACTTTAGACATTTTTTGACTGGAAATCCCAAAGTTTCTTAAGTTTAGTATAGTAAAAAAAAAAAATATGGAATAACATGTTTTTTTATTTATGATTTTAGGACACCTTGAAGCTCTTTAATAGAATTTGGAAAAACATTTTTTTTTTTAACCGCAAATTTAAAAATTTTATACATTTTCCAAACCCTTTTACCTGAGTTTTAACAAAGTTAGAAAAAGCTAAATTTTAAGGTACCACCTTCGGTACCAAGCTTCGGTTTTATGTGGTGTAAAAATAAATAAAAATTCAATAAAAAAAATTTTAAGTAATAACACTTTTTTTGCGGAAAACCTAAAATTTTATAAAGTTTAGAGAAATTTAAAAAAGATATAAAAAAACAAGTAATTTTTTATGATTTAGACAGTCCATTAGGATGTATAATTTTCTGTAAAAAAAAAAATTATAATTTGAACCGCAAATTTTAAATTTTTAAGTTTTTCTACATATACCAATTTTTCAATTGGTGTCAGTAGTGGCACGCGAGTGGATTTTAGGTGGCACGCGACTATTAACTATTTTAATTAAATTTAAATTTTTTTGTGTTGTTTATTATATTCTCTATATTAATTAGTTAAATTAATCCCAAATTTTAATTATTTATATTGAGATATAGCCATTAAAAATCACTATTACCTGTTTAAAAAACCCCTTTATTCTAATCGTCGTTGCTTGAATAATTACCTCTTATTTTACAATTTACATGTAAATTAGAGCCCCCCATTACCCGGTTTTCGGTCTACCCGGTCTACACGGTCTCAAAACCGGTCTTACGGTCTACCCTGTCTACCCGGTCAGACCGAAGACCGGGTAGACCGAAAACCCGGGTATACCGGTCAGACCGGTCTACCCGTAAAAGCCATAGAAGAAAGTAACTTTTACATAAAAATGTACCTTTTTTCGAAAACAATACTTTTTTCCAAAAAAAATATATTTTTAAAAAAAAATACTACTTTTTTACAAAAAAATTTTTTTTACGAAAAAATACTATTTTGAAAAAAAAAATTTTTTTACAAAAAAAAAAATTTTTTTCCAAAAAAAAGTACATTTTCCAAAAAAAAAGTGCTTATTGCATAAAAAAGTACTTTTTGCATAAAAAAGTACTTTTTCCATTAAAAAGTACTTTTTGCATAAAAAGTACTTTTTTTTTTTTTTTTTTGAAAAAAGTACTTTTTCTTAAAAAATTTTTTTTTTTTTTAAGTACTTTTTTCAGAAAAAGTACATTTTTATATGATAGTTTTTCTATGGTAATACAAAAAACTCTACTATAAGTTGTATATTCATATAAAAATACCACGGTCTTTTTCGGGTAGTAGTACGGCGTTTTTACATCGTAGGTTTAAATGGGCTGAAACTTTACAGGAAATATCTAGACATAAATTGGACCAAGAAGTATGGATATCTGTTTAGATCGCGGAACAAAAATGTTCCGAAAATCATAATAGAATTCAGAAAGTGCTGCATTTCCCATACATTTATATGAAACTGTCACGGTCTTTTTCGGGTAGTAGTACGGCGTTTTTACATCGCAGCTAGGGTTTGGGGTTCGGGAATTCCCGGGCGGGAATACCCGGGAAATCCCGGGAAAAGTTTGCCGGGAATTCCCGGGAAAATAATATATTTTTCCCGGGAAAACGGGAAATTTTAAAAATATTAAATTTTTTAAATTGTTTTAGTTTCGAATATGATTTTTTAATTTTAGTCATAAAAAACATTTTAAATGCCAAAACAAAAATTTCATTGCTAAAATCTTTTAAAAGGGAATACATTTATTTGACACACAAATAAAATCTTTGCCAAGTAATTGGGAGCATTTCAACTAGTAAAGATTTTTCGCATAACTTATTCAAAATTTAAGTAGTAAAACCTAAAAACTTGGAAAAATGTTTAAAAGAAATATGAAAAAAGCTTTGTTTCTTACAAATAATCGCCCTTACTATCTAAATTTTTCAAATGTATAATTTAGGTAAAGTCGACTTTAGTTAAAATATTGGGTGGCAGTATACCTGACTTGGTTTATTTTTGGAGCATTCTGATTGGTTAATTTATTTTCAACCAATAAAAATATTTGAAAATATAAATATTTTTGTAAGGTTTTCATACACAAAATGAACAAAACCGTTTGATTAAAAATAAAGTCGACTTTAAATTTAAAATACTTCTTTATATTAAGGGTCAATAATTTTATAAGTAACGTTTTCATTAATAAATGTGAAAAGAAAAGACTAATGGTTAACGGTGGTATCTAAATTTGGTAATCCGACATCTAAATTTGGTTCCCAAAAAAAAAAAAAAAAAAAAATTGATGGTCATGCAACTTCTCTTGAAGAAAACAACAACAAGAATAACGTTTCAGCTAAAATTAGCAAAGTACCCGAGAAAAAAGTGTAAGCTGAATAGGCATTAAAGGTTTTATGGTAGGGCAAACATTTCCTGAAATGGTATTCAAATTAGCCGCAGTCAATCCGCACCATAACTAGATCTTCGTTTATTCGAGAAAGTTTTTATAATAAAAACCTGGCATTGCAAAAAATTGAAACCGATGTAAAGAACATTATATTAAATTACTACAATCATGTAAAAGATATCATGATAAAAGAAATATCGAGCAATATTTCTAACGATAGGAGATTTACTATAATCTTAGATGAATGGACAAGAATATTACAAAAGAGATATTTGGGAACATATGTATAAACGGAAATAATTCATTTTATAACCTGGGGTTAGTTTATATATCAGGAAGATGTAATGCTGATGAAATAAGAAGAATTGTAGAAATAAGACTAGAAGAGTTTTATTTGTCTTTGGAAAATATCATTGTGGACACCATATCTAATGGGCCAAGTGTGATGAAACGGTTTGTTTCCGACAGTCCAGTAGTAGGTGCTTTCTGGTGGAATCATGCAATTCATTTGGCAGTGCTGCGAGTAATTTATGTAAAATCAAATGTTCAACATTCTGATAATTTTTACTTTGAATTCTCACTACACAGACTGCTTTTGTTTAAAAATATCAAATTTTTTCATTCCCGTGGAATAAAAAAGTCCGGGAAATCCCAAACCCTAATCGTAGCTTCAAATAGGCTGAAACTTTACAAGAAATATCTAGACATAAATTGGACCAAGAATTATGGACATCTGTGCAGATCGTGGAACAAAAATGTTCCGAAAATCGTAATAGAATTCAGAAAGTGCTGCATTTCCCATGTATTTATATGAAAATGCCACGGTCTTTTTCGGATAGTAGTACGGCGTTTTTACATCGTACCTTCAAATGGGCTGAAACTTTACAGGAAATATCTAGACATAAATTGGACCAAGAATTATGAACATCTGTATAGATCGTGGAACAAAAATGTTCCGAAAATCGTAATAGAATTCAGAAAGTGCTGCATTTCCCATGGATTTATATGAAAATGCCACGGTCTTTTTCGGGTAGTAGTACGGCGTTTTTACATCGTACCTTCAAATGGGCTGAAACTTTACAGGAAATATCTTGACATAAATTGGACCAAGAATTGTGAACATCTGTGTAGATCGTGGAACAAAAATGTTCCGAAAATCGTAATAGAATTCAGAAAGTGCTGCATTTCCCATGTATTTATATGAAAATGCCACGGTCTTTTTCGGGTAGTAGTACGGCGCTTTTACATCGTAGCTTCAAACGGGCTGAAACTTTACAGAAAACAAGTCAACATAAATTGGACCAAGAATTATAGACATCTGGGTGGATCGTGGAACAAAAATGTTCCGAAAATCGTAATAGAATTCAGAAAGTGCTGCATTTCCCATGTATTTATATGAAAATGCCACGGTCTTTTTCGGGTAGTAGTACGGCGTTTTTACATCGTAGCTTCAAACGGGCTGAAACTTCACAGAAAACAAGTCAATATAAATTGGACCAAGAATTATAGACATCTGGGCGGATCGTGGAACAAAAATGTTCCGAAAATCGTAATAGAATTCAGAAAGTGCTGCATTTCCCATGTATTTATATGAAAATGCCACGGTCTTTTTCGGGTAGTAGTACGGCGTTTTTACATCGTACCTTCAAATGGGCTGAAACTTTACACGAAATATCTAGACATAAATTGGACCAAGAATTATGAACATCTGTGTAGATAGTGGAACAAAAATGTTCTGCAAATCGTAATAGAATTCAGCAAGTGCTGCATTTCCCATGTATTTATATGAAAATGCCACGGTCTTTTTCGGGTAGTAGTACGGCGTTTTTACATCGTACCTTCAAATGGGCTGAAACTTTACAGGAAATATCTAGACATAAATTGGACCAAGAATTATGAACATCTGTGTAGATCGTGGAACAAAAATGTTCTGAAAATCGTAATAGAATTCAGAAAGTGCTGCATTTCCCATGTATTTATATGAAAATGCCACGGTCTTTTTCGGGTAGTAGTACGGCGTTTTTACATCGTCGCTTCAAACGGGCTCAAACTTCACAGAAAACAAGTCAACATAAATTGGACCAAGAATTATAGACATCTGGGCGGATCGAGGAACAAAAATGTTCCGAAAATCGTAATAGAATTCAGAAAGTGCTGCATTTCCCATATATTTATATGAAAATGCCACGGTCTTTTTCGGGTAGTAATACGGCGTTTTTACATCGTAGCTTCAAACGGACTGAAACTTTACAGAAAACAAGTCAACATAAATTGAACCAAGAATTATAGACATCTGGGCGGATAGTGGAACAAAAATGTTCCGAAAATCGTAATAGAATTCAGAAAGTGCTGCATTTCCCATGTATTTATATGAAAATCCCACGGTCTTCTTCGGGTAGTAGTACGGCGTTTTTACATGGTAGCTTCAAACGGGCTGAAACTTTACAGAACACAAGTCAACATAAATTGGACCAAGAATTATAGACATCTGGGCGGATCGTGGAGCAAAAGTGTTCCCAAAATCGTAATAGAATTCAGAAAGTAATGCATTTCCCATATATTTATGTAAAAATGCTACGGTCTTTTTCGGGTAGTAGTACGGCGTTTTTACATCGTAGCTTCAAACGGGCTGAAACTTTACAGAAAACAAGTCAACATAAATTGGACCAAGAATTATAGACATCTGGGCGGATCGTGGAACAAAAATGTTCCCAAAATCGTAATAGAATTCAGAAAGTAATGCATTTCCCATATATTTATGTGAAAATGCTACGGTCTTTTTCGTGTAGTAATACGGCGTTTTCACACCGTAGTTCCAAATGTGTTGAAACTTTGCAAAAATTATAGGAAGGTAAATTCGATCAATATTTAGAGATATCTGTCTACTTTGTGGAACAAAAATATTCTGAAAATTACTATAGAATTCAGAAAGTACCGCATTTTCCATACATTTACATGAAACAGCCACGGTCTTTTTCGGGTAGTAGTACGGCGTTTTTACACAGTGAATCCAAATGAGTTAAAAATTTACAAAAATTATCTGGATGTAAATTCGACCAACAATAGTAGCGAGTTTTTTAGGTCGTGGAACAAAAATGTTCCGCAAATCGAACTAGACTCCAGAAAGTGCAGTGATTTCTATACATTTCTATAAAAATGCCACGGTCTTTATGGGATACTAGTACGACGTTTTTATACGATAACTCCAAAAAGGTCTAAACTTTACAGAAATTATCTGGACGTGAATTTTATCCCCAATTATAACCTTTTGTGTAGGTCATGGAACAAAAATGTGCCGAAAATCACAATAGAATTCAGAAACTACTACGATTTCGATACATTTATATGACAATGACACCGTCTTTTTCGGGTAGTTGCACGGCGTTATTACACCGTAGCTCCAAATAGGTTAAACACGTAAACGAGTTATCTGTATATAAATTGGACAAAGAATAGATTTTAAAATTGCAAATATCTCATAAACTACTAATGCTAGAACGAAAAGGAATTTTATGTGGTTTTTCGCCTATAACTCGAAAACTAAGCGAGATAGAGCAAAACGGTTAAAATTTTTGCCCTATGGGTGTTAATACACCCATAAAACCTGTTTAGTGAAATCAAATTTTAGCTAACTCTGCTAGATTTTAAAATTGCAAATATCTCATAAACTACTAATGCTAGAACGAAAAGGACATTTATTTGGTTTTTCGCCTATAACTCGAAAACTAAGCGAGATAGAACAAAATGGTTAAAATTTTTGCCCTTTGGGTGTTAATACACCCATAAAACCTGTTTATTGAAATCAAATTTTAGCTAACTCTGCTAGATTTTAAAATTGCAAATATCTCATAAACTACTAATGCTAGAACGAAAAGGACGTTTATTTGGTTTTTCGCCTATAACTCGAAAACTAAGCAAGATAGAGCAAAATGGTTAAAATGTTTGCCCTTTGGGTGTTAATACACCCATAAAACCTGTTTAGTGAAATCAAATTTTAGCTAACTCTGCTAGATTTTAAAATTGCAAATATCTCATAAACTACTAATGCTAGAACGAAAAGGACGTTTATGTGGTTTTTCGCCTATAACTCGAAAACTAAGCGAGATAGAGCAAAACGGTTAAAATTTTTGCCCTATGGGTGTTAATACACCCATAAAACCTGTTTAGTGAAATCAAATTTTAGCTAACTCTGCTAGATTTTAAAATTGAAAATATCTCATAAACTACTAATGCTAGAACGAAAAGGACGTTTATTTGGTTTTTCGCCTATAACTCGAAAACTAAGCGAGATAGAGGAAAATGGTTAAAATTTTTGCCCAGAGGGTTTTAATACACCCATAAAACCTTTTTATTGAAATCAAATTTTAGCTAACTCTGCTAGATTTTAAAATTGCAAATATCTCATAAACTACTAATGCTAGAACGAAAAGGACGTTTATTTGGGTTTTCGCCTATAACTCGAAAACTAAGCGAGATAGAGCAAAATGGTTAAAATTTTTGCCCTTTGGGTGTTAATACACCCATAAAGCCTGTTTAGTGAAATCAAATTTTAGCTAACTCTGCTAGATTTTAAAATTGCAAATATCTCATAAACTACTAATGCTAGAACGAAAAGGACGTTTATTTGGTTTTTCGCCTCTAACACCCAGAGGGCAAAAATTTTAACCATTTTGCTCTACCTCGCTTAGTTTTCGAGTTATAGGCGAAAAACCAAATAAACGTCCTTTTCGTTCAGCATTAGTAGTTTATGAGATATTTGCAATTTTAAAATTTAGCAGAGTTAGCTAAAATTTGATTTCACTAAAAAGGTTTTATGTGAAAGGGCAAACATTTTAACCATTTTGCTCTATCGCTTAGTTTTCGAGTTATAGGCGAAAAACCAAATAAACGTCCTTTTCGTTCTAGCATTAGTAGTTTATGAGATATTTGCAATTTTAAAATCTAGCAGAGTTAGCTAAAATTTGATTTCACTAAAAAGGTTATATGGGTGTATTAACACCCAAGGGGCAAAAATTTTAACCATTTTGCTCTACCTCGCTTAGTTTTCGAGTTATAGGCGAAAAACCAAATAAACGTCCTTTTCGTTCTAGCATTAGTAGTTTATGAGATATTTGCAATTTTAAAATCTAGCAGAATTAGCTAAAATTTGATTTCACTAAAAAGGTTTTATGGGTGTATTAACACCCATAGGGCAAAAATTTTAACCATTTTGCTCTACCTCGCTTAGTTTTCGAGTTATAGGCGAAAAACCAAATAAACGTCCTTTTCGTTCTAGCATTAGTAGTTTATGAGATATTTGCAATTTTAAAATCTAGCAGAGTAAGCTAAAATTTGATTTCACTAAAAAGGTTTTATGGGTGTATTAACACCCGTAGGGCAAAAATTTTAACCATTTTGCTCTACCTCGCTTAGTTTTCGAGATATAGGCGAAAAACTAAATAAACGTCCTTTTCGTTCTAGCATTAGTAGTTTATGAGATATTTGCAATTTTAAAATCTAGCAGAGTTAGCTAAAAATTGATTCCAATAAACAGGTTTTATGGGTGTATTAACAAAGAGTATACATAATAAAGAGATTGGGGGACTCTCTATAACTGAGAAAGCATTTGTTCTATTATGTGCCTTGGAACAGGAACATACTCAAACCAATATCACCCAGCAAACATGGCAACACGAAGAATATTCTCCGAACATATCGCCAGGAAGAAAACATTTATTGGCGGCAATATCAATTTCGTATTCCGGAAGTTTCCTCCGTCGGAAACAACTGTTACACTAAAACAATAATTCCAGGCAATATGAAAGCAATAACTCATATGGAAGATAAAAGGGATATCGCTAAATAAACTCCCAGTACAATAAAAAAAATTTAATTTTTTCATTATTAAATTTAAGCCTTAAAAACAATATCTGCATACATAATCCATTGACCAACTTATAAATGATTTTGATTTTATCTTAGCCGATTTTTCCCGCGCAATTAATCTTAACTTTTCATGAGTTTATTTCCTATATATCTTTTGATTGTTTTTGTACAAATTTAGTTTTAATTTTTTCCAAATTGATAAAAGATTTCAAACAAATTTGCTTTATCTCCCAAATGATACAAAGATGATATTGCCGAAATATTGTCATAAAAAGCTATGACAAAAGATAAAATTTTTGAATTACTTTTTTCCAAATATCGTCGAATTATCTTCCAAGTGATAAAAGGAAGACAATTTCAAAGTAAATACTACTTGATTATTTTCATTCAAATGAAATATCTTCTTGGAAGGTATCTTTTAAATGTTTGCAGGGTCATTATGTGCGCTCTTTGTATGACTCAAAACATCGATTGTAACCAGGGGTGGAAAATAATAATTTAGTTATAAAAATCAAGAATGGAACTATACTATGGAATTATACTATTCCAACAGTATTATAGCCCTAGATTATGAATTTTAAACAACCATACGTAAAAAATTGCAAAATAATACCGGAATGCGACAAAAAGCTTTGGGGTTCAAAAAATTAATTAAAAGATTTACATTCTGCAAACGATGCCAACATTTTCTTCTTTTGCAACTAACCACCAAACTTTGTTTTATGAAATGGGCATTATACTCCGTAGATTATAAATTTAAAAAACCGCAGTTAAAAAATTGCAAAATAATAGAGGAATGCGAAAAAAGACTTTGTGGTAGAAAAAAATAATTAAAAAACTCAATCAGCGTTCAACAGTCTGCAAATGAATACAATGACGCAAAAATTTTCCTTTTTGCAAATATTTTTTTGGCGATTTTTTTTTTTTGCAAACTAAGCACCAAACTTTTGTATATAAAATTGGTACTATTGACCCTAGATTATAAATTTTAAAAAATCACACTTAAAAAATTGCAAAATAATTGCGGAAAGCGAAAAAAGGCTTTATGGTACAAAAAATTAATTAAAAAACTTAATCAGCGATTTACATTCTCCAAACAAATATATTGATGAAAAAATTTATCCTTTTTGCAAATTTTATTTTTCGCGATATTTTTGCAACTAGCCACCAAACTTTGTTGTATGAAATGTGTATTATAGTCGCTAGATTATAAATTAAAAAGAAACGTACTTAAAAAATTGCAAAATAAAAGCGGAACGCGAAAAAAGACTTTGTGGTACAAAAATTAATTAGGAAACGTAATCAGCGATGTAGATTCTGCAAACAAATATATTGATGCAAAAATTTTCCATTTTGCAAATTTTATTTTTCGCAATTTTTTTGCAACTAGCCACCAAACTTTGTTGTCTGAAATGTGTATTATAGCCCCTAGATTATAAATTAAAAAAACGCACGTAAAGAATTGCAAAATAATAGCGGAATTTGAAAAAAGACTTTATGGTACAAAAATTTAATCCCTAGGTTATATATTTAAAAAAACCGCACTTAAGAATTGCAAAATCACGGCGGAATTCGAAAAAGGCTTTATGGTACAGAAAATGGATTAAAAGAGGTAATCAGCGATCGATATTCTGCAAGCGAATATATTGTTGCAAAAATTTCGCTTTTTGCAAATGTTTATTTTTCCCAATTTGTGCTAATATTTGCTAATATCTAAATATTTAATTTTTATGCTTTTTAACGAGCCAAAGAGAAAGCTATTTTTTAGTTACTTACATTTTTAAATATGTCAGAGCGATCGAACATTTTTTGGTATAAGAGCCCGATTAAGTGAGCCTTTTCCATCCCTGATTAACCAGTCGGAGTTCGTTCCTGTTCCAAGCCGCCTAATATTTTTTCAAATAAAAAATATTGAGAGAGTTGCAAGGCCTTTGGTATTAACACCCTATGGGCAAAAATTTTAACCATTTTGCTCTATCTCGCTTAGTTTTCGAGATATTAAAAAGATTCCGCGGCAGTTTCATGTGACTGTATATAAAATGCAACACTTTCTAAATTCTAGTGTAACTTTTGAAATATTTTCGTTCCACGACCTACGCAGATGTCTATAATTCTTTGTCCAATTTATATACAGATAACTCGTTTACGTGTTTAACCTATTTGGAGCTACGGTGTAATAACGCAGTGCAACTACCCGAAAAAGACGGTGTCATTGTCATATAAATGTATAGAAATCGTAGTAGTTTCTGAATTCTATTGTGATTTTCGGCACATTTTTGTTCCATGACCTACACAAAAGGCTATAATTGGGGATAAAATTCACGTCCAGATAATTTCTGTAAAGTTTAGACCTTTTTGGAGTTATCGTATAAAAACGCCGTACTACTATCCCATAAAGACCGTGGCATTTTTATAGAAATGTATAGAACTCACTGCACTTTCTGGAGTCTAGTTCGATTTGCGGAACATTTTTGTTCCACGACCTAAACAACTCGCTACTATTGTTGGTCGAATTTACATCCAGATAATTTTTGTAAATTTTTAACTCATTTGGATTCACTGTGTAAAAACGCCGTACTACTACCCGAAAAAGACCGTGGCTCTTTCATGTAAATGTATGGAAAATGCGGTACTTTCTGAATTCTATAGTAATTTTCAGAATATTTTTGTTCCACAAAGTAGACATATATCTCTAAATATTGATCGAATTTACCTTCCTATAATTTTTGCAAAGTTTCAACACATTTGGAACTACCGTGTGAAAACGCCGTATTACTACCCGAAAAAGACAGTAGCATTTTCACATAAATATATGGGAAATGCATTACTTTCTGAATTCTATTACGATTTTGGGAACATTTTTGTTCCACGATCCGCCCAGATGTCTATAATTCTTGGTCCAATTTATGTTGACTTCTTTTCTGTAAAGTTTCAGCCCGTTTGAAGCTACGATGTAAAAACGCCGTACTACTACCCGAAAAAGACCGTGGGATTTTCATATAAATACATGGGAAATGCAGCACTTTCTCAATTCTATTACGATTTTCGGAACATTTTTGTTCCACGATCCGCCCAGATGTCTATAATTCTTGGTCCAAGTTATGTTGACTTGTTTTCTGTAAAGTTTCAGCCCGTTTGAAGCTACGATGTAAAAACGCCGTACTACTACCCGAAAAAGACCGTGGCATTTTCATATAAATACATGGGAAATGCAGCACTTTCTGAATTCTATTAAGATTTTCGGAACATTTTTGTTCCACGATGTACACAGATGTTCATAATTTTTGGTCCAATTTATATCTAGATATTTCCTGTAAAGTTTCAGCCCATTTGAAGGTACGATGTAAAAACGCCGTACTACTACCCGAAAAAGACCGTGACAGTTTCATATAAATGTATGGGAAATGCAGCACTTTCTGAATTCTATTACGATTTTCGGAACATTTTTGTTCCACGATCTACACAGATGTTCATAATTCTTAGTCCAATTTATGTCTAGATATTTCCTGTAAAGTTTCATCCCATTTGAAGGTACGATGTAAAAACGCCGTACTACTACCCGAAAAAGACAGTGGCATTTTCATATAAATACATGGGAAATGCAACACTTTCTGAATTCTATTACGATTTTCGGAACATTTTTGTTCCACGATCCGCCCAGATGTCTATAATTCTTGGTCCAATTTATGTTGACTTCTTTTCTGTAAAGTTTCAGCCCGTTTGAAGCTACGATGTAAAAACGCCGTACTACTACCCGAAAAAGACCGTGGGATTTTCATATAAATACATGGGAAATGCAGCACTTTCTCAATTCTATTACGATTTTCGGAACATTTTTGTTCCACGATCCGCCCAGATGTCTATAATTCTTGGTCCAAGTTATGTTGACTTGTTTTCTGTAAAGTTTCAGCCCGTTTGAAGCTACGATGTAAAAACGCCGTACTACTACCCGAAAAAGACCGTGGCATTTTCATATAAATACATGGGAAATGCAGCACTTTCTGAATTCTATTAAGATTTTCGGAACATTTTTGTTCCACGATGTACACAGATGTTCATAATTTTTGGTCCAATTTATATCTAGATATTTCCTGTAAAGTTTCAGCCCATTTGAAGGTACGATGTAAAAACGCCGTACTACTACCCGAAAAAGACCGTGACAGTTTCATATAAATGTATGGGAAATGCAGCACTTTCTGAATTCTATTACGATTTGCGGAACATTTTTGTTCCACGATCTACACAGATGTTCATAATTCTTGGTCCAATTTATGTCTAGATATTTCCTGTTAAGTTTCAGCCCGTTTCAAGCTACGATGTAAAAACGCCGTACTACTACCCGAAAAAGACCGTGACAGTTTCATATAAATGTATGGGAAATGCAGCACTTTCTGAATTCTATTATGATTTTCGGAACATTTTTGTTCCACAATCTACACAGATGTCCATAATTATTGTTCCAACTTATGTCTACATATTTTCTGTAAAGTTTCAGCCCATTTGAAGCTACGATGTAAAAACGCCGTACTACTACCCGAAAAAGATCGTGACAGTTTCTTATAAATGTATTGGAAATGCAGCACTTTCTGAATTCTATTATGATTTTCGGAACATTTTTGTTCCACGATCTACACAGATGTTCATAATTCTTGGTCCAATTTATGTCTAGATATTTCCTGTAAAGTTTCAGCCCGTTTCAAGCTACGATGTAAAAACGCCGTACTACTACCCGAAAAAGACCGTGACAGTTTCATATAAATGTATGGGAAATGCAGCACTTTCTGAATTCTATTATGATTTTCGGAACATTTTTGTTCCACAATCTACACAGATGTCCATAATTATTGTTCCAACTTATGTCTATATATTTTCTGTAAAGTTTCAGCCCATTTGAAGCTACGATGTAAAAACGCCGTACTACTACCCGAAAAAGACCGTGACAGTTTCTTATAAATGTATGGGAAATGCAGCACTTTCTGAATTCTATTATGATTTTCGGAAGATTTTTGTTCCACGATCTACACAGATCTCCATAATTCTTGGTCCAATTTATGTCTAGATATATCCTGTAAAGTTTCAGCCCATTTAAAGCTACGATGAAAAAACGCCGTACTACTACCCGAAAAAGACAGTGGTATTTTTATATGAATATAACTTACGAGTATAGTAGTTGGTTGTATTACCATAGAAGACTGTCATATTAACTTTTTTCTGAAAAAAGTACTTTTTTATATGACAGTCTTCTATGGTAATACAACAAACTACTATACTCGTAAGTTATATTCATATAAAAATACCACTGTCTTTTTCGGGTAGTAGTACGGCGTTTTTACATCGTAGCTTCAAACGGGCTGACACTTTACAGAAAACAAGTCAACATAAATTGGACCAAGAATTATAGACATCTGGGCGGATCGTGGAACAAAAATGTTCCCAAAACCGTAATAGAATTCAGAAAGTAATGCATTTCCCATATATTTATGTAAAAATGCTACGGTCTTTTTCGGGTAGTAGTACGGCGTTTTTACATCGTAGCTTCAAACGGGCTGAAACTTTACAGAAAAGAAGTCAACATAAATTGGACCAAGAATTATAGACATCTGGGCGGATCGTGGAACAAAAATCTTCCGAAAATCATAATAGAATTCAGAAAGTGCTGCATTTCCCATACATTTATAAGAAACTGTCACGGTCTTTTTCGGGTAGTAGTACGGCGTTTTTACATCGTAGCTTCAAATGGGCTGAAACTTTACAGAAAATATCTAGACATAAGTTGGGACAATAATTATGGACATCTGTGTAGATTGTGGAACAAAAATGTTCCGAAAATCATAATAGAATTCAGAAAGTGCTGCATTTCCCATACATTTATATGAAACTGTCACGGTCTTTTTCGGGTAGTAGTACGGCGTTTTTACATCGTAGCTTGAAACGGGCTGAAACTTTACAGGAAATATCTAGACATAAATTGGACCAAGAATTATGAACATCTGTGTAGATCGTGGAACAAAAATGTTCCGCAAATCGTAATAGAATTCAGAAAGTGCTGCATTTCCCATGTATTTATATGAAAATGCCACGGTCTTTTTCGGGTAGTAGTACGGCGTTTTTACATGGTAGCTTCAAACGGGCTGAAACTTTACAGAAAACAAGTCAACATAAATTGAACCAAGAATTATAGACATCTCGGCGGATCGTGGAACAAAAATGTTGCGAAAATCGTAATAGAATTCAGAAAGTGTTGCATTTCCCATGTATTTATATGAAAATGCCACGGTCTTTTTCGGGTAGTAGTACGGCGTTTTTACATCGTACCCTCAAATGGGCTGAAACTTTACAGGAAATATCTAGACATAAATTGGACTAAGAATTATGAACATCTGTGTAGATCGTGGAACAAAAATGTTCCGAAAATCGTAATAGAATTCAGAAAGTGCTGCATTTCCCATGTATTTATATGAAAATGCCACGGTCTTTTTCGGGTAGTAGTACGGCGTTTTTACATCGTACCTTCAAATGGGCTGAAACTTTACAGGAAATATCTAGACATAAATTGGACTAAGAATTATGAACATCTGTGTAGATCGTGGAACAAAAATGTTCCGAAAATCGTAATAGAATTCAGAAAGTGCTGCATTTACCATACATTTATATGAAACTGTCACGGTCTTTTTCGGGTAGTAGTACGGCGTTTTTACATCGTACCTTCAAATGGGCTGAAACTTTACAGGAAATATCTAGACATAAATTGGACCAAGAATTATGAACATCTGTGTACATCGTGGAACAAAAATATTCCGAAAATCTTAATAGAATTCAGAAAGTGCTGCATTTCCCATGTATTTATATGAAAATGCCACGGTCTTTTTCGGGTAGTAGTACGGCGTTTTTACATCGTAGCTTCAAACGGGCTGAAACTTTACAGAAAACAAGTCAACATAACTTGGACCAAGAATTATAGACATCTGGGCGGATCGTGGAACAAAAATGTTCCGAAAATCGTAATAGAATTGAGAAAGTGCTGCATTTCCCATGTATTTATATGAAAATCCCACGGTCTTTTTCGGGTAGTAGTACGGCGTTTTTACATCGTAGCTTCAAACGGGCTGACACTTTACAGAAAACAAGTCAACATAAATTGGACCAAGAATTATAGACATCTGGGCGGATCGTGGAACAAAAATGTTCCCAAAACCGTAATAGAATTCAGAAAGTAATGCATTTCCCATATATTTATGTGAAAATGCTACTGTCTTTTTCGGGTAGTAATACGGCGTTTTCACACGGTAGTTCCAAATGTGTTGAAACTTTGCAAAAATTATAGGAAGGTAAATTCGATCAATATTTAGAGATATATGTCTACTTTGTGGAACAAAAATATTCTGAAAATTACTATAGAATTCAGAAAGTACCGCATTTTCCATACATTTACATGAAAGAGCCACGGTCTTTTTCGGGTAGTAGTACGGCGTTTTTACACAGTGAATCCAAATGAGTTAAAAATTTACAAAAATTATCTGGATGTAAATTCGACCAACAATAGTAGCGAGTTGTTTAGGTCGTGGAACAAAAATGTTCCGCAAATCGAACTAGACTCCAGAAAGTGCAGTGAGTTCTATACATTTCTATAAAAATGCCACGGTCTTTATGGGATAGTAGTACGGCGTTTTTATACGATAACTCCAAAAAGGTCTAAACTTTACAGTAATTATCTGGACGTGAATTTTATCCCCAATTATAGCCTTTTGTGTAGGTCATGGAACAAAAATGTGCCGAAAATCACAATAGAATTCAGAAACTACTACGATTTCTATACATTTATATGACAATGACACCGTCTTTTTCGGGTAGTTGCACTGCGTTATTACACCGTAGCTCCAAATAGGTTAAACACGTAAACGAGTTATCTGTATATAAATTGGACAAAGAATTATAGACATCTGCGTAGGTCGTGGAACGAAAATATTTCAAAAGTTACACTAGAATTTAGAAAGTGTTGCATTTTATATAGTCACATGAAACTGCCGCGGAATCTTTTTAATATCTCGAAAACTAAGCGAGATAGAGCAAAATGGTTAAAATTTTTGCCCACAGGGTGTTAATACACCCATAAAACCTGTTTATTGGAATCAAATTTTAGCTAACTCTGCTAGATTTTAAAATTGCAAATATCTCATAAACTACTAATGCTAGAACGAAAAGGACGTTTATTTAGTTTTTCGCCTATATCTCGAAAACTAAGCGAGGTAGAGCAAAAAAAAAAATTTTTTAAAAAAGTAATTTTTTATAAAATGTACTATTTTCAAAAAAAAAAAAAAAAGTCCTTTTTTTTCAAAAAAAAACGCTTTTTTGGGAAAAGTACTCTTTTTTGGAAAAAGTACTTGTTCTTTGGAAAAAAGGACTTTTTTTGGAAAAAAAAAAATTTTTTTTTTCGAAAATATTACTTTTTCGTAAAAAAAAAATTTTTTTCGGAAAAAGTATTTTTTTTTACAAAAAAGTAGTTTTTTTTTTTTAAAAGTAGTATTTATTTTTTTTTTTGGAAAAAAGTATTTTTTTTTTACATTAGGGCCTGCGGTCAAGACAGGTTGTCTTGACCGCAGGCCCTAATGTAAATGTAACCAAACTAAAAAAATAAATAATTTTTAACTTAAAAAAATTTTAGAGTAAGTACGGTTATCTCAGAAACTAGTGGTTATTTGAGAAATATTTTTATAAGTAGGTACACATCAGAGAACGGTTTGAGTGCCTTATTTTATGCTTTTGAATGCAATCACAAAAAATGTGCATATTGTTGTCAATACACATCATTTCAGTAAAGCAATACAGACACAATTGAAAAAAAAGTGAGTATGACGAAAGCCATGCATTGCACTGCATGTCTTCTGTTAATCTTATCTAACACTCACGAAAGCAACGAATATAAAATGATTGGTATGAATACAAACCGATTGTTACGAATAGTCTCAATGTTGGTTGTATAAAAATTTAAAATTTTTTCTGTCAAATATTTTTGTATATTTTTGGTGTTTATTTTTTTCACTTAAACATTAACAAAATCAGAAAATATACACATATTTCATATTTAAATAAAAAAATGGAAATTTCTTAACACTGCATTTTTCAAAATACTGCAACAGGTCAACGAATACTAAATGAATGTTGTTATTGATTTTATTATACCCTACACCATTATGTGGTCAGGGTATTATAAGTTTGTGCTGATGTTTGTAACACCAAAAAATATTGATCGTAGACCCACCTTATATACCGATCGGTTCAGAATTTTTTTTTATTTCGATTTAACGATGTCCGTCTGTCCGTCCGTCCGTCTGTCTGTCTGTCCATGCAATCTTGTGTGCACTCTACAGGTCGCAAATATTAAGATATTTTGATGAAATTTGGTACACAGACCTATATTGGCCCAATAACGCAGCCTATTGATTTTGGTGAACATCGGTCTATATTAAGACCTAGTGCCCATATAAGGGTCCTACCAAAATTATACTGTTTATACGCTGAAGGTCGCAAATATTAAGATATTTTGATGAAATTTGGTACACAGACCTATGTTGGCCCAATAACGCAGCCTATTGATTTTGGTGAACATCGGTCCATGTTTAGACCTAGTGCCCATATAAGGGTCCCACCAAAATTATATTGTTTATACGCTGCAGGTCGCAAATATTAAGATATTTTGATGAAATTTGGTACATAGACCTATGTTGGCCCAAGGACGAAGCCTATTGATTTTGGTGAACATCGGTCCATGTTTAGAACTAGTGCCCATATAAGGGTGCCCCCAAAATTGGCTTGGTTACAAACTGCAGGTCGCAAATATTAAGATATTTTGATGAAATTTGGTGCGCTGACTCACATTATAGAAAATTTTGCCACAAGCCCCATTTTAACCCATTCGAATTTCGGATCCAAACAATACACCAAACTGGTGTAGGATATTGCATAGTCGGCATGCCCGACTTTAACCTTTTTACTCGTTTTTTTAATGCGTCATCTCTTCATTTCGTTGTTTGACATGTAGTGGCATTATAAAAATAATGCGTAAAAACCACTCATCAAAAACAATGAATGTATATAATAGCAATAGCATTAGTTATTTTTGTTGCATGAATACATGGCAAAAGCAGTGAATGGTATGACTGCACAATAAAAACGAATGTACTCAAACCGTTCTCTGGTACACATTAATTACACTGCTAATTGAAAAATCCGGGGCACGCGCTGGGTAAAGCTAATTCGAGTATACTGAATCAAGTGGTGCTACCGGTTTTTCTAGATTAGCTCTTGAAAAAAGATATCTGTGTTTGAAATTTATGGGTCCAAGGACCCCAAAAAACGTGATTTTTCAAACTTTTTTACCATTTATTTGCACCCAGGTTGTTTGTTGTTCCCCTAATCAGCTTTGGGTTAACGATCAATATAGTAGCAGCGTTCCAAAAATTCTGAATGAAAATGTGAGGACACTTCGAAATTTTCTATACAAAATGTTACATTTTGTTGCTTTGATAAATGTACTGAAATTTGTATTAAAGTGAAAAATTTGTATGGAGATTTTTAAGGTGTCCTCACATTTTTAACACAAAGCTGCTGGGGAAGTAACAAACAACATAACTGAAAATCAATGGTTACCAAATTAAAAAATTTCATGTTTCGGGGTCCTTGGATCCATAATTTTCAAATTAAAATATCTTTTTGTAAGAGCTAGCATGCTTATGTTAAAGGAGTGATTTTGCACAAAAATACTGTTTAAATTTTTGATCGAAAAAATAAAATAAATAGAGTTAAAAATAGAATTGCAAAATGTTAAGGTTAATTTTTAATCTTTGCAATTTTTAATGATTTTTTAGATTTGGGTTATAGAGGGTAATGTGGATAGCATTTTTTAAATACTTTCATGAAGATAAGACCAAAGATGCAGAAATTTGAAAACGGGGAACAGAGCATGCAATAAAAACCACTAAATTAATTTGGAGTAGATATATTAGGCAGAATGGGAAATTCATATTACCCGCCAAAGTATTCCACATTACCTACAATTTCAGAAATAAAACATTTGAGTTTATCCGCCTGCAACTTTTGAGATAAAATATATTCTATGACGCAGTTAGAAAATCAAATCAAACTTAATTTAAAGGATTTTAAATTTTTTTACAAGAATCAACTTTCGCGTTGTTTTTAATTTATCTTTTATATAATTTTAGTTAATAAAATGAACTGAAGACATAATTATAGATCACTTTTTTCAGTTTAATTGTAAAAAGTCGCTGAGATCCTTTTTTTATCAAGTTGAAATTTTTTTTTTATAAAATTTGTTTAGCATATTTTTTCTAGCATATTTTTTTAGTTTTTAGCATTTTTATCATAAGAATCTAGCATTTTTTCCTAAATAAGTTTTGGCAACACTGGTTAGGACACACTTATATAACACAGTGCTATATCTTTAATCGCTCAAGAACAGACTGTTGTTCACTTTGCAACACAGACAACATAAATATACATCACTTAATCTACAACTGCAGTTCCCTAATAGAAGCCCAAACCATCCTATTCGGAAAAATATGCCTTCCCGAAGTATTTAGCAATATTAATTTAGAAAATACAGTTTCAATACAAAATATACTTAAATATTGTAATATATTCCACCTTATATAAGATTAACTTGTACAATTTCGGGCCAAAAACCTTACGCTGTTATTCAAAAAAAACTTCTTAATTTATCTTTAAAACATAAATTTGCTAAAGCATTCATTATCTCTATTAAACCTTTATTAAAAAATTGTATTCAAAAACATACAATAAAAGTTTATTAATTTTGTTTTTAATTCTGGCAACACTTTGTATATTCTCTCTTTTTATTATTAGTGATATATGAATTTGGTGAACGATTGACTCGGTAATTGTAGGTAAATATATTGTTTTGGTTATTTTGGAAATTAAAATGTTTTATTACAAATCAAAACATATTAAAAAACGATTTTTAAACATTACTGAGAAGTAATAATGGGAACAAACTGTGTTAAAGAATTTTTTATATTACGAATACTGAAAGTATTCGAATATCGAGTATGGTTTTATTATAAATGCATCACTATTTTATTGAATTTGTTTTTAATTTATTTTCATGCAAATTTGGGAAAAAAGAGTTTAGTCTTGGAATTTTTGCAGTTTTTTTGTTTCGGTTGGATACAAAATGTTGTATTCCATCTATTCTTGGGTGGATGACCCTAAAACAATTCATTTAATCATTGTAAATTCACTTTTTTTAGTTTTTTACAGTGGTTTTCTTTTTCCAAACTTTATCAAACAGATATTTTAGGCTATACCCTGCTTTAAGCGTTTAATAAATTTTTCTTTATTAATCATTTGTGAATATTCTTTTTGCCAAATTTGCTTACAAATCTGTAATTAGGCTATTTTAAAAGTTTTTGAATAACACAGTTAGATGTTAGTGCCCGTATAAGCATTTTATTTATTATCATAATTTATTATGATAGTAAATTTTGTAAATAAATAATAAATAAATAAAATTCTCTTAATTTTGAGATTTTTATTTTCCAAATTTAAAATTCACATATTTTTGGGATTTTTATTATAACAAAAATAAAATTTCAAATATTTATGGATTTTTAAATAAAATTCAGAATTTTTCCTTGTCTACTTTTAATACGAACTTTGCAAAATTCGACAATTTTTTCTATATTTTTTTTGTTTTCTGACAAATTTTAAACATAAATATATTGCAAACAATATATTTAGGAAACTAAATGAAAAAATTGTAAAATTTTTAAAGTTGTTTCAAGGAAATTTAAATATTTTGTGAATAATTAGAACATTTTAAATAATTTTTACTTCGGTTAATACGAACCTCGTTTACAACTAACTAATTTATCTAGTCCCCCGGAGTTCGTCTTAAGCGAGTTTTAATGTAATACACTTTTTACCAAAATGGGCCATTTTCGTCCAACTTTCGGCACGGGTTAACGTTTTACAAAAAAAAAATAGATTTCTTCTATTTGGGACCATTTCCAATAAAACTGGGGGTGTAATGACAAATCTATTTTTAAGGGACACCCTAATGTACAATACTGTACATACAATAATGTACATATACTCAAAAATTTGTTTACCAAATATTAGCAATTTGCCAATTTAGCCATTTTTAGGCTAGATCTACCCATTTCATTTTCATCTATCCATACAAAAAAGATACACATAGCAATTTTATTTTTCCCTAGCCATTTTTTTTATTTCTGCAGTAAATTTCATAAAAAAGTGTAAAGTTTTTTTTATTTTAAAATTTTGTTACAAAATTTTTAATTTTTGGCAAGTTTAAAATGTTTGTCCATTTTTGCCATTTTTCACTTCAAGAGTTCAACGTCATTTGAACTAAATTTTAAGAAATCTGAAGCCAAATCATCACCAAAATTCCCCATATAGACATAAGTAGATATTGATAAAGTGTTTTTAGCGAGACCCGAAAATACGTATTCAATCCTGCTGGTCTTATCGAATTTTTTAAATTTTTATTCTGTATAATCTACTTGTAAATTTTATCAACCTTCTTTCAGTTGAAAACAAAAAGGAAAATTAAATAATATATGATCTCAAATCGAACGAAAAACATTAATTTACTAATTAAAAGATCAACTATACATAAACTTCGTTATTACAAATATTCAGAATGTGAAATTTATTACTTAAATTTTACTAGATAAAACTAAAAAACGTATGTAAGATATTTTGAAGATTTTTAGAAATATGAACGACAAATATTTACTTGAACTTAAGAAGTTTAAAGAACCTAAAATGTTTAAACCAAATTTAAAAAATTTCCCTAATTGAATTTGGTTTTTCATGAATTCAATTCAATTTCTTAATTTTTAGTTTACCAAATTCTTAACATTTAAGCCACATTCACAATGATAGAGTACTCTTTTTCTTTCTTTATCGCACTTACAAATTTTTTGTATCATGCCATCTCTATTTTAGTACACACATCTCTGCAGAGTGGAGTACTGTAGCTTTAAGCCACATTCACAATGACGGAATACTCCACTCTGCAGAGTGGAGTGTACTAAAATAGAGATGGCATGATACAGAAAACATGTAAGTGCGAAAATGATAGGAACAAAATTCACTCTGTAGAGTGGCGTACTCCAGCATTATGAATCCAGCTTTAAGATCAATAAAAATTTTAACAACTCTGTTTTTTGTTACCCGGTGTCTTCAAATGCAATAAATTATATGATATGAAATGTCAAAACCATTGCGGAGAAACGTCAAAATGATGTCAATTGCAAAGTGGTGGAGAACACTTGACTATTTCATGGCTAAGAAATATCATAGATTTTTCTTCGAAAAACACATAATTTTATCAAACATTAATTTTTATCTATAAATAATAATAAATTAAACACTTTTCCATTCTTTTTTACCAAATTTTCTTTTGTTTTTTTATTACAAAATTAAAATTAAAATGAAAAGTGACATTTCCTGGCAGGCATCATTGCAAGAGCCGCTTGCATGTCAGCGATATCATGATATTGCAATAAAATTGAAATTGAGTGTCTTCACTTGAGATGATTTCATTTTGACAATTGCTTGCTATCATTTTATTGCATGTCAAGACACTAGGTTAGGACGATACAACAGATAGCACACCCCTTGTGAACAAACTAATTAACTTAATTCAAAAAAATAAAATTATTTATTATTTATTTATAAAAGTGTGGAGTAAACTGAAATCAAATGCAATTTGCATTATTTGAAAGTAATTTGATTTAGTTTTAGTAAAAACTCATATACATTATTTTACTTCATACATTTTTTTAAGTGTATCATATCCCGAATACTGAAAAATAGTAGATATGAATGAATAGTAGGGACTCCCGATAGTTCCCAAATTTGCAAATTGCGTTAACTAAAGACTGCGTTCGATCAAATAACTTTTGAACTAGTTGACATATACAAAAGAAAAAAACGTTTTATTAACAGAAATGTTATTCATGTTTACATTTATTAAAAAATATTACACATTAGTGGTTTTTAATGAAAAATTTAATTTTCTTCTGAAATTCCTCCCATTAAACTTTTAATAGTGTCTTCAGTGATTTTTTTGCTTGATTATAACTATTTTCTTGAAAATGTTTTAGTGTTTTCAGCAACCTGTTTTGTACACTTCATGGTCCTTTTTATCAGAGCCCAATATCTTTCAATGGGTTTGAGCTCTGAGCCAATAAGTATCGAATAATTTTAAAACTTGACATTAGGATTTGTACATATTTAGCAAAGACATCTTCATTAAAAAAAAATAAATTTTGAATTTGAAAAAATTTACAAATAATAATGTGTGCACTAGTTTCATCGAACGCAGTCTTTATTTAACCTAAAACGATGCTTAGTTTTAAGCTGATTACTGGAAAAAAACAAACAATTTTTGGAGGTTACTTACACGCAGAAAAAAGAGATTATTGGATATATTTATAGGCAATTATATATATATATTTATAAACTACTATACTTATGTTTGAGGTGTGTTTCCAATTATTTTATTTTTATCGTTATAATACGTATGTCTCCAGGCAAACACTGTAATGTTTGAATGTTAGTCATATTTTCCCACTTAAACAAAACTATATTTGCATTTTTATTTTATCATTATTATATTTGTGGAGTGCAAATATAATAATGATAAATATATATATATGTTTGCCTGCAAACATTTATATATTTGCGAGTAGATGTATTTCATATGATTCAAACATACATATGTTTACAGGCAAAAATATTATATTTGCTGGCAAACATATTATATTAAAAACACGGCAAATATATTTTGAAAGTTCTTCCAAACATATATATATCACCAGCAAATACGTTTCCTGCATGGCGATTTTTTTCAGCGTGTATAGAGCTCTACATCGTTTGCAGTTTGACAGTCCGCGGAAAAAATTCGCTGGTTCTTTGCAAAATGTCTGAAGATTGTTTTGTAAAATGTAGCTTATTGAGAATAAAATTTAAAAAAATACCGCATCAATTTTGGTGCACAACTGCATTTTTAGCTTTTAAACCCGTAACATTTTTATTGTAAATAAAACTGAAGCAGTTTATTTTCAAATCAGCACTTAATTGCAAAGTATGCTACAGCAAAATGATTATTATGCTAAAACTACCCAAGCAGAAAAATACGATCGGCACAATGTTGGCACACCGTTGGCGATAGTCGGTTATGCGTTGGCAGAACGTGGGATTAACAATCTTGACAGTACTGTCCTGGTACCCGATTGATAACAGCGGCCAACCGTTGGTTGGCGCTAACTTGCCAACGTTTTCACAACCTTGTCAAAATTGAAAAAAGGTGGTCTAAAAATAGATTAAAAAAATTTTTTTTACAAAAAAATTGTTTTTAGTATTTTTTAAAAAACATGGTTCTAATGGGAATTGAACCCAGGCCGCCAGGTTGTCAGCCGCGATCTCAACACACTAAGCTAACAAGACCTGTAATATCTAATAGCTAAAAAAATTGATTAATGATTACAGCAGTTGTAGCTAACTTACAAGCGTCGGCAAAAGGTTGGTTGACACTAAGCGGCCAACATTATCATGTTGTTGGAAAAACCAAAAAATTAATTGTCTAAAAAACTTAAAAAAAAACTTTATTTTACGAAAAAAAAATTATTTAGAATAAAAATGTTAATTATAATTAATTATTATAAATAAAACATGGTCGGGCTGTGACTCGAACCCGGGCCGTAAGAATACCAGACAATCGCTCTACACACTAAGCTAACGAGACAACATAGCTTAAATAATAAATGAATGATAACAATGGCTAATATGTAAACATTGGCATAACGGCTGCCTCACTTGCTAACGTCGGCGTAACATCAGGAAAATCAAAATATAGATGGTCAAAAACAATTAAGAAAAATTATTTTATAAAAAGCAATTAAATTTAATAAAAAAAATGTCATTTTACAAAAAAAAATGTAATTTTATAAAAAAAAATATAAAAAAATAAAGCAAAAAATTGCATGTTCGTGGCATGTTTTAGACATTTTTTGACTGGAAATCCCAAAGTTGCTTAAGTTTAGCAGAGTAAAAAAAAATGTGGAATAACATGTTTTTTTTATTTATGATTTTAGGACACCTTGAAGCTCTTTAATAGAATTTGGAAAAAACAATTGTTTTTTTTAACCGCAAATTTAAAAATTTTATACATTTTCCAAACCCTTTTACCTGAGTTTTAACAAAGTTAGAAAAAGCTAAATTTTAAGGTACCACCTTCGGTACCAAGCTTCGGTTTTATGTGGTGTAAAAATAAATAAAAATTCAAGAAAAAAAATTTTAAGTAATAACACTTTTTTTGCGGAAAACCTAAAATTTTATAAAGTTTAGAGAAATTTAAAAAAGATATAAAAAACAAGTAAGTAAAAAAAAATTAAAATTTGAACCGCAAATTTGAAATTTTTAAGTTTTTCTACATATACCATTTTTTCAATTTTATGTAGATATTAGGGTTTGGGATTTTGTTAAAAAAACACTATTTCAGTACAAATTAAGTCTGTGCAGTGAGAATTCAAAGTAAAAATATCAGAATGTTGAACATTTGATTTCACATAAATTACTCTAAGCACTGCCAAATGAATTGCATGATTCCAGCAAAAAGCACCCACTACTGGACTGTCGGAAACAAAAGTGTTTCATCACATTTGGCCCATTAGATATGGTGGCCACAATGTTATTTTCCAAAGACAAATAAAATTCTTATAGTCTTATTTCTATAATTCTTCTTATTTCATCAGCATTACTTACATCTTCCTGATATATAAACCAACCTCAGGTTATAAAATGAATTATTTCCATTTATACATATGTTCAAATATCTCTTGTGATATTCTTGTCCATTCACCTAAGATTACAGTAAATTTCCTATTCAACAATTATTTTAATTTTTGCATTAAAAAATACAAAAATTGTTTTTTCGGACTTTCTATATTTTCATATATTTAGTTAGAATATTCTTCCACCTCAAGTCCAAATTCTAATATGATATTGTCATATTAGATTTTTATTTGTTGTTTCATAAAGGGTTGATCATTTTCATGATAGATAATACAATTGTTTCGTAGACAGGTTTAAATCAACTCCTTTTTGAAAGCAACAATTACATAAAAGTACCCTTTGGGTACTATTTATATGTATGTCTGTTGTCAATACATTTTGTAAAAACAACTAATTTTAAACTCAAAACAAAATAAATATTTGAATGAGATTTTAGCCGTGGTGTGCTTATTTTCAACAATTATTTTAATTTTTGCATTAAAAAATACAAAAATTGTTTTTTCGGACTTTCTATATTTTCATATATTTAGTTAGAATATTCTTCCACCTCAAGTCCAAATTCTAATATGATATTGTCATATTAGATTTTTATTTGTTGTTTCAAAAAGGGTTGATCATTTTCATGATAGACAATACAATTGTTTCGTAGACATCACTCTACTCTTCAGTTGTCCGCAATAAGAAAATGATAACTTTCCTACTCAAACCGCGACATTACATAAGGTACAAAAAACCAACGGGATGAGAATTTATATATATATAATGGCGCCCAATAATTTAACTTTTTTGACAAAATGAAATATCCACCAAAAATGGAATAACCACCCAAAAAATAACTGTTTTAATTTTATTTCATGGGGGATTTTTTCAAATTGAAATAATCTCAATATTTAAAGATTAAATAAACCCCCAAAAATTAAATAACCGTCAAACATTTTTACGTCATTTCTTGGATGTTATTTAATTTTTTCCTTTGGGGGTTATCCGTAGCGCTGATAAATATATACATTTGCGATGATATTTTTAAGAGAAATTTTAAAATTTTTTAAAAAAGGACTTTTAAAAGACAACTAAATTTAAGGTGGCACGCGATAAATTTTTACAAAAAAATTTGTCCGTTTCTGGCACGCAGCGAAAAAAGTCTTGCCACCCGTGATCTAGTAGGTTCAAAATTGAAGAATTTAAATTTTTTATTAGAAAACTTTAACCCTTGCTGAATTGCGGCCGAAAATGGCCCATTTTTGAAAAAGAAAATAGCCTATCAATTAAAAATTCACAAAATTCAAAAACACTAGTTTTTTATTTAACTTGTTCTTTAAATATACTTAAAATTATTCAGATACGGAATTTTGGTTTCGCTGGATATCATTAACCCACTTTAAACTAGAACCGAAATGCCCATAAATTTAATAGAAATTAAAAAAACCATTTTTTTTTATTTATTTGTGAATTTTTTTTTAAATTTGGAAATGTCAAAAGCTATTTTTGTAACATAATAGTTATTATTAAAGAAAAATAATAAATTGAAAAAATGATAATTCGGGTTTTTTGTGGGGAGCAACTCCTTTCCAGGACATTTTATAAAAATTGATTATTTTGTCAAAAATTGTTTTCACTAAATTTTAGCAAGTTCCCAATATTTTTGACCATGTGTGTGTCATATTCAAGGTTTTGCTAAAATAAAATAATATTGCACCATAAAAAAACTTTCAAAAATTGAGCAATAATACTGCTCGTCTGTGGCGCCTATAAAATTGATAATGAATGAGAAAAAGGATATACGGGAGATAGTCATATCCTTGCACCGAATGAAACAAAATTTGCCACAGAGATAAAAAGTATAATTTTATAAACTATTGTAAGTTCCTAGTGCATTCTGATCTTAAATCTGGCCAAAATATAGTTTTTGAGAAAAAGGATATATGGGAGGTAGTCATGTCCTTACCCCGAATGAAACAAAATTTGCCAAAGAGCTAAAAAGTATTATTTTAGGAACTATTTTAAGTTTTTGGTGCATTCTGATCATAAATGTAGCCAAAATATAGTTTTTTTGAAAAAGGATATATGGGAGGTAGTCATGTCCTTACACCGAATGAAACAAAATTTGCCAAAGAGCTAAAAAGTATTATTTTACAAACCATTTTAAGCTTTTATTGTATTCTGATCATAAATTAAGCCAGAATATTGTTTTTTAGAAGAAGGATATATGGGAGGTAGTCATGTGCTTGCTTTGAATGAAACAAAATTAACCACTGAGTTAAAGGACATAATTTGACCGGCAGTAACCAATTTTCGCTTTATTCTGTTTATAATTGTTAGATTAAGGATATGTGGGAGGTAGTCATGTCCTTGCACCGATTTTTCTGAAACTTCGAATTTTTCTTAATTTATATGTTCTGAACCAGCACACCGAATTTCATTCTTCTACGATAACTCCTCTAATTTTGCCGATTTGCTATATGGGGACGAAGCACTGTGCGTCGCACTGTGGACCATATTTTGAGAAGGTGGCCAAAAATAATTTTTTATGGTTACCGATTTTAAAGTTATGTTATTCATTTGAAAATAAATACCAGTGAACTTCGGGAGCCAAAAGATTACGACTCTAGTCGAAAATTTTAACAAACTGTCACCGAACTGGCCCCTTTATATGAAATAGACTGGTCACTTTTACATGGCGTTGTCATAGGAGGGGGAAATTGACCCCTTTTGACATGTCACAAGACAAATCCTAGGACAGGTTACTGAACGCTCATAAAAAACAAAGTTCAGGGTCCTTTCCTGGGATTTGTCTTATGACATGTCACAAGGGGCCAATTTCCCCCTCCTATGACAACGCCATGTAAAAGTGACCAGTCTATTTCATGTAAAGGGGCCAGTTCGGTGACAGTTTGTTAAAATTTCCCGTAGGGATATTACAAGTTCTAGCATGCATCAGAAAGATAAATGCAAAAAAATTTTTACAGTTCATAAAACTTTGTACTATGGGGAACAAATAATTCAGAACAATATGCTACCAATAGGAGATCTATCTGAAGAAGCGCAAGAAAAAAGGAACAAAAGACTACAGATTCTTTCGCGAGCACAACACAAGAAAAATGTCCAGATGTTGCACTAATGAAGTCCTTATCACTATTTTGTTGTGCACTTAAGATCCATATATGTCCAACATTCGACAAAAATGGAAAACTACCTCTATTGAATTAGACGAAGAAGCTAAATAACTTCTAGAAGATGAAAATCAAGGCTATTTAGAAGAAATATTTACTAAAATTGTTTGATTTAAAGTAGTTTTTCAGTACACTAACAATAAGTTATACTCTTTTTTATATAGTTAACAATTTTTCTTGATTTAAATATTTATGTATTTTATAAACTAAAGTACTAAAGTAAAAACATACGACTTTTTCATTGAAACTTCTCTATCTTGAACCAATATCAGGTAACTTATACATTCGCTGCTTAATAAATTATATTTTAACTCGGGCCGTTTCAAAAAAAAAAAAAACAACCTTTGGCCATTGTGAACATTAGGACTAAAAACTTTACGGAGGCCAAAGTTTCGCATTTTCTGAAAAAACTTAACTTACAAAATTTTTAAAAAGTATTAGTTGTAAAATTAACTGAAAAAATAAGACATTATATAAAAAAAACCGTTTTTAACCTTTTTTACACTTCACTTTTGTACTAAAATTCAACTAAAAATGAAAATGTTTTTTACACCCTTCATAACTTTTTTTTATTATCGGTCGATATTTACGTTTTATATTAAAGGCTAAAGTCCCACCTACCAAACAAAAAAACCGCATATCAAAATTCCAATCCAACGAAAAGTTATGGAATTTTAAACGCCTTCTCTTGAAACGGTAATAAATATACCACTTACTATATTGGAGGAGTATAGCTTTCAGAAATTTTATTTTGTAGTCGCCCTGTTGTAATACAGGGTGGCAAAATTGACTAATTCGAGTGTGAAAAATCTCTTAACGTTTGCCATTTTTATATTTCAGGCTCGACCATAACGATTTTGACTTCTCGTAATCTACTTGAAAGGATAAACCAAAAAATGTTTATATGAATCTGCTTTGATTCCGAAAATCAAAATTTAAATTTTTGTTTCGACTTTTTTTATATTTCACCCATAGATGTATATTAGATCACCCAAATTTCAAAAAGTATTTTTTTGTTTGCTCCACCGGCAATTTCCGATAAATTGGACATAAAAAATAATACGTGAACAAAAATTGGATCTCTCGGGCTCATACAGACCAGTCAGTTTGAACTTCTGACCATAAAAATTAACTAAAAACACTTCAATGATTTTTTGTGCTATAACTTTTAAATTTGACGTTTTTCGCAAAACTACTATATAAGTGTTTTTATGCATAATAAAAGGACAAACACTTTCTTCATACTAATTTTTGGCCTAAGTGTTACTTATCGTGGTGTTTTAAGCGGATAAAGTAAAAATATCATTTTAAACAGCCCTCGTTAAAAATTGGACAGAGCCAGTGAGGATCGGTTTTAATTTTTTTGTAGAGCAAGATATGTTGTTTTTATAAACCAATTACATTTGGAACATATATCTGTTATTCCACGAAAGAGAGACCAAAATCGGGCTGAAGAACCGATTTAATATATGTTGTACACTAGACCGACTCACGAAAAAAAGTAAAAAAAAAACAATGCCCCCTCAAAATAAACCTTGGTTTGTTATAAGATGATTCCTAAAATATTTAGGGTCTGGCAATGAGATCTCACGAGCTGGACCATTTTTAAAAAAGGTATTTTTTTTAGTTTTTGTAAGAAAATTGCATCTTAGCTGAAGACAACATACTCAATATGGGTATCAATATGAAAGGTTTTTTATATGCGCGTCCAGCGGTATATTCATATAACATATTGAAGCATATCCTGACATCCTATTTTCAAGGTTATTCTATAAGAAAACAAATTTTTTACTCTTTTGTACGGAGATATTTGTGATGGAAATGTCAAATTTATCTATCATAATCTATAGGCGATTTAAGTGAACACGTGTTTCAGATTTTTTTGAAATTCGCGATTGTACGCGTTTTATCAGAAATTCAATATGGTGGAAACAATATTGAATTTTAATTCATCGATGATTTTGAGCTACCCCAATTCAATAAAAAAAAATTATGAAATCTTTTGTAGGTTTATTACACAGAACAACACTAAAAATGAATCGGGCATGCGACTTATCAATTCTGATAGATTTTAGTATGAATATCACGAATGTGAACACCAAATTTTAAAATTAGCTCTAGTTTTTGAAATATTCGCAAAATTATTTTTTAGCAAAAAATCAGTTTTTTCCTTAAAATTTCTTATTTATTAATATATCTGACTAAACCACGAATATTTCTAAATATGGTTTAAAAGTATAGACTTTGGGCTTTTGCACACATACCAACTTATTTTGATTAGGTAAAGGATCTAGGATCTAATTGCAATTCCAGTGAAAACTTCACTTATTTTCTTATTTTGCAAACTCTTAACACATGACGTAAACTCAAATTCCACTAAATTCATTTTATCAAAAAAATCACAACTTTTGCATCAACATTTTCCGAAAATTCAATCTGAAACAAAATTTTATTGCCTTACTATCTAAGTATTAAAAATGTATATTTTTGTTAATTTAAAATTTTCGATGGCAGTATGCTTTGACTTGGTTTATTTTTGGAGCATTCTGATTGGTTAATTTATTTTCAACCAATCAAAATGCTTGAAAATATAAATATATTTGTAGGGTTTTCATACACAAAATGAACAAAACCGTAAGTTTAGAAATAAAATCAATTCAATTTAAACTGCTCTTTTGTAGTACTTTTTTGAACATAACATACATATTTTAAAATCGTCTTTTTTAGGAATTTGCAATTCAATTATCTAAAACTTTGTTGAAATTGATTAGAAAATATATGTGTTACATATTTCAATGGTTTTATCTGAGTTTTCAATTTTAGTCAATTTTTACTTAAAATTAAAACATAAAGTGCGAAATTTTTTTTGATAAATTAAGTAACATGAGATGTTTACTAATGGTATAAATAAAAAAAATGTATATTCCTTTCATCGCAGATTAATTACACTATGCGACAGTCAAAATCGGGATGGGATTAAACCAACGGGAAATGTTATATCGGCCAAAAGCAAGTTATACGTGTCCCGGCGTTTCGCTGGGTCACGTCTAGGAATCGAGATATATCTTTTTTTTGACATAACTCGAGAACCACTAGTCCGATTTTGCTCAAACAATTTTAAAAAAATTAAAAATTACAATTCCTCTAATCTCTATATATAAAAGAATAACGTGACTGACTGACTGATTGACTGACTGACTGACTGACTCAACATCGCCCAGCCCAAACCGCTAAAGCTAGGAAGTTGAAATTTTGTATGTAGGTTCCTCTTTCGGCGTAGACGTCCGCTAAGACGGGATTTTTGGAAATTCCTACCGGAACGGGCAAAAAGGGGAAAAGTCTCCCCCTTGGCGGCCTGCCAAAACCCATTTGGCTAGAAAGCTGAAATTTAAGATATGTGTTCCTTGGAGTATGGGCTAACTTTTCTGGAAAGTACTTTCTGGAATTTTGGACAGGGACGTTGTAAAAATGGGGGTTGAAAAGGGGAAAAAGGCCCCCCTTGACGGCCTGCCCAAACCGCTGGAGGTAGGAAGTTGAAATTTGGTATAAAGGTTCCTCCACTATCGTAGACATCCACCAAGTCGGGATTTTGGAAATTTTTACAGGGACGGGCAAAAAGGGGAAAAAGTCTCCCCCTTGACGGCCTGCTCAAACTGCTGGAGCTATGAAGTTGAAATTTGGTATGTAGGTTCCTCGACCGGTGTAGACGTCCGTTGAGACGGCATTTTTGGAAATTCTTATCGGGAGGGTCAAAAAGGGGACAAAAAAAGTACCTTTTTCCAAAAAAGTACCTTTTCCCAAAAAAAGTACCTTTTTCCAAAAAAGTACCTTTTCCCAAAAAAAGTACCTTTTTCCAAAAAAAGTACCTTTTTCCAAAAAAGTACCTTTTTCCAAAAAAGTACCTTTTCCCAAAAAAAGTACCTTTTTCCAAAAAAAGTACCTTTTTCCAAAAAAAGTACCTTTTTCCAGAAAAAAGTACCTTTTTCCAAAAAAATACCTTTTTCCAAAAAAAGTACCTTTTTCCGAAAAAAGTACCTTTTTCCAAAAAAAGTACCTTTTTCCAAAAAAAAATTCCTTTTTCCAAAAAAGTACCTTTTTCCAAAAAAGTACCTTTTCCCAAAAAAAGTACCTTTTCCCAAAAAAGTACCTTTTCCCAAAAAAAGTACCTTTTTCCAAAAAAAAGTACCTTTTTCCAAAAAAAGTACCCTTTTCCAAAAAAAAATTCCTTTTTCCAAAAAAGTACCTTTTTCCAAAAAAGTACCTTTTCCCAAAAAAAGTACCTTTTCCCAAAAAAGTACCTTTTCCCAAAAAAAGTACCTTTTTCCAAAAAAAAGTACCTTTTTCCAAAAAAAGTACCCTTTTCCAGAAAAAAGTACGTTTTTCCAAAAAAAGTACCCTTTTCCAAAAAAAGTACCTTTTTCCGAAAAAAGTACCTTTTTCCAAAACAATTACCTTTTTCCAAAAAAAGTACCTTTTTCCAAAAAAAATTCCTTTTTCCAAAAAAAGTACCTTTTTCCAAAAAAGTACCTTTTTCCAAAAAAAGTACCTTTTTCCAAAAAAAGTACCTTTTTCCAAAAAAGTACCTTTTTCCAAAAAAAAGTACCTTTTCCCAAAAAAAGTACCTTTTTCCAAAAAAAGTACCTTTTACCAAAAAAAGTACCTTTTTCCAAAAAAAGTACCTTTTTCCAAAAAAAGTACCTTTTTCCAAAAAAAGTACCTTTTTCCAAAAAAAGTACCTTTTTCCAAAAAAAAGTACATTTTTCCAAAAAAAGTAACTTTTTCCAAAAAAAAGTACCTTTTTACAAAAAAAGTACCTTTTCCCGAAAAAAGTACCTTTTTCCAAAAAAAAGTACCTTTTTCCAAAATAGTACCTTTTTCCAAAAAAGTACCTTTTTTAAAAAAAGTACCTTTTTCCAAAAAATGTACCTTTTTCTAAAAAAAATGTACCTTTCCCAAAAAAAAGTACCTTTTCCAAAAAAGGTACCTTTTCCCAAAAAACATACATTTTTCCAAAAAAATACGTTTTTCAAAAAAAGTACCTTTTGCAAAAAAAAGTACCTTTTCCCAAAAAAAGTACCTTTTTCTAAAAAAAAATGTTCCTTTTCCCAAAAAACATACATTTTTTCAAAAAAATACCTTTTTCAAAAAAGTACCTTTTCCAAAAAAAAGTACCTGTTCCCAAAAAAAAGTACCTTTTTCTAAAAAAATTTTCCTTTTCCAAAAGAAGTACCTTTTCCAAACAAAAGTACCTTTTTCCAAAAAACATACATTTTTCCAACAAAAAACACCTTTTTAAAAAAAATACCTTTTCCAAAAAAAGTACAAATAAAGTACTTTGTAAAAACAAAGAATCTTTTTCCAAAAAATTTCGTTTTTCCAAAAAGTACCATTTAAAATAATATATAATTTCAAAAAAACTACTTTTTTCCCTCCCCCACGGATATCTCAACTAAAACAAGGTTTCTTGATATTCGGCATAGACGTGCGCTAAGACGGGATTTTTGGAAATTCCTACCGGAACGGGCAAAAAGGGGAAAAGTCTCCACATAAACAGTCTCACAAATTGGAAAAGTGCCTGCCCAAACCACTGGAGGTAAGAAGTTGGAATTTGGTATAAAGGTTCCTCCACTGTAGTAGACATCGACTAAGTTTGTATTTTTGGAATTCCCTACAGGATATCCCAAAAGGAAACTCGGTATGTGAGTTCCTCCTTCTGTGTAGGCGTCCGCTTAGACGGAATTTTTGAATTGGAGTAGGACTAACTCACCGGCAACGTAATTTTTCTATTTTGGAACAGGAACATAGTAAAAATGGTGGTTAAAAGGGAAAAATGTCCCCACTAACGGCCTGCCCAAACCGCTTAGGCAATGCAGTTGAAATTTGGTATGAATGTTCCTCATCCATCGCAGATAGCCGCGAAGATGGAATTTTTGTAAATTCCTAAAGTGAGGGGCAAAAAGAAGAAAAGCCTCACCTTGGGGGCCGGTAAAAACCCCTTCGGCTAGAAACATGAAGCTTAAAATGTGGGTCCCTGGAGTAAGGGCTAACTTATTAGAAAGATACTTTTTTGAATTTTGGACAGGGTCGTTATAAAATGGGGGCTCAAAAAGGGAAAGTTGCCCCTTAACGACCTGTCCAAACTGCTGGAACTAGGAAGCTGAAATTCGGTACTTAGGTTTCTCTTCCAGCCTAATTCCAACCGGGAGGGACAAAAAAAGAAAAAGTGTCCCCCTTGACAGCCTGCTCAAACTGCTGGAATTAGGAAGCTGAAATTCCCTGTCGATGGATTTTCGGAAATTCCTACCGAGAGGGGCACAAATAGTAAAAGTTGGCTAGAAACCTGAAATGTAAAACATATGTTACTTGGAGTATGGGCTCACTTACCGGGAAGGTGCTTTTAATGGGATTAATGAAGCGAAAAGTGCCGCTTAAAGGCCTGCCCAAACCGCTGGAGGTAGGAAGTTGAAATTTGGTATTAAAGTTCCGCCTCTATTGTAGACATCCGCTAAGATGAGATTTTTGGAAATTTCTACAGGTAGGGTCAAAAACAGGAAAAGTCTCCCCCTTAACGGCCTGGCCAAACTGCTGGAACAAGGGATCTTAAATTGGGTTCCTTCTCCAACGTTGACGTCCCCTAAGATGGTATTTTTGGAAATTCATACCGGGAGGGGTAAAAAGGGAAAAAACTTTCCCCTTGACGGCCTGGCCAAACTGCTACTATAGAGACCTAAAATTATGTATGTAGTAGGTTCCTCCTCCAACGCAGACGTCCTCTAGGACGGAATTTTTGGAAATTCCTACCGGGAGGGGTAAAAACGGAATAATTCTCCCCCTTGATTGCCTAACCGAACCCTTCGGCTAGAAACCTGTAATATATAATATGTTTTCCTTGGAGTATGGGCTAACTTATCGACAAGGCATTTCTAGGACTTTGGACAGGAACGTGGTAAAAATGGTGGTTCAAAAGGGGAAATTTGCCCCCCCCCCTTAACGTCTGCGTCTTTAGCTAGAAACCTAAAACTTAAAGAACAAGTGTATATGAAACACTAAAATTAAGAAACTAAATAGGAAACGAGTGGAATTGAAACACTACACGAGTGGAATGAAATGGATATAAACGTTGAACGAGTGGAATTGAAATTATAGACAATACAAATGGATTGGAAGAGGGAATTACCTGTTCAAACACTATCCACGGAATATGAAACTTATGTAGCATTGAAACATACTCTCCAAAAAGTTAAACAAATTTTCTAAAAGAGAAAAAACCTTAGAAAAGGAATGGAACTTATATATTCCGATATTTAAACTTCATGTAACGAAGCACCTGTGGAAGAAACCGACGCAGTAAATTTTCCAACTGAATTTGTGAATTTACTTGAATTGCCAGATCTACCTTTACATAAACTGGAATTAAAAAAAAAAAACTTTAAAACACGCTAACAACGTAGCGGGCTTTGCCCGCTATTTTTAATATTATAAAATGCTTTCCAACTCTGCTTTACGTTATTTATTTTCATTCAAAACACAAATGAACAAAACTACTTACGGGTCTATCTACCTAAGTTCGCACTTTACCAAATTATCTTGACATACACACGTATATTGCAAATTATTATGGATTCATTACTAACAATCCACTTTCATGAGAAAAAGTGATCAAATATTTATTTATTTTAAACCCATTGTTGTGCAGAATTATTTATTTGTGGTGGCTGGGTGAAGGCTTTAAATAAAAAACGAATTTAATAAAAATTGTGGGGGCGCAGCCCCCCGGGGGGGAGGGCGCAGCGCCCCCCCTTAACCTTTAAGGCACGCTAACAACGTAGCGGGCTGCGCCCGCTAGTCTGTTCATATAACGTTTTTCTATATACTCAACAGTTTTGCCGGTAAAAATAAATGTTTGTTACCGCTACCATAAAAATCAATAACCTTTTGTTTATTACTTTTTTTAATATTTTTTTCTTCATACATTGAAGAAAAAAATATTTTTTTTCTTCATAAAATTGTTTGAGCAAAATCGGACTAGTGGTTCTCGAGTTATGTCAAAAAAAAGACCACCAAAGGTCAAATCGATATATCTCGATTCCTAGGGGTGACCCAGCGAAACGCCGGGACACGTATAACTTCTTTTTTACCGATATAACTTTCCCCGGTAGTTTGAACCCTTCCCGATCACTGACCCCTACCATTTGTCTCACAGTGTTATTAACGAAATCGTGAAAAAAGTGAAATTTCAACTTCCCGATTTTGGTCTCTCTTTCATGGAATAACAGATATATGTTCCAAATGTAATTGGTTTATAAAAACAACATATCTTGCTCTACATAAAAATTAAAACCGATCCTCACTGGCTCTGTCCAAATTTTAACGAGGGCCGTTTAAAATGAATTCTTAACACATATTTTTATTTTATCCGCTTAGAACACCACGATAACTAACCGTTAGGCCAAAAATTAGTATGAAGAAAGTGTTTGTCCTTTTATTATGCATAAAAACACTTATATAGTATTTTTGCAAAAAAAGTCAAATTTAGAAATTATAGCGCAGAAAACCTTTGAAGTGTTTTTAGTTCATTTTTAGGGTCAAAAGTTCAAACTGACTGGCCTGTATGCCACGGAAAAATCCAATTTTAACACATATATTATTTTTTGCACCCACTCTACCGGAAACTGCCGGTGGAGCAAACAAAAAAAAAAAACACTTTTGAAAATCCCAAACATTTCATGGCTGGTCTAAAAAAAAGAATAACGTGACTGACTGACTGATTGACTGACTGACTGACTGACTGACTCAACATCGCCCAGCCCAAACCGCTGAGGCTAGGAAGTTGAAATTTGGTATGTAGGTTCCTCTTTCGGCGTAGACGTCCGCTAAGACGGGATTTTTGGAAATTCCTACCGGAACGGGCAAAAAGGGGAAAAGTCTCCCCCTTGCCGGCCTGCCAAAACCCCTTTGGCTAGAAAGCTGAAATTTAAGATATGTGTTCCTTGGAGTATGGGCTAACTTTTCTGGAAAGTACTTTCTGGAATTTTGGACAGGGACGTTGTAAAAATGGGGGTTAAAAAGGGGAAATGGGCCCCCCTTGACGGCCTGCCCAAACCGCTGGAGGTAGGAAGTTGAAATTTGGTATAAAGGTTCCTCCACTATCGTAGACATCCACCAAGAAGGGAGTTTTGTAAATTTTTAAAGGGACGGTCAAAAAGGGGAAAAAGTCTCCCCCTTGACGGCCTGCTCAAACTGCTGGAGCTATGAAGTTGAAATTTGGTATGTAGGTTCCTCGACCGGTGTAGACGTCCGTTGAGACGGCATTTTTGGAAATTCTTATCGGGAGGGGCAAAAAGGGGACAAAAAAAGTACCTTTTTCCAAAAAAGTACCTTTTCCCAAAATAAGTACCTTTTTCCAAAAAAAGTACCTTTTTCCAAAAAAAGTACCTTTTTCCAAAAAAAGTACCTTTTTCCAAAAAAAAGTGCCTTTTTCCAAAAAAAGGACCTTTTTCCAAAAAAAGTACCTTTTTCCAAAAAAAGTACCTTATTCCAAAAAAAGTACCTTTTTCCAAAAAAAGTACCTTTTTCCAAAAAAAAGTACCTTTTTCCAAAAAATTTACCTTTTTCCAAAAAAAGTACCTTTTTCCAAAAAAAGTACCTTTTCCCAAAAAAAAATACCTTTTTCCAAAAAAAGTACCTTTTTCCAAAAAAAAGTACCTTTTTCCAAAAAAAAGTACCTTTTTCCAAAAAAAGTACCTTTTTCCAAAAACAGTACGTTTTTCCAAAAAAAGTACCTTTTCCAAAAAAAGTACGGTTTTCCAAAAAAAGTACCTTTTTCCAAAAAAACGTACCTTTCTCCAAAAAAAGTACCTTTTTCCAAAAAAAAAATTCCTTTTTCCAAAAAAAGTAGCTGTTTCCAAAAAAAAAAAAGTACCTTTTTCAAAAAAAAGTACCTTTTTCAAAAAAAGTACCTTTTCCCAAAAAAAATACCTTTTTCCAAAAAAAGTACCTTTTTCCAAAAAAAAGTACCTTTTTCCAAAAAAAAGTACCTTTTTCCAAAAAAAGTACCTTTTTCCAAAAACAGTACGTTTTTCCAAAAAAAAGTACCTTTTTCCAAAAAAAGTACCTTTTCCAAAAAAAGTACCTTTTTCCAAAAAAAGTACGGTTTTCCAAAAAAAGTACCTTTTTCCAAAAAAACGTACCTTTCTCCAAAAAAAGTACCTTTTTCCAAAAAAAAATTCCTTTTTCCAAAAAAAGTACCTTTTTCCAAAAAAAGTAGCTTTTTCCAAAAAAAAGTACCTTTTTCAAAAAAAAGTACCTTTTTCAAAAAAAAGTACCTTTTTCCAAAAAATTTACCTTTTTCTAAAAAAATGTACCTTTTCCAAAAAAAAAGTACCTTTTCCAAAAAAAGTAACTTTTCCCAAAAAACATACATTTTTTCAAAAAAATACCTTTTTCAAAAAAAGTACCTTTTCCAAAAAAAGTACCTTTTCCAAAAAAAGTACCTTTTCCCAAAAAAGTACTTTTTTCTAAAAAAATGTTCCTTTTCCCAAAAAACATACATTTTTCCAAAAAAATACCTTTTTCAAAAAATGTACCTTTTCCAAAAAAAAGTACCTTTTCCAAAAAAAAGTACCTTTTCCCAAAAAAAGTACCTTTTTCTAAAAAAATTTTCCTTTTCCAAGGGAATTACCTTTTCCAAAAAAAGTACCTTTTTCCAAAAAACATACATTTTCCCAAAAAAAAATACCTTTTAAAAAAAAATACCTTTTCCAAAAAAAGTACAAATAAGGTACTTTGTAAAACCAAAGTATCTTTTTCCAAAAAATTTCGTTTTTCCAAAAAGTACCATTTAAAATAATATATGTATAATTTCAAAAAAACTACTTTTTTTCCTCCCCCCACGGATATCTCCACTAAAACAAGGAAATTCCTACCGGAACGGGCAAAAAGGGGAAAAGTCTCCCAATAAACAGTCTCACAAATTGGAAAAGTACCTGCCCAAACCCCTGGAGGTAAGAAGTTGAAATTTGGTATAAAGGTTCCTCCACTGTAGTAGACATCGACTAATTCCCTACAGGATATACCAAAAGGAAACTCGGTATGTGAGTTCCTCCTTCTGTGTAGGCGTCCGCTTAGACGGAATTTTTGAAATTCCTATCGGGAGGGGAAATAAGGGGAAAAGTCTCCTCCTTGACGGCCTGCCCAATCCCTTTTGGCCAACGTAAAATTTTAAATATGTATTCCTTGGAGTAGGACTAACTCCGCGGTAACGTAATTTTTCTATTTTGGAACAGGAACATAGTAAAAATGGTGGTTGAAAGGGAAAAATGTCCCCACTAACGGCCTGTCCAAACCGCTTAGGCAATGCCGTTGAAATTTGGTATGAATGTTCCTCATCCATCGCAGATAGCCGCGAAGATGGAATTTTTGTAAATTCCTAAAAGGAGGGGCAAAAAGAAGAAAAGCCTCACCTTGGGGGCCGATAAAAACCCCTACGGCTAGAAACCTGAAGCTTAAAATGTGGGTCCCTGGAGTAAGGACTAACTTATTAGAAAGATACTTTTTTGAATTTTGGACAGGGTCGTTATAAAATGGGGGCTCAAAAAGGGAAAGTTGCCCCTTAACGACCTGTCCAAACTGCTGGAACTAGGAAGCTGAAATTCGGTACTTAAGTTCCTCTTCCAGCCTAATTCCAACCGGGAGGGACAAAAAAGAAAAAGTGTCCCCCTTGACAGCCTGCTCAAACTGCTGGAACTAGGAAGCTGAAATTCCCTGTCGATGGATTTTCGGAAATTCCTACCGAGAGGGGCACAAATAGTAAAAGTTGGCTAGAAACCTGAAATGTAAAACATATGTTACTTGGAGTATGGGCTCACTTACCGGGAAGGTGCTTTTTGGACAGGGACATTGCAAAAATGGGGATTAATGAAGCGAAAAGTGCCGCTTAAAGGCCTGCCCAAACCGCTGGAGGTAGGAAGTTGAAATTTGGTATTAAAGTTCCTCCTCTATTGTAGACATCCGCTAAGATGAGATTTTTGGAAATTTCTACAGGTAGGGTCAAAAACAGGAAAAGTCTCCCCCTTAACGGCCTGGCCAAACTGCTGGAACAAGGGATCTTAAATTCGGTATTTGGGTTCCTTCTCCAACGTTGACGTCCCCTAAGATGGTATTTTTGGAAATTCATACCGGGAGGGGTAAAAAGGGAAAAAACTTCCCCCTTGACGGCCTGGCCAAACTGCTGGATATAGAGACCTAAAATTATGTATGTAGTAGGTTCCTCCTCCAACGCAGACGTCCTCTAAGACGGAATTTTTGGAAATTCCTACCGGGAGGGGTAAAAACGGAATAATTCTCTCCCTTGATGGCCTAACCGAACCCTTCGGCTAGAAACCTGTAATATATAATATGTTTTCCTTGGAGTATGGGCTAACTTATCGACAAGGCATTTCTAGGACTTTGGACAGGAACGTGGTAAAAATGGTGGTTCAAAAGGGGAAAATTGCCCCCCCCCCCCTTAACGTCTGCGTCTTTAGCTAGAAACCTAAAACTTAAAGAACAAGTGTATATGAAACACTAAAATTAAGAAACTAAATAGGAAACGAGTGGAATTGAAACACTACACAAGTGGAATGAAATGGATATAAACGTTGAACGAGTGGAATTGAAATTATAGACAATGCAAATGGATTGGAAGAGGGAATTACCTGTTCAAACACTATCCTCGGAATATGAAACTTATGTAGCATTGAAACATACTCTCCAAAAAGTTAAACAAATTTTTTAAAAGAGAAAAAACCTTAGAAAAGGAATGGAACTTATATATTCCGATATTTAAACTTCATGTAACGAAGCACAGGTGGAAGAAACCGACGCAGTAAATTTTCCAACTGAATTTGTGAATTTACTTGAATTGCCAGGTCTACCTTTACATAAACTGGAATTAAAAAAAAAAACTTTAAGACACGCTAACAACGTAGCGGGCTTTGCCCGCTATTTTTAATATTATAAAATGCTTTCCAACCCTGCTTTACGTTATTTATTTTCATTCAAAGCACAAATGAACAAAACTACTTACGGGTCTATCTACCTAAGTTCGCACTTTACCAAATTATCTTAACATACACACGTATATTGCAATTTATTATGGATTCATTACTAACAATCCACTTTCATGAGAAAAAGTGATCAAATATTTATTTATTTTAAACCCATTGTTGTGCAGAATTATTTATTTGTGGTGGCTAGGTGAAGGCTTTTATTATAAAAACTGTACTTTAAATAAAAAGCGAATTTAAAAAAAATTGTCGGGAGGGGTGGGGGCTGTGCCCCCCCCCCCCCCGCGTTGTTAGCGCGGCACGCTAACAACGTAGCGGGCTGCGCCCGCTATGTATATATAAATCTGCTTTGATTCGAATTTTTTCTTTCGACTTTTTTATTTTTGAATAAGAATAACAATCAGTAAAAATGTTCAAATATTGCTATTATGTTAGGAAACAATATGTAATAAAATTTTTTAATTATTTTAACCCTTTGGTTGTGAAAAATTCCCAAACTGATCTTTACCAAACCAGTCATAAAATTTGCAGAAATTTTCCAAAAAAAGAACCCCAATTTTTTTATTATTTTTAAATGCTATCACTACACACAGAGAATAATTTAGTTAGAAAATGATTGGGATCACCATGATTCTTGTAAAACATAACAAATATATTTACGATAATATAATAATTACAGTTATAATGATTATACTGCTTCACCAACAACTATATGATTCCCACAACTATTAAAATAAATTATTAATAATAAAATCTGTCATACCAACCAATTTAACAAAATAAAAAAAATTCATATAATTCATAGTACCGAATCTATTTGGTATATGAATCATTATTTAACATCTACTACCAAATTCATATACTAAATTACCCATTATGTTTTATTTGGTACTTCGTACCGAAAAATTTGTTGTAGCTACGTGAGTTTTATTGTGCTAACCGAATGTGACATTTTATATTGGTGTTCATTAGACCTGGCATTAAAAACTTTTTTTTGAAACTTGAATGTGGGTAGCTATAAAAATATGCAATTTGATGCCAAAATTGATGTAGCAAATTTTCAGGCTGATCGGAGGGTGCCAACCCGTGCCACAATGAGGTCAAAGGTCAAAATTTTGAAAAACCACCCAAATACTTTTTTTTTGCATTTTATAAATTTTTGTAATAAGAAATACAGTAAATATAATGTTTTTTCTTTAATTTTTATTTAATAGGCTTATTATTTTTATTTTAAATCATTGAAGATAGACGGTAGCCCTCTACAATGTGTAACAAGTACTGTTTATCGTCTTCGTTGTGTGTTAAGCATCTGTTATAGTCAGTTATTAGTTTAGCTTTTCTTTCGGCGGCATCATTCACAACAGTAATGCATTTTACGATTTGTCCCCCTTTACAAAATGCTTCGCTCTTAGGCCAGTTTGACGGTTCAAAGCGTAAGAAATCCGTAGAAATTTCCAGACGAGAAAAAAATTTTTTTGTTTTAGGAGTTACAAAAGAGCTTAAATGCTTGGATGTGAATAATTGTAATTCAACAACGCTTGCACACACTTTTTTAGAAGGGAAAATATCAACATCATCACCAATATGATTGTCTTCATCGGAATCTATTTGCATCGCCAAAACCATCTTTTCCTTTATTTTTGAGTCTACATGTGGATCAAAAAAGGCAAGTGCAACTGCTTCCTCTGATAAATACCACAGGTGGTTCCGAATTTTTTCCAAAAGCACTGCAGATATTTTTTTATCAAAATACCCAATAATCCCCTTTATTAGTTGCATATCTCTATTTGGCGCTTCAACTGCATTTGCGGTTCTAAACCAGTATGGGATGTAGAGACATACTAAGAAAATGTACGTTTACGAATTCCATTCAACTGACTCGCAGACATTTTAAAGTGCTCGTTAAAAATATACATTTTGAGACAATCGATGTAATTGGACATGAATCTTGCATGAGATGTCGCTCCAGGTACACGAAATGTGAAATTGGGAATGCTAGCACCAAGAAAAATAAATCCAAGTTGTAAGAGTTCTCTATAATCATGCCGAATGTGGACTTTCGCTAAATATTCAAGACAAAAGTGTTTCCTTGTTTCGCGTTCCTCGACAGATATGACACTCAAAACTTGTTCATCCTGCATACAAGTGCTGTATCCGTTTGAATTTAGTGTGCTCCATTCCCGTGCAAAACGTTCAAAAATCGCCACCTCTGGACCACTTGATTTTCCGAAATTGATTTCAAATACAGCTCTTAAGAGAATTTCTGCAATATGGTGGCGACATGGTAACCACAATAAGCTGCGTTCCAGTTTGCGTTCCAATAAAGTTCCAGGACCACTATGAGAGCCAGTATTTGCAGCAGTTGTATCGAAACATATCATTTCTAATGAACTCAGTATATTCATTTTTAACAAATAGTCGTAGACTGATTGAGCGACTACAGCACCAGTTTCATCTTCAATGATGAGGATAGCTATTAATTTTTCAACGTTCTCCGACGTGAGCACAATAGCCAAGCGATCAACTTTATATTTTTCCAGCAATTGCGGGAAGTAGCTTTCCGTCCCAATGCAAAACAAATGTTACAGGTATCTAAAAAAATCTTAAGCTCAAAGCAAAATTTATAACTTGGTCAAAATAAAAAAAACTTACCTTGAAATTTTCAACAATTTCTTTGCCATGACGCCGACGATATTTTTTACGTTGTTCACGGAAACTTGTGCAATTCAGGACAAGATCCTCAATATTGTGACCCAACGGTTTGGCAGTTGCACTGATAAAGTGTATAGCTAATGGAGATGACATATTGCCAGCAAACATACAAGCCAGCATTCTGTCGTCAATAAAATTCTTTTTTCCACGTTTTCGAATTGGCTTACTGGATCAACTTGGAATGTTGTCAGTCTGTTCTACATCCATCGCCTGCACATCATCTCGCGATTCATCACTCTCAAATTCAACATGTTCCATAGTCAAGTCTACACATGAAATTAAGTGAGCAGCAAAAAAAAATTGACACTTTGCTTCCAAATACTACATAATAATTACCTGAAGTGCCTTTTCTTTTTTCATAATTTTCTTTTCGACGTTTTTCATCTTCCAATCTTTGTGACTTTCTTTCTTTTTTCCTTTATTTGTGACATTTTGATCGACACAAGTCATGCTACCAACACACCCATTTTCTCGGTGCTTTATTAAGAAGTCTCTATCTTCCTGTATACTTATAAGCTTCAATGTCAAATAAATTGTTTAAATTTTCCTTAAAGTAATTTTCTTTTTTGCGATGACTTGGGAACGGAGATTTAATACTTTTTGGACTGTTCTCCACTCTTCATAAAGTTTAATGACTTTTGCAGCACATGTTATTTGATCTGGCGTTGGGATTCTAGCTTTTTCCCAAAAAGGCAATATTTCATTTAACACTAATCTTGCTCTTTCTTTAACTGTTTTCTTTTCACAACGCACATTATAAAAAAAACACTGAAGCACTTGCTGCTTTGATGGTAATTTCACACCAACTATTTTAGGTACACATTTACCAATCAAGTACACATTTGTGTCAGCTGATCGAAGCCGTTCCAACGATAAATTTTTCTTCTGAGCCATGGAATTACGTAAAGTTACACAATATTTTATTTTACAATAAACTTCACTTTTCTCAACAATATTTAAATTCGCAATGACAAAATTTTACATATTCATATCAACAGCATTGCTATGTGCTCAGTAGCAGAGCGGAAAAAGCGGTAATTTTAGACAAAAATTCAGTTGACGACAGCTCAAAGCTAGGAATATTGAGGATGTTTAAAAAACAGCGACGAAAAAAAAATTTACCGTTTTTTTAATAATAGTTGTTGGTAGAAATACATATCGTTACCTGAAATGCAAAAGGGCGTAACAAACATATTCATTATTTTACAAGAAAAGCAAAAAAAAAACTTTCCGACATTTTACGAAATTAAGTAATGAAATCAAAACTTTTTATTGTAGAAGGCTATAATTTTGCGAAGAAAGGAAGCTTAATTATGTGCTTCATAATCAATGAAAAAAAATTAAAATTTTCTACAGTAAAACCAAATTAAGAAGAAGAGCGAAAAGTTGGTTGTTTAGAATTTCGTTTATAAAATCTTTATTTTTGATATCAGAAAGCAAAAAAATTTTAAGGACACGTCGTTTAATGTCGTGCACCATAATCAGTCAAAAACTTACACCTTCTTCCATTTCAGGTAACGATATATATTGTAAGCATATTTTGAATTCTATAAATATTTTTTTCCTACTATAATAGCAGAAACACCATACATTTTTACAACTGAGAGCTTAAATAAAAACTATAATGCATACATATATTTGTTTTTGCTTCTGGTGCCATTATATACTTAAGCATTAATACTACTATTAACTAATTTACAAGTTATAAATGATATTCTAATTTAAAGAAGTTTTATTTTTGGTATTTCTTAATAAAAAAAATTATAAAATGCAAAAAAATATAGAGTATTTTGGGGGTTTTTTAAAATTTTGAGCTTTGACCTCATTGTGGCACGGGTTGACACCATCCGATCAACCTGAAAATTTGCTACATCAATTTTGGCATCAAATCGCATATTTTCATCGCTACCCACAATCAAAATTCCAAAATATAAAAAACCCATATTAGCTACGCCTGGTCTAGTATACATGTACATTAAGGCAGGTAAACAATTTGACTTAGCTGCGTTTTTGGCTTACCTGCACAAAAATTCTTGCAAAAGTTGGTTGTGCATTTAAGTCAAAATTACTGTAGCACCATATATAGCTTTACATTGTTCAAATTACACCATGTATGGAACTGTATTAAAAATGTTATTGATGTGGTACCAAATATGACCATATATTGCTTAAATTGTACCATATACGACAATATATTTTTTAAATAGCACCATATATGGATATATATATATGTATCAATATTGCTTAAATGACACTATATATCAATATATATGGGACTATATATTATCATATTTGAAACTGCACAGTTAGAAAAATACAAACGGGAAAGCGGTGGCAAAGCGCTTTAACAGGTGGTACAAGTACTGGCAAAAAGTGCTTTCCCATTCCCAAAATGATAACATCATTAGACAAAAGGACCGGCTGTTTAAAAAGCGCCGGAAAAGCACTGGAGGAACAAAATTTTTTTACGTTGGCAAAACGCTGGCAAAACCAATAAATAGGTGGTCTGGAAATATATTTTCCAAAATAAAATTTAAAAAAAGTTCATATGTATTTTTTTTTTTTGGTCCTACCGTGATTTGAACCCAGGCCGTCAGATTGGCAGACGATTGCTCTACCCACTGATGTGAGCTAATGAGACATATAATATTTGATGGCTAAACACATAAATGAGTGACAATAGCTGGACAACTACTGGCTGTGCCAAAATGCTAGTACTGGCAAACAATTTTTTCTAACTAGTATGCCAGTGTTGGGAGGGTAAAAAAAAGTTGGTCTTAAAGGAGCTTTCCCACAAACAAAAAAATTGATTTTAGAAAACAAAAAAAATTTTAAATTCAAAAAAATCCAAAAAAAAATTTTTCCTCGCAAACGGATTTGAACTCGGAACCTTCTGACTACAAACATTTTTTAACGAAGCGTCGGCATTTTTATGAAATAATTGCTCTAGCAGTGAATTGGTTTTTGTACCCCTGGTAGCATTGGCTAGGTAGCACTGGATAACAAGTGGTTTCAAACCTTGGCATATCACTCTAAGCCAATTCTTTGCCACTGGTTTTTTTTTATAAACCAACGAAATTTTTATAAAACAAATACTGGCAAAACGCTTTTTGCAAACGCTGGCAAAGCGACCCAAATGAGTGTTCTGCTAGTCATTTATTTTTAACACCGTGGTTACCCAGTGGTATGCCAGTGCTTGATTTTTTGTACCACTGGCCATTTTTACTTCTCGGCTTCGTCTATTTTGATATGCAAAACTGAAACTTCCATTATTTGCAACCATTTTGTTTGTAGGAGAATTGCAATTAGAAAACTCATATATTTACTAAAAATATTTGTTTACTTTTATTTCTTTTTTCATTATTATTTTAAAATGTAAAAAATTTTACATTGTAGAAAAACATTTCATTTCACACCGCAAATTTTAAATTTTTTTCACGATAGAGCAAATGTTTTTTTTACCATGATACTTTACTATCGTTTCACACACACGCAAATATACAAAATAAAATTAAAATTATTTGTTCAAAAATAGAATTATATTACGCTTCAAAATAGTTTCGGTTTCGGACAAATCAATGATATTATAAGAATTATTAAATTGGCACATAAATGACGGAAGGTATCATTATTCGCATAATCAGTATTAAAATAATTTACATTTATGAGTTTAAAATTTCTAGTTGATCTAAAAGGAACGTTAGATAGGATATTACTAAGGGTAATTCCATTTTAAATAAAAATAAAAAAAACGCAATTTTTGACTTTACCCTCTTAGAATTGTACAAAAGTTAGCATGAATGTTCTGCAGTACTAAACAAATATAATATAATTTTGGGTATCTAACTTTTGTGGTTTCCGAAATATGGCGCTTCGAAAAGTAGGGAGTTCATTAAAAACACACATAAGTGGTCTGCCATTATTATTTATATCTTGAAGTTTTTAACATACAGGGTCAAAATTGGTCACATTTAATAGGTATTGAAATTAGTTTCAAAACTACCATTCAGTGAATTTTTTTTTTGCGAAAGCTCACTGTCACACGATTTAAAGCTTAAGAAGCTATATCTCAAAAAATTAAATTTTTAAAATTCTGAAAAGTCTCCTGATAGTCTCCTCTGCATTTTGTGCCAAAAATTTTTAGTGAGTTCTTATTAGTTCCTGAGATATTGATAAAAATGTGAAATTGTTTAAAAAAATTTTATAATTTTTTTTAAATTTCTTTGGGTGATATTGAATACATTAGACCGACTCACAAAACAAAATAAAAAAAGTGCCCCCCTCAAAAAAACCTTGGTTTGTTTTCTGATGATTCCCAAAATATTTCGGGTCTAATAATGAGATCTCCGAAATGGAAGAAATCGATTTTTTTTGCAAAACGTTAACCCATTTTTCGAATTTCTTTTTTTTTTCTTTAATATCAACTATTACATGGTACAAATGGCAATTGACATATCCAAATTAAACATTTTAAAAAATTTTTTAAATTAATTTACAAAAAAACACATTTTTGCATTTTTGTCAAATTTGTGGGTCATTTTGGATTCCAGGCTAAAGTGGGTTAATGCTGTCAGATAAAATCAGAATTCCATATCTGAATCATTATGACTATATTAAATGAATAACTGAAATTCGAAATTTCTAATTTTGGGAAGTTTTAATAATAATACACTTTTTCTCCAACATGGGCCATTTTCGTTCAACTTTCGGCAAGGGTTAACGTTTTTCAAAAAAAAAATCGATTTCTTCCATTTCGGACCATTTCCAATAAAATTAGGGATATAATGAACGAAAATCTACAAATCGTTAATTTAAGGGACATCCTAATATATTGTATATATATTCAAAACGTTGGCAACCCTTGCATATAAAAGTCAATAATTTGACCGAAGTGAAGTTAGCCCACATTTTCTGGCCCACTTTTTTTTATTCACACCAAACATATTCTTTAATCATTTTAATTGCAGAAAAATGTTCAAAGCTTCAAAAAACTAAGTTATTTGATCACAAAAAGGGATGCGGGCATGAGAACCGGCAAAAATCCCCAAAGTCCGCCCCCTATATATATATAAAATATTACAAAACTATTTGAAATTAAAAACACATTTCCACACTTATATATTAACATATAGTGTATATTAGACAGATATGGGAGTAATTAATTACTTTTTAATGACCATTGCGGGTTTTCATTACCATTAAATCTATAAAATGAAAATTAAAAAAAAAATTCATTACCATTACAAAATGTAATTGCAATGAAAAAAATGTTAATTTCATTTGTTTTCTTTACATGTAATAAAACGTTTTTATAATTTTCATTACAATACGCAATGGTAGTAAAAACAAAAAATCATTTTCATTTTTTCTACACTAGGTAGACAAATGAAATTTCATTACCATTACTTAACATAATGATGTACAGAACGTTTTGTTCTTTGTTCTACACTAAAAAATTTACCTTTATGTAAATTTTTTTTCGCCATTTTTTTTGGCAACTAGCCGCCAAACTTTGATGTATGTCTCTAGATTATAAATTAAAAAAAAAAAGACTTTGGGTACAAAAACTGAATTAAAAAACCTAATCAGTGATTAACATTCTGCAAACAAATATATTAATGTAAGAAATTTCCTTTTTGCAAATTTTTTTTCGCGATTTTTTTTAACTAGCCACCAAACTTTGTTGTATGAAATGGGCATTATAGTCCCTAGATTACAAATTTTAAGAAACCGCACTTTAAAAATAATGGTGGGACGCGAAAAAAGACTTTATGGTAAACAAATTTAATTAAAACACTTATTCAGCGATTTACATTCTGCAAACAAATCTATTGATGTAAGAATTTTCCTTTTTGTAAATTTTTTTTCGCGGTTTTTTTTAACTAGCTCCCAAACTTTTTGTCTGAAACGGGTATTATAGTCACTAGAATATAAATTTTAAGAAACCGCACTTTAAAAACTCCAAAATAACGGTGGGACGCGAAAAAAGACTTTATGGTAAAAAAATGTAATTAAAACACTTAATCAGAGACTTACATTCTGCAAACAAATCTATTGATGTAAGAATTTTCCTTTTTGTAAATTTTTTTTTCGCGATTTTTTGCGGTTTTTTTTAACCAGCCCCAAAACTTTGTTGTATGAAACGGGTATTATAGTCACTAGAATATAAATATTAAGAAACCGCACTTAAAAAACTCCAAAATAATGGCGGTACGCGAAAAAAGACTTTATGGTAAAAGAATTGAATTAAAACACTTAATCAGCGGTTTACATTCTGCAAGCAAATATATTAATGCAAAAATTTTCCTTTTTGAAGTTTTTTTGTTTGCGATATTTTTTCGCAATTTTTGTTTTTTTTTCAACTAGCCACCAAACTTTGTTGTACGAAATGAGTATTATAGTCCTTAGATTATAAATTAAAAAAAAACGCAATTGCAAAATAATGGCGGATCGCGAAAAAAGACTATGGTACTAGAATTGAATTAAAAAACTTAATCAGCTATTTATGTTCTGCAAACAAATTATATTGATGCCAGAATTTTTATTTATGCAATTTTTTTCGCGATTTTTTTTTTGCAACTAGACACCAAAACTTGGTATCAAATATGCATACCATAGGCCTCATATTATGAACTAAAAAATGCTTTTAGTAATTTGTAAATCTCATATTTTTAAAATAAAAAACTTCGACAAAAACGGATTGTAATGAAAAACAAATGGATGTTTCATTACTATGAAAACATTAGGTAAAAGTAATGAAAATTAAAAAAAGGTTCATTTTAATTTTCAAAACAAATGAAAATTAAAAAAAATATTCATTACCATTTTTTAACGTAATGGTAATGAATTTCTTCAAAAAATGGTAATGATAAAAAAAGCTCCATTAACATTACATCAAGTAATGGTAATGAAAATGTAATGTTAATGATTTTAGCCCATCTCTGATATTAGACCACTCAAATTTCAAAAAGAATTTTTTTTGTTTGCTCCACCGCAATTTCCGATAGATTGGACATAAAAAATAATACGTGAACAAAAATTGGATCTCTCGGGCTCATACAGACCAGTCAGTTTGAACTTTTGACCCTAAAAATGAACTAAAAACTCTTCAAAGATTTTTTGTGCTATAACTTCTAAATTTGACGTTTTTCGCAAAAATACTATATAAGTGTTTTTATGCATAATAAAAGGACAAACACTTTCTTCATACTAATTTTTGGCCTAACGGTTACTTATCGTGGTGTTTTAAGCGGATAAAACAAAAATATGTGTTAAGAATTCATTTTAAACGGCCCTCGTTAAAATTTGGACAGAGCCATCGGTGAGGATCGGTTTTAATTTTTTTGTAGAGCAAGATATGTTGTTTTTATAAACCAATTACATATGGAACATATATCTGTTATTCCACGAAAGAGAGACCAAAATCGGGCTGAAGTACCGATTTATTATATGGGTATCAATATGAAAGGATTTTTATATGCGCGTCCAGCGGTATATTCATATAACATATTGAAGCATATCCTGACATCCTATTTTCAAGGATATTCTATAAGAAAACAAATTTTTGACTCTTTTGTACGGAGATATTTGTGATGGAAATGTCAAATTTATCTATCATAATCTATAGGCGATTTAAGTGAACACGTGTTTCAGATTTTTTTGAAATTCGCGATTGTACGCGTTTTATCAGAAATTCAATATGGTGGAAACAATATTGAATTTTAATTCATCGATGATTTTGAGCTACCCGAATTCAATAAAAAAAATTTATGAAATCTTTTGTAGGTTTATTACACAGAACAACACTAAAAATGAATCGGGCATGCGACTTATCAATTCTGATAGATTTTAGTATGAATATCACGAATGTGAACACCAAATTTTAAAATTAGCTCTAGTTTTTGAAATATTCGCAAAATTATTTTTTAGCAAAAAGTCAGTTTTTTCGTTAAAATTTCTTATTTATTAATATATCTGACTAAACCACGAATAATTCTAAATATGGTTTAAAAGTATAGACTTTGGGCTTTTGCACACATACCAACTTATTTTGATTAGGTAAAGGATCTGTAATGAACAATACAAGACGATAGATAAATGTGTACTGAACTTTATTATAGCAAAAGATTATGGTATTAAGTTACAGTAAGTAAGTATAGTAATAGATAGAGAGAGAGAATTATACAGGGTGATATGTATCAACCTGACATCCCCCTTATTAAAAAAAATATAAAAACTAACGTTAACATATAATAACAATATATGTAATTCGGAAAATCATGGTTTATACCACTCTGGTTGTTTTATTGGTCGACCATATCTCGAAACCTTGGCCATAGGTGTAGGGGTCGTGGATCTATTTTCCAATGGCGGTGTTGTTAAATCTGATGAAGGTTCCGAAGTAACCGGTATATTTGCTGCAACTGTTTGCGGTATGGGTATGTTAGCTTTAGTCTTTTGTGCATGAATCGAATTTCTTCTTAGGAGCTTTCCATTGTCTGTCCTTATAAAAAATGAGCGAAGCGAATTTTCGGGTTTCTTTTCGATGATTCCAGTTACCCAATCGCGATGTCCTCTTTGAATTCTCACCCTATCTCCAAGTTGAATTCTTTGAGAGCTTTTTGTGTTTTTGTCGAAATCGGATTTGTTTTTGTTTCTAATTACACAGTACAACAGCCAATCTGGGGGGTGAGAAATTCCAAGTCAGGGTGATGGTACTAGGTCAGTATAGTAAAACCCTCAAAGGGTTTGGCGTTCGTATGTGTCATTTTAAATTCATAAAAAATTTTAATTTTTAGGCAAAAAAATATTTTTTTTTCTCCACAAATTTATTTTTACCGGCAAAACTGTTGCTTATAAAGAAAAATGTTATATGAACGGATTAAAGAAATTGTAATTCTAAATTTTTCTAAATTTGTTTCATCAAAATCGGACAAGTGGTTCTCGAGTTACAACTAAGCGAAAAAACATCAAGATAAGGAAAAAATTTAAAAGGTCATAAAAAAAATGACACATACGAACGCCAAACCCTTTGAGGGTTTTACTATACTGACCTAGTACCATCACCCTGACTTGGAATTTCTCACCCCCCAGACAATAATCCCAAAAATGTTCCATAGTGTTATTTGTATATTTGATTGTACGTTTGGTATTACTTTTGGTTTTAATGCAACGTTTGATGTTGGTATTGTACTTCGTGTTATTCTACTCATCAACCTCTGATTTGGTGATTGTAAGTCTTCCGACCTTGGAGTATTTCTGTGGTTTAATAGCGCCAGATAAATGCCACTATTGTCTTTTGAACATTTTTTTAACATCGCCTTTGCGGTTTGTACGTACCTTTCGGCCAGTCCATTTGATCTGGGATAATAAGGGCTAGACGTTTGGTGCTGTATGTCCCAGGCTTTTGTGAACTCGTAAAATTCTTTAGATGAAAATTGTGGTCCATTGTCAGATTCTAGAACCGATGGAATTCCATGAGTAGCAAACCATATTTTCAATTGTTTTATTACCTCGTATGATGTCGTATAATTCAATGGCACAAAGTCCATAAAACCGGAATAACTATCAACAATTAGCAAGTAGTTTGTGTTTCTAAAATAAAATAAGTCTGTTGCTACTATTTCCCAAGGTAACGACGGTACAGGCTTTATAATCAGTGGTTCTTTTGATTTCGATGGTTGGTATGATTGACAGGTTGGACATTTTTCAACGAAATTTTTAATGTCGCTGTGCATACCGATCCAAAATACGATAGATCTGGCTCTATTTATACTCCTTTGAACCCCTTGATGGCCACAATGAATTTTTGTTATTATTTCTTGTTGAAGCGAGTTCGGTATAATTGTTTTTGTTGATTTATATATTATGCCACCATCGTATGTGAGCTCATCACGAAAGTTCCAAAATTCTCGAATTTCTTTTGGTAATTCAGTTATTGATGACGGCCATCCATTGCGTATAAAATTTTTTAATATTTGTAAGGTTGAATCGAGTTCTGTTTCACTGACAATTTTTTCTTTCGTTGTTGTTGTAAATTTCGAAACTGCATGCACTTCAACGTGCTCTTCTTCTTCAAATGTTTGTTTATTTTCACAGGCTCTGCTTAAGGTATCAGCTAATTTGATTTCTGTTCCTTTTATATAAATGACTCGTGGAGAATAAGGCATAACGTGGAGTAAAATAGTTTGGAGTCTTTGAGATGCTGAGTAAAGAGGTTTTTTAAAAATTGTTTCTAGTGGCTTATGGTCGGTTTCAATAACGAGCTTTTTTCTATAAATATATTCGTGGAACTTTTCACAAGCAAAACGAATTGCTGTTGCTTCTTTTTCAATTTGAGCGTAGTTTTGTTGTGCCTCAGATAGTGCTCTGGAAGGGTATGCTACAGGTTGGTCATTTTGTAGAAGAGCTGCGCCTACACTTGATTTGCTAGCATCTACTTGTAGTTTTACATCCAAATTGGGATCGTAATATCGAAGCAAAGGAGTTGATGAAAAAGCACTTTTTAGTTTTTCAAATGACAAGTCATGTTGGGGCAACCAGATCCATTGCACATTTTTCTTAAGAAGTTCACGAAGTGGAGCGGTTATTTCGGATAAATTGGGGATAAATTTACAAAGATATGTTGCCATGAATCAATATATCATCCATTGATACCTCCGTGTTTGTTAAATTTTCCAATAACTGTGACATTAATTGTTGATATACCTCTGGGGCTGATGCAAGACCAAATGGTAAACGTTGGTACGAATAACGGCCCCATGGAGTAGCCATCGTTAAATATTTTTGTGTACGTTCGGTGACCTCAATTTGCCAAAAGCCTTTTTTGCAATCTAATAACGTAAACCATTTAGAATTTTTAATATTTGCTGTTATTTCGTCGATTGTTTTTAATGGGTGATAACGCCTGTGTATATTTTTATTTATGTCAGTAGGATCAATACAAACACGAATCTTACCTTTTTGTTTAACGACTACCATTGGTGATACTGCCGGAGTTATTTCATCGGTTTTCTTCAACACTCCAAGTTTTAACATGTTATCAATTTCCTGTTTAACAGATTCTTTTATAGCATGTGGTATTCGCCTTGGAGCATAATGCTCAAAAACAGGATTTTTTACTAAATCAATGTCATACACAAAATTGTTTACCTTTCCCAATCCCTCAAAAATATTGGAGTTAAACTTCACCTCATTCACTCTTACGATCAGTGTAAACCGTTCACAATCCTTTTTACCCAGAAGTGGCTCTAAGTTCGGAAAATCTATTACCACCAAGAATTTTGTTTTATAAATTGTATTACGAACAATGCATGTTAATATTACTTCTCCACAAATATCAATTTTAGCTCCACCAAAAGCAATTAATTTGTTTTTCATTGACCGCATTTGTTTTAAATGTTTTTTATTTACAAGACTTAATGGAATAATATTACCCTCCGCAGCCGAATCAAGCTTAAACTTTATTATTTTATCATCCACTATTATTTCTTCATACCAGTTTTTATTGTCGTCTTTGTTTGTTTCTGATATCTTGACTGTTAAAACAAATAAATCGCTGTCGCTATCAGAGTCGACGTCTTCATTCTGCTGCAGAGAGTTTACTTTTTTCATTTCACTTCGTTTACCTTTAAAGCAGAATTTCGCAAAGTGTCCCTTTAGTTGACAGTTTCTGTACTTGCTATTGTATGCTGGACAATTACGACTCTCATGATTTTTGCCACATCGTTTGCAATCATAAAATGAAACATTCCTCTCACTATTTCTATGTGTTATTGTATTACTTTTAGGCTTTGCATACTTCCTTATTGCTTCTACTTTAATTTCATCCTTCTTATGAAGTTCTTTAAGTTGTTGTGTCGCCATTTCACTGGCTCTACAAATTTTTATGGCTCTTTCCAAATTAATTTCATCTTCTGAGAGTAGTTTCTCTCTAACTGTATCATTTCCAATACCAACTACAATTTTGTCGCGCAAGAGAGAATCTTCAATAACACCAAAATCACATTTTTTTGCTTGATTTTTTATTTTTGTAAAAAATTCTTCAAAAGTCTCTCCTTCGCTTTGGTACAGGGTGTTAAACGTATATCTTTCAAAAGTAACACTTATTTTAGGTGCAAAATATTCACAAAATTTACATTGTATTAGTTCTATATTTTTTTTGTTCACTAGGTGTTAATGAAAAAGAATTAAAAATATTAACGGCATCTGCTCCAATCGATGACATAAATGTAGCAACCTGAACCTCTGGTGATTTTTTATCCATTTGTGCAGCCGTCGCAAACCAATTATACTGCTGAATCCAACTTTTCCATGATGTTGATACATAGTTACCGGTTATTTGTAAAGGTTTTGGGGGCTTAACAAACGATGAGGATGGCGTTGGTTGTTCATTATCGCCTGCCATATTAAACAAAAAAAACTCGATCCCACTTCTGACACCATGTAATGAACAATACAAGACGATAGATAAATGTGTACTGAACTTTATTATAGCAAAAGATTATGGTATTAAGTTACAGTAAGCAAGTATAGTAATAGATAGAGAGAGAGAATTATATAGGGTGATATGTATCAACCCGACAGATCTAGGATCTAATTGCAATTCAAGTGAAAACTTGACTTATTTTCTTATTTTGAAAATATAGCAAAATCCCGTAATCGGATTTGCAAACTCTTAACACATGACGTAAACTCAAGTTCCACTAAATTCATTTTCTCAAAAAAATTACAACTTCTAAAGTTGCATACTGCCATCTAAAATATGTATGTATGCTTTGACTTGGTTTATTTTTGGAGCATTCTGATTGGTTAATTTATTTTCAACCAATCAAAATGTTTGAAAATATAAATATATTTGTAGGGTTTTCATACACAAAATGAACAAAACCGTAAGTTTAGAAATAAAATCCATTCAATTTAAAATGCTTAGCTTCCCCTGAAAACCCGACAAGCAGCAATTTCAGATATAAATATCCAAATAGCGTCGATAATCTAATTAAACAGAAAAGAGAAATTCGCAGGCAATGGCAAATACATAGATCACCTACTCTAAAGAAACAACTTGCATCATGCAGCAGACAATTACGTGCCGCTTTAAAAGACTTCCGTGAATCTTCTCTCAAAGACTATCCATCGAATCTTGACCCAACCGATAGAACAAATCATAGCCTTTGGCGAGCTACAAAGCAATTTAAATGCCCTACAACACTAGAGTCACCAATTCGACTTCCCAATGGCGATTGGGCTAGGAATAACCTGGAAAAAGCTAACGCCTTCGCAAAGCACTTGGAACAAGTATTCACACCAAACGTCTTTCCAAACATAAATTGCGATCTGCAAACATTTTGTAGTACTGCTATAAATCCAATTAAATTCAGACTCCCAGAAGTGATGAATATTATTGGAGAGCTTGACGTACGTAAAAAAGTCTCCAGGACACGATAAAATATCGGGAAAAATGATTAAAGAACTTCCCGAATGTGCAGTTAGTACACTGATGTTTATATTTAACGACATAAATAGATTAGGGCACTTTCCCCTAAACTGGAAACAGTCACAAATAATTATGATCCCGAAACCCGGCAAAAACATTACGCAAACATCGTCATATAGACCAATCAGCCTGCTGTCAATATTATCAAAAGTGTATGAAAAACTACTCCTTAATGTTATTATACCTTATACTAACGATCATGGTATTATACCTCAGCATCAGTTCGGTTTTCGAAAAAGCCATAGTACAATAGAACAAGTACATCGAATTGTCAACATTATAAGGGAAACATTTGAATCAAAACTTTACTGTTCAGCTCTATTTATCGATATCTCTCAAGCATTCGATAAAGTTTGGCACAAAGGACTTATTTGCAAAATTACCCACACTTTACCACAAAATATTCACAAGATTCTCGAAAATTACTTGTCGAACCGCTCTTTTGTAATCAAGGTGAAAGAAAACTTCTCAAGTACGCGATTAATAAGTGCAGGCGTTCCACAGGGTAGTATATTGGGTCCCTTTCTATACCTATTGTACACTGCAGACATGCCCACCCATAGCCTAACGAAAACGTTCACATTTACTGATGATACAGCGATTATCAGCATACACTCTAGTCCCACAACTTCATCTAATCATCTTCAAGCCCACATATCTGAACTAGAAAACTGGAAAATAAAGATTAATCCATTTAAGTGTGCTCATGTAACCTTTACTCTACGAAAGAAAAATTGCAGCCCCATCAAAATTATAACTGGAATTCTAAGAATTATAACTGGTGCCCCTTGGTATTTCAAAAATTCAAACCTTCACAAGGATCTCAACATCCCCACTGTTCTCGAAGAGGCAAGAAAAAGCAGTTTAAAATACGTAAACAAACTTATTGAGCATCCAAATCCCCTAGCCCGCAGCATACTTTCTAGCGATGGTCATATGCGTCTGAAGATAAAAGACACGCTAGACCTGGCACTGGAATGATGTATAACAAAATCTAAAATCATTTAGTTGGAAACTGGCATTGGTCTGGTACAATTAATATAAGGTAGTATTTAAGATTTGAAAACTTATTGTTATTTTCTTTAAGAGAAAGATTCAATAAATACAAATATATTAAAAAAAAAAAAATTTAAAATGCTCTTTTATAGTACTTTTTTGAACATAACATATATATTTTAAAATCGTCTTTTCAGGAATTTGCAATTCAATTATCTAAAACTTTGTTAAAATTGATTAGAAAATATATGTGTTACATATTTCAATGGTTTTATCTGAGTTTTCAATTTAAGATTAATCACAGACTGCTTAATTTTTAGGTATTAAAAATATCAATCTTTTTCAGTTTTAGTCAATTTTGACTTAAAATTAAAACATAAAGTGCGAAATTTTTTTGATAAATTAAGTAACATGAGATGTTTACTAATCCCGAGTAAAAAAAAGTAATATGATGTTATATGTAATGATATCTTATTTAATATAATTGGAGATATGCTATGATCCGAAAAATGGTGGATAAAATTATATCGGATAAGATCTAAATATATTGAATCATATAGAATCTTATCCGGATTTTGACCCGACATAATCATATCTAGTTTGATGTAGAAAGACATAATTATATAACGCTTCATATTTCAAGATCAAAACAAAAACTATTCAAAAGTACTGAAAAATAACACCCTTAAAGCATCCATTAGTCTAGTAGTATCATAAAGTATCGTGTCAGCTGTTTACTTTTAACTAGTGATAGTATACACAACTATGTACTTAGTTTGGAAATATATTTGACGTAACAAAATCTATTGAAAATAGGTTTCTACTTTACGATACCTCATTTCACCTCACTTTACTTCCAAACTAATTTGGGCTTAAGTTAAGTATTCAAAATTGAAATAAAAATTTAATTATTTAGAAGATGTTGTACATAATTGTAACCAAGCATTTTAAGCCTTCTCATATAAACTTGTATTCTTCCCGTAAACTGTGTAAACCTGGTATGTTTATGAGTTTAATGTCAAATTTCATACATAAAAAATATGGATTGTATTTATACAAGGAATTTAGGAGTTATAATGAGTACGCCTTTTATATTTTGAAATCATACATAAATATTTAAAAAAAAAACACAGACTTTTTTAACTTGCGCTATACTTGAACATATCTAAAACAACTTAGAAAAAAATTTAACATTCAGCTATATAAAACTTTATATGTTTTCCGATAAAGCCATTTTTAATTATATGTGACGCTGTATTAAAATTGTCATAGTATATGTAACTAGATAGGGTACATATTAATATATATGGGGACATATATATTTATACTGATCTATATATGGCATCATATAAGAAATTTTTGAAAAACTCAAAGCTATACATAATTATATTTGCAAAGATATAGTGTCACACTTGACTATATATAATTATATCAGTCCATATTAAATTATATAATTTCCTATATAACTCTTTTTACTCGGGGGTATAAATAAAAAAATTTATATTCCTTTCATCGCAGATTAATTATTAACGAAATCGTGAAAAAAGTGAAATTTCAACTTCCCGATTTTGGTCTCTCTTTCGTGGAATAACAGATATATGTTCCAAATGTAATTGGTTTATAAAAACAACATATCCTGCTCTACAAAAAAATTAAAACCGATCCTCACTGGCTCTGCCCAAATTTTAACGAGGGCCGTTTAAAATGAATTCTTAACACATATTTTTATTTTATCCGCTTAAAACACCACGATAAGTAACAGTTAGGCCAAAAATTAGTATGAAGAAAGTGTTTGTATTTTTATTATGCATAAAAACACTTATATAGTATTTTTGCAAAAAACGTCAAATTTAGAAGTTAGAGCGCAGAAAATCTTTGAAGTGTTTTTAGTTCATTTTTAGGGTCAAAAGTTCAAACTGGCTGGCCTGTATGCCACGGAAAAACCCCAAGGGTAAGAACCTCACCTTTCTTGGTATGAAGGTAGTGGTTGTGATATAATGTGCCCAGTGGGCCACTTTTGGTAAGCAGAACTGGCGCTGTGGGATGAACCAAACTTAGTGTTACGGTGCCCAATTTAACACATATATTATTTTTTGCACCCAATCTACCGGAAACTGCCGGTGGAGCAAACAAAAAAAAAAACACTTTTGAAAATCCCATACATTTCATGGGTGGTCTAGTGTATATTGATACAAAATAAATGTTTCCTAAAAATTTCAGTGACATTAAAAGGGGACCAACCATATATATGAAAATTTAAAAACAATATTTAAAATTTCTAAGAAATTGTCACACTCCAATTTTTTCATATGTTGTGTAGAAAATCAAGGCGAACACGTGCAAAAAATTTCAGGGATATTGAAAAGGGACCAGGGCCTCAAAACCACAGAGGTGGCCCACCCTTCATATATATGAAAATTTAAAAACAATTTTTAAAAGTTCTAAGAAATGTTCACACTCCAATTTTTTGATATGTTATCTGTTTAAGCAAGGCGAACACGTGCAAAAAATTTCAGGGACATTGAAAGGGGACCAGGGCCTCAAAACCACAGAGGTGTCCCTCCCTCCATATATATGAAAATTTAAAAACAATATTCAAACTTTCTAAGAAATGTTCACACTCCAATTTTTTGATATGTTATGTATTTAAGCAAGGCGAATACGTGCAAAAAATTTCAGGGACATTGAGGGACCAGGGCCTCAAAACCACAGAGGTGTCCCTCCCTCCATATATATGAAAATTTAAAAACAATATTCAAAATTTCTAAGAAATGTTCACACTCCAATTTTTTCATATGTTATGCATTTAAGCAAGGCGAACACGTGCAAAAAATTTCAGGGACATTGAAAGGGGAACAGGACCTCAAAACCACAGAGGTGTCCATCCCTCCATATATATGAAAATTTAAAAACAATATTCAAAATTTCTAAGAAATTTTCACACTCCAATATTTTGATATGTTATGTATTTAAGCAAGGCGAACACTTGCAAAAAAGTTCAGGGACATTGAAAGGGGACCAGGGCCTCAAAACCACAGAGGTGTCCCTCCATCCATTTATATGAAAATTTAAAAACAATATTTAAAATTTCTAAGAAATGTCCACACTCCAATTTTTTCATATGTTGTGTAGAAAATAAAGGCGAACACGTGCAAAAAAATTCTGGGATATTGAAAGGAGACCAGGGCCTCAAAACCACAAAGGTGTCCCTCCCTCCATATATATGAAAATTCAAATCAATATTTAAAATTTCTAAGAAATTTTCGCACTCCAGTTTTTGATATGTTGTGTAGCAAATCAGGGCGAACACGTGCAAAAGATTTGAGGGACACTGAAAGGCGACCAGGGCCTCAAAACCACAGAGGTGACCCACCATTCATATATATGAAAATTTAAAAACAATATTTAATATTTCTAAGAAATTATCACACTCAAATTTTTTCATATGTTGCGGCGTAGAAAATCAAGCAAACACGTGCAAACAATTTCAGGGATATTGAAAGGGGACCAGGGCCTCAAAACCACAGAGGTGGCCCACCCTTCATATATATGAAAATTTAAAAACAATTTTTAAAAGTTCTAAGAAATGTTCACACTCCAATTTTTTGATATGTTATCTGTTTAAGCAAGGCGAACACGTGCAAAAAATTTCAGGGACATTGAAAGGGGACCAGGGCCTCAAAACCACAGAGGTGTCCCTCCCTCCATATATATGAAAATTTAAAAACAATATTCAAAATTTCTAAGAAATGTTCACACTCCAATTTTTTCATATGTTATGCATTTAAGCAAGGCGAACACGTGCAAAAAATTTCAGGGACATTGAAAGGGGAACAGGACCTCAAAACCACAGAGGTGTCCATCCCTCCATATATATGAAAATTTAAAAACAATATTCAAAATTTCTAAGAAATTTTCACACTCCAATTTTTTGATATGTTATGTATTTAAGCAAGGCGAACACGTGCAAAAAATTTCAGACACATTGAAAGGGGACCAGGGCCTCAAAACCACAGAGGTGTCCCTCCCTCCATATATATGAAAATTTAAAAACAATATTTAAAATTTCCAAGAAATTTTCACACTCCAATTTTTTCATATGTTGTGTAAAAAATCAAGGCGAACTCGTGCAAAAAATTCCAGGGAGATTGAAAGAGGTCCAGGGCCTCAAACCACAGAGGTGTCCCACCCTTCATATATATGAAATTTTAAAAACAATTTTTAAAATTTATAAGAAATTTTCACACTCCAATTTTGATATGTGATGTAGAAAATCAAGGCGAATACGTGCAAAAAATTTCAGGGACATTGAAAGGGGACCAGGGTCTCAAAACCACTGAGGTGTCCCTCCCTCCATATATATGAAAATTTAAAAACAATACCCGATTTAAAAAATTTGATATTGGGCTTTATGCAGTCATATGTTATTTAACATGTGTCTTTATACAATTTTATCCAAAAAATGGGCCCATATAATTACATAAGTTTGCATCAATTCAGTTAAAATTTGATATTGTCAGATACAAATGTATCCGAATAATGGCGCGATATAATTTGATCAGATTTTATATGGTGGTATAAAATTATAGTTGAACTAATAATACAAACATATAAAAAAGCATACCACCCGGTTTAATAAGCTTTTTTAGATTTTGATAAAAGAATATGTTACAGGAAAGCACCAACAACTGTTCTGTTGCTTTAAACTGTTTGTATAAATTTTGTACCAAAGTTTAAAAGCATGTGCTATAAAAAAAGTCATAAAGAATTGCTTTCAATTGTAAATTTTATTTTTAACAGTCTCTGGAAAAAATACCTCTAAAAAATAAGTTGTTTTGCCTAAAGAAAATTTAAAAAAAATTTAGAAACAATTGTTTGCGAGTTGGTAACTCATTTCGACGTAAATTGTTGTGGTAAATTCTAAAGAAATGTAAGAGCTTAAGGAGAAATATTTTGTTTCTTCAAAATGATTTAAAAATTCGCTAATACTTACAACACTGATTGCACAAATACAGGAAATAAATGTTACAATTTATTAATTTCTTTTCAAAATTGTACTCGGTAATTACCCTATCGTGAAAACTCCTAATGCTGCAAATGAAATATTGCTTATATATGTAAGACCTTTTATTTATTTTTAACATTTGTAATTAGAAAGCCTCATTGGCCAATTAATAAATTCCAGAAACAGAAATTAATAAAATTTCGAAGAAATATGATTTTAGAGGTTTCACATATATTAGTGTATAAGTAGAAAATAAGTCATCAAAATTCTTGGAAAATGTTCTTAAGTCGACTTAAATTGTTTTGTCAAAAGTCCCTAGACATGATTATATACAAAATGATAGATAATTTTATCCAAAACGAAATTGTGCTTTTTTTAAATATGACATCATATAGAAATATATGTGACCTTCTCCGACAAAAGGGACCTAGTGTGTCAAAAACTTCGGAAAATCGATAAAAAAAAGGGGTCCAGGGCCTCAAACCACAGAGGTGTCCCACCCTTCATATATATGAAAATTTGAAAACAATTTTTAAAATTTCTAAGAAATTTTCACACTCCAATTTTGATATGTTATGTAGAAAATCAAGGCGAATACGTGCAAAAAATTTCAGGGACATTGAAAGGGGCCATATATGGAGGGAGGGACCACAGAGGTGTCCCTCCCTCCATATACATATATGAAAATTTTAAACAATATTCAAAAGTTCTAAGAAATTTTCACACTCAAATTTTTTGATATGTTATGTACTTAAGCAAGGCGAACACGTGCAAAAAATTTCAGGGACATTGAAAGGGGATGAGAGCCTCAAAACCACAGAGGTGTCCCTCCATCCATATATATGAAAATTTAAAAACAATATTTAAAATTTCTAAGAAATGTTCACACTCCAATTTTTTCATATGTTGTGTAGAAAATCAAGGCGAACACGTGCAAAATTTTTGTGTTCTGCAAAAAATTTCAGGGACATTGAAAGGGGGCCAGGGCCTCAAAACCACAGAGGTGTCCCTCCCTCCATATATATGAAAATTTAAAAACAATATTTAAAATTTCTAAGACATTTTCACACTCCAATTTTTTCATATGTTATGTATTTAGGTAAGACAAATATGTCTAAAAAATTTCGGGGACATTGAAAAGGGACCAGGGTATCAAAACCACGGAATTGTCCCCCACTCCATATAAATGAAAAACTAAAAACAATATTTAAAATTTCTAAGAAATTTTCACAGTCCAATTTTTTGATATGTTGTTTACTTAAGTTTTTGATGTGTTGTGTACTTAAGCAAAAAAATTCAGGGACATTGAAAGGGTTCAAGAACGACAATGGGCCGACTTTACACTTTCTATAAAAATTAAAAAAAAATGTTTCTAAATTTCGAGAAGACTTGGACTTTCAATATTTTGGTGTGTGATACATATAAACTACTTCCATTACACAAAAATAATCAGGTACATCTACAGGTGAAAATAGCTCCATAACCTCAGGTGGACTAAAATGAAAAAAAAATTTAAAAGAGACATTTAAACTTTTTAACAAATTTTCACACTCCAAATTTATGACAAATATGTGTAAAAAATTTCGTGCTTTTACTTATTTGAGGGGGGTCGTGTAGGAGCATTTGTGCGTTCATGTATTTGCGCATTCGCATATTTATCAGTTTCCTTGTTATTTATGTTATCACCCGTGTTTTTATTTTGAGGGAGTTTTTGATTTCTCATTCGATTTGTGGTTATGGGACTTTTTTGATTAATTGCTTGATTGATTTTTGGTTTCTGATGGAGAGTTTAAATTTTTGAATTTTTTATCAATTATCATTGTTGGCATTGCTATTTTAATTATTGTTTTGATAATCTCTTTTAAATTTTTAAATTTTCAATTTTGCATTTGCTAATTAACTTAACTTTTATCCTTTAATGATTTTACATTTTTTTAAAGAAGGAATTTGTTATATATTGTTAAATTTTCAATTCTGCATTTGCTGATTAACTAACTTTTATCCTTTAATGATTTTACATGTTTAAAGAATCATTTTCTACACCTTTTTTATATCGAGACCCTATATATATTCAAGAAATGACAACTTAAATTTGTGCAAAATGAGTTTCCGATGGAAAATAGTTCTCCTATGCAATTTCATCAACATTTTCATTAAAATCGGTTTTTATTTCAAGTAGTATTTGGGGATTTAGAAATTTGTTTAGGGGATTTCATCTTGTCAAATGGGGATAAAACACACTTTTATGGCAACGCTACCTAAATAGCTACAATGTTACCTACACCGTTACCAGTGTGTCCAGAAAAGTTTTAGCTACCATTTTTTATAAAGGTTTGTCTCTAGGATAGATACATACCAGCGATAAAATTTGTTGTTGATCTACCCAATGTTGCCAGAACAGTTTTAGCTCATTTCGCAAGATGAAATCCCTGCAAAAATTTAAATCCCCAATTTTTCTCCTATTCATTTAATGGTAAACAAAACTCGCAAATGTTAAGTTGGCGCATTGTCGGTTTTGACCCCCTGGTCCCCTTTCAATGGCCACGAAATTTTTTACACATATTTGTCTTGCTTAAATACATAACATATCAAAAAATTGGAGTGTGAAAATTTCTTAGAATTTTAAATATTGTTTTTAGTTTTTCATGTATATGGAGTGGGGGACAATTCCGTTGTTTTGATACCCTGGTCCCCTTTCAATGTCCCTGCAATTTTTTAGACATATTTGTCTTACCTAAATACACAACATATTAAAAATTTGGAGTGTGAAAATTTGCAACCGATGTCTAACCGATCTTTTTTCTGTGTGTAAAAACGTTTTTCCTTCAAAATTTTTGCACAAATTTGTTAGGACTTCCATGTAGAACAAATGAGGCTAAAAAAATTGTAAGATAAATCTTTTTAAGTTTGTGTTTTTCACACAAACTTTTTAACGAAGACTCTTTTTATAAAAACAGGCAGTTAAATGATAATTATTTGTTGAATATAATAAATTGAAAATTTAATAAATATACATCCTCAAAACAATTTCTTTGTTACAGCCGAATTTTTTCCAACCGAATTGATTCGGTTGCTACCACCTCGTAATTCGGCTGCCCCAATTCTTCGAATTCAGTTGTGACAACTGATAATTCGGTTGTCGCAACCGACTTGAATTCGAATTCGGCTGCCACAACGCAATTATTTTGAGAGTGTAATTGAGAATTATAGTATTGTCAAATTCTTATTTAAACAAATATTTTAATTTTCCACTGTATTTCAGGGGGAGGCTATGGTGACACTATTTAGGATACCCAGTGTGTCCTACATAATCTTTGGGTCATTGCCTATGTCTTGTGTTATATTTGCAGTTAAAACTATTGTTATCATCACTTCACTATATAGTGTTGTGAAGTTGGCCCACAATATTTATAGGAAATATTTTTTGATGTGTGTTTGTAAAATATATTTTTTAAAATGTGGGATATGTGTGTGGGCTTACTTCACGCTAGTGGATATCTGTTATCCTTTTTAAAATTAAAATCAGTGTTATATATAATGAAGGCCCGTGGTAAGTAAATTGTAAAAGTATAACAAATTGAATTTTTCGATAACACCGTTTACAGGTAATTAGGAAAATACTTAAAAAAACTTGAGTTTTTTTTAATTTTAAAAAATCGCGAATAATTCATAAACCACAAATTTTTTTTAAATTTTGATTGCTGATTCATAATCTTCGTTAAAATAAAGATCAGATTTGAGAAATTTGCGCATACAAGGCAAAAAAGTGGAATTTTTAATTACATCTTTTCGGAAAATTTGGAAATTTTAACTAAAATATGATTTTTTGGTATAAGTTTTAAAAAAACCGCGAATTACTTAAAAGTTACTTAATTTTTTTAAGTTTAGATTTCGAATTCGTTTTGTTCACATTAATTAAGACCAGATTTATTATTTATTTAGGTCTACTGATTTATATCTTACAGACTAATGTACAATATTTATTATTTTAAAATAAAAAATTAAAAATCTGAAATAAATTTTGTTTGAATTTATCCCTATTTAAATTAAAATCCAATAATGATGAAAAACTATTACAAAGTTTTAAACATCTAGTAATTGGCTCATTATTGCCATAATTTGTCCTGTGAAAATCCTCATAAAAAAGACGTTCATGACGTAAATCACGTGGAGGGACATGTATTTTTACTACATCAGATAACTCTTTACATCTAATATGATTGGATAATATATCTCTATATATAAAAGAATAACGTGACTGACTGACTAACTGAATGACTGACTGACTGACTCAACATCGCCCAGCCCAAACCGCTGAAGCTAGGAAGTTGAAATTTGGTATGTACGTTCCTCTTTCGGCGTAGACGTCCGCTAAGACGGGATTTTTAGAAATTCCTACCGGAACGGGCAAAAAAGGGGAAAGTCTCCCCCTTGACGGCCTGCCAAAACCCCTTTGGCTAGAAAGCTGAAATTTTAGATATGTGTTCCTTGGAGTAGGGGCTAACTTTTCTGGAAAGTACTTTCAAGAATTTTGGACAGGGACGTTGTAAAAATGGGGGTTAAAAAGCGGAAAAGAGCCCCCCTTGACGGCCTGCCCAAACCGTTGGAGGTAGGAAGTTGAAATTTGGTATAAAGGTTCCTCCACTATCGTAGACATCCACCAAGACGGAGTTTTGGAAATTTTTACAGGGACGGACAAAAAGTCTCCCCCTTGACGTCCTGCTCAAACTGCTGGAGCTATTAAGTTGAAATTTGGTATGTAGGTTCCTCGACCGGTGTAGACGTCCGTTGAGACGGCATTTTTGGAAATTCTTATCGGGAGGGGCAAAAAGGGGACAAAAGAGTACTTTTTTCCAAAAAAGTACCTTTTCCCAAAAAAGTTCCTTTTTCCAAAAAAAAACCTTTTTCCAAAAAAAAGTACCTTTTTCCAAAAAATGTACCTTTTTCCAAAAAAAGTACCTTTTTCCAAAAAAAGTACCTTTTTCCAAAAAAGTACCTTTTTCCAAAAAAAGTACCTTTTTCCAAAAAAAGTACCTTTTTCCAAAAAAAGTACCTTTTTCCAAAAAAAGTACCTTTTTCCAAAAAAGTACCTTTTTAAAAAAAAAGTACCTTTTTCCAAAAAAAGTACCTTTTTGCAAAAAAGTACCTTTTTCCAAAAAAGTACCTTTTTCCAAAAAAAGTACCTTTTTCCAAAAAAGTACCTTTTCCAAAAAAAGTACCTTTTTCCAAAAAAAGTACCTTTTTCCAAAAAATGTACCTTTTTCCAAAAAAAGTACCTTTTTCCAAAAAAAAGTACCTTTTGCCAAAAAAGTACCTTTTTCCAAAAAAAGTACCTTTTTCCAAAAAAAGTACGTTTTTCCAAAAAAAGTACCTTTTTCCAAAAAAAGTACCTTTTTCCAAAAAAAATTCCTTTTTCCAAAAAAAGTACCTTTTTCCAAAAAAAGTACCTTTTTCCAAAAAAAAGTACTTTTTTCAAAAAAAAGTACCTTTTTTCAAAAAAAGTACCTTTTTCCAAAAAATGTACCTTTTTCTAAAAAAATTTACCTTTTCCAAAAAAAAGTACCTTTTCCAATAAAAGTAACTTTTCCCAAAAAACATACATTTTTCCAAAAAAATACCTTTTTCAAAAAAAGTACCTTTTCCAAAAAAGTACCTTTTCCAAAAAAAAGTACCTTTTTCTAAAAAAATTTTCCTTTTCCAAAAGAAGTACCTTTTCCAAAAAAAGTACCTTTTTCCAAAAAACATACATTTTTCCAAAAAAAATACATTTTTCCAAAAAAAATACCTTTTTAAAAAAAAATACCTTTTATAAAAAAAGTACAAATAAAGTACTTTGTAAAAACAAAGTATCTTTTTCCAAAAAATTTCGTTTTTCCAAAAAGTACCATTTAAAATAATATATGTATAATTTCAAAAAAACTATTTTTTTTCCTCCCCCCACGGATATCTCCACTGAAACAAGGTTTCTCCACTGAATAAAGGTTCCTCCACTGTAGTAGACATCGACTAATTCCCTATAGGATATCCCAAAAGCAAATTCGGAATGTGTGTTCTTTCTTCTGTGTAGGCGTCCGCTTAGACGGAATTTTTGAAATTCCTATCGGGAGGGGAAATAAGGGGAAAAGTCTCCTCCTTGACGGCCTGCCCAATCCCTTTTGGCCAACGTAAAATTTTAAATATGTATTCCTTGGAGTAGGACTAACTCCCCGGTAACGTAATTTTTCTATTTTGGAACAGGAACATAGTAAAAATGGTGGTTGAAAGGGAAAAATGTCCCCACTAACGGCCTGCCCAAACCGCTTAGGCAATGCAGTTGAAATTTGGTATGAATGTTCCTCATCCATCGCAGATAGCCGTGAAGATGGAATTTTTGTAAATTCCTAAAGGGAGGGGCAAAAAGAAGAAAAGCCTCACCTTGGGGGCCTGTAAAAACCCCTTCGGCTAGAAACCTGAAACTTAAAATGTGGGTCCCTGGAGTAACGGCTAACTTATTAGAAAGATACTTTTTTGAATTTTGGACAGAGTCGTTATAAAATGAGGGCTCAAAAAGGGAAAGTGGCCCCTTAACGACCTGTCCAAACTGCTGGAACTAGGAAGCTGAAATTCGGTACTTAGGTTCCTCTTCCAGCCTTATACCAACCGGGAGGGACAAAAAAAGAAAAAGTGTCCCCCTTGACAGCCTGCTCAAACTGCTGGAACTAGGAAGCTGAAATTCCCTGTCGATGGATTTTCGGAAATTCCTACCCAGAGGGGCACAAATAGTAAAAGTTGGCTAGAAACCTGAAATGTAAAACATATGTTACTTGGAGTATGGGCTCACTTACCGGGAAGGTGCTTTTTGGACAGGGACATTGCAAAAATGGGGATTAATGAAGCGAAAAGTGCCGCTTAAAGGCCTGCCCAAACCGCTGGAGGTAGGAAGTTGAAATTTGGTATTAAAGTTCCTCCTCTATTGTAGACATCCGCTAAGATGAGATTTTTGGAAATTTCCACAGGTCAAAAACAGGAAAAGTCTCCCCCTTAACGGCCTGGCCAAACTGCTGGATCTACACTCAGAAAAGTTCTGCAGTTACTACATGACAGTTATTTATGTAGTAATGCGGTTGTAGTTATTTTAACTACAATTGTAGTTAATTTACTTAGAACAAAATTTTTCAATGTTTTTGACAGTTATTTTTTTAAACAAACTACAAAAATTACTACATTGTAGTAACATTTATTTTATGCAGTTATTTTGAATTTTATTTACAAATACTTAAATTTTCAAGTGTGTATGCACACACACGAAGCAAACAGAAGTATGTGTATGAATCACTTGTTTAGAAATTTCTAGTGAAAGAATATGAGTATAACATGTTTTCTCTTGTCTTAGTCATAAAACAACGCCAAAGAGTGAGCACGCGTAATACGGAAAAGGTTATATATTTTTTATTAAATTACTAAAATAATAAGGTAAGTTTTATAATATAAATTTATTTACGGGGAATGTTAAAAAAATATTGTATTTATTTTCTTTCAGTTCTTTTATATTCTCATCCCTTTCTACCTGGAGAAAAAAAAGGAAGCCAAACAACAGCATATTTCATCCCTCACAGACAGACATGTACAACAATATCTTAATAGTGAAAAAAAGTGACATTAAGTGTAAATTTTAATTTCCCAATGTTAAATTTATTATAGAATAAAATTAAGTTAATAGTGTTAAATTAAATTTGTTTTTTTTATTAATTAATAATTAAAAAAAAAATTTTATTTATGTTTTTTTAACTACATTTGCAAGTTGTTTGTACAGTTTTACAATAATTTGCATGTATGTTGTTTCAATTGCATTTGTAGTTGTTTTTACTACATTTGTCAGTTGATTTTTAACAGTTAAAAATTACTTCATATTGCAGTTAATTTAACTGCAAATGTAGTCTACACCTTTTTAAGTGCAAATGCAGTTATTTTAACTGTCATTTGCAGTTGATTTTACCTACATAATTCCCTGAGTGTAGGGAGCTTAAATTCGGTATTTGGGTTCCTTCTCCAACGTAGACGTCCCCTAAGACGGTATTTTTGGAAATTCATACCGGGAGGGGTAAAAAGGGAAATAACTTCCTTGATAGCCGGACCAAACTGCTGGATATAGAGACCTAAAATTATGTATGTAGTAGGTTCCTCCTCCAACGCAGACGTCCTCTAAGACGGAATTTTTGAAAATTCCTTCCGGGAGGGGTAAAAACGGAATAATTCTCCCCCTTGATGGCCTAACCGAACCCTTCGGCTAGAAACCTGTAATATATAATATGTTTTCCTTGGAGTATGGGCTAACTTATTCAAAAGGCATCTCTAGGACTTTGGACAGGAACGTGGTAAAAATGGTGGTTCAAAAGGGGAAAATTGCCCCCCCTCTTAACGTCTGCGTCTTTAGTTAGAAACCTAAAACTTAAACAACAAGTGTATATGGAACACTAAAATTAAGAAACTAAATAGGAAACGAGTGGAATTGAAACACTACACAAGTGGAACGAAATGGATATAAACGTTGAACGAGTGGAATTGAAATTATAGACAATGCAAATGGATTGGAAGAGGGAATTACCTGTTCAAAAACTATCCACGGAATATGAAACTTATGTAGCATTGAAACATACTCTCGAAAAAGTTAAACAAATTTTTTAAAAGAAAAAAAACCTTAGAAAAGGAATGGAACTTATATATTCCGATATTTAAACTTCATGTAACGAAGCACCGGTGGAAGAAACCGACGCAGTAAATTTTCCAACTGAATTTGTGAATTTACTTGAATTGCCAGGTCTACATTTACATAAACTGGAATTAAAAAAAAACTTTAAGGCACGCTAACAACCCTGCTTTACGTTATTTATTTTCATTCAAAACACAAATGAACAAAACTACTTACGGGTCTATCTACCTAAGTTCGCACTTTACCAAATTATCTTAACATACACACGTATATTGCAATTTATTATGGATTCATTACTAACAATCCACTTTCATGAGAAAAAGTGATCAAATATTTATTTATTTTAAACCCATATCGTACGTTACATAAAACGGAAGTCACTTTGCGGTGCATGTAAAAATATGCGAAAATCTGCGAATTGTATGAAGATTTTTTGTTATTGTAATTTTTTAAACTAAGCCAAGTACTTTTCCTTTAGAATACGTATCTTTTAAATAAAAACAAATTTTTTGATGATTTTATAATGAACAAATTTTAATATCGTTCGTGACATACCGTACGTGACAGTTTTTTCTCTTATATGATTCTTAAGTAATAAAATATATGTTTTGTAACTATATGCATACAAAAACTTAAAAATAAACAAAAAATAATTATTCAGTGATAAAAGAAATAAAAACAATAAAGAGTCAAATTCATTTCTTACTATGTACTTGGATTCTAAGTTTTCGCCGCCACTTTAGCATTCTACATACTAATTAAATTGTAATTTTGTCTCTTAATGAAAATGCAGTTCGAGAAATATTTATATACTGACTATCGTGATATGAAAACGTATGAAGTTTTTTTATTTTTGGAATTGGCTGGACATTTTCCCATCTTTCATTAAGAATGGAAGAAAATGTTTCAATCTCTTCGGCAGCAACATACAACAAATTAACTCCTTCCACATATTTATGAGCACATTCATAAAATGAGAAAGCATCTGGCAATATTAATTTATTTGCTTTCACAACTTGCCAGACCTTTCTTTTAACAATTGCAATTTGCAACATCACCTTTACAATGTGATGTTGCAAAGAAGTTCCATTCTAAATATTTGCAGCTAAATTCGTTTATGAAAGAAGGAATACTTTTCAATATGAATTTGTTTTTGAACTGAGCGCTACTCCCATCGGAAAATATGTAAATAGATGATATGTCTTCATATTGTTCTCTTATTTGCAGCATAATTTTCGTGATGAAACAATAAACGTCAAACTTGTTACGGGTTAATTTGTCGCTAATAATAGCAAACGATTTACTTTTTCCAAAGAGCCACGCAACGCACGTGAAAATAGTGACCTGTTGATGGCTGTAGTGAGCATCTTGAATTTCATTTTGATTAATCAATCGATAGTTTTCAGCGAAGTCTATTTGAAAAACCACTTCATCAGGCGTAACATTTATCTTTTTATCGTTAAAATATCTTTGCTGGCATTGCTTTACAAAACTATGCAGTTTGAAAATCGGCAGTTGAGCTTCTATTTCACGAATTAGCTCCGCCAATGGAGCGATCGTATAGCTTAACGTTAAACGGTTATCAATTTTTCTCCAATACTTCCATTTACAATTTTTTTCCATTTCTGTATGGAAACGTAGAGGGATCAAATCATGTTCTATATCTCGCACGCAATTCTGGCAATTTTCAGCCATACAATTTTCATTCCGTACATTGCAACAGACTAATTGTAAGAACTTTTAAAATGTATTTGGAAACGTTGGTATAACTTTTGCACAGGACTCCAACAAAAACGCAAAATTTGCGTGCTATTGACAAACACACATATTGTGCGGCATTTTGTCTATTAACTGTATATAGCTAGGTCGGTGCTGATAAAACAAAGCTTTTCCAACACTTCCTATGGTGAATTCGTTTTTGTATAGTTGGTATGCTTCTCCAACAGTCAAAAGCATAAATCGTTTGGGAACTATTTTCCCATCATAGATAACTGTGTCTTTTCGGCCTGGAGCTTGCACTCTTATTCCATCTCGCATGAAGAATTCTTTGATTATGTTAATACTTTCAACTGGACCAAGGTGTTTTTCCTGTCCACGCTTTATAGGTTCCACATATTTCTTATATAAATTTTCAATTATTTCAACTTTTTTGCTTATGTCTTTTGGCAAGGCCTTCTCTACCTTTCCTATAGCTTTACCCAAAGTTTGCCGACATTTATAAGAAGATTCGGGGATAAAGTTACGTACACTTTTATTTATTTCTCCTCTCCTCTTTTGCTGTCGAGTGCGATCTTTTGTTCTTTTTTCTTGAAGAAGTTTTTTGTCTTTTTTGGCTGCATCTGCCATCTTTCTTCGATAGACACGCTGTCTTTCAGCCTCTTTTTTCCGGTACTTCTTCATTTTTTCCTCATTCTTTTTCAACTCCTCCCTCCATTTCTTTGTGATCTCATAGCTACTTTTACCCATCTTAACAAAAAATCTATAATTAACAAATGAACTCTCATACATTTAATTGCAATTGTAGTACTTACAATATCGTACGTGACGAACTTTAGAAGCTTATAAAATTTTTATTACACCAAACTTACGATCAATATTTGTTTGCGACAAATATCTTGCTTTGAACTTTTATTTTGAAACACTTGCGATCGGTCAAATTCAAATGACGTAGACAAATGATGTTTTTGCACTACGTATGTGACATTAGAATAGCATCCAAAGCAAACCCAAAAAAGTACCGCTAATCGATCTCTATATTTTCTCTTTCCTCATGGATCTTGTCTATTGTTGTTGTAACGTTAATTCTAAAGTGTAATTGCAATGTTGCAAATACTTGAATTTAGTCACTACCCGAGTAAAAAAAATTGATCCCGCGCAATATCTAATTATATCCAATTTGATATTGTTTAAGATCTGCTGTAATATCTAGCTGATCCAATTAGATCTCAAAATTGGGTGTATCCAATCATATCGTATTAGATCCCATTGTATATAGAGCAATTCCATATGAAAGCGATCACCTTTTGGACGACCCCTCTCCGATTCTAAAATAAATAGTCTCAATTTTTTTTTTTTTATAGTGACTGGTTTAGTGGTGGTGTACACCACTGTCATGTGACAAAATTGAAGAATTCTTCATAAGGGACCTCATTGAAAGTTGTCGCTACTAAAGCGATCGCAACGAGTGATAGCTCGTTGGAAAGGTATTGAATCAGGCTTTAATTGAAAAATAAAATTTTCATAATTTTTCTCAGAAATTTACCTTTTTTCCCATGAAAATTAAATTTTCCCATGAAAATTAAATTTTCCGATTTTCCACAGAAGCTCCTAAATTTTCCGGCTAATTTTTTTTTTTTTGGATTCCTCATAATTTTTGCTTTAAGAATCAGCAATAAAAAAATGGGCCCCGACTCCTTGTTTGGACAGGAGAGGAGCATTTAAGAGACCACCTTGTTCTCATTGTTTTTATATTTTTTATAATTGAATTATTTGTAATTATTTAACATTGTTTTATTTTATTATTAAAAATACATTTTAAAAATTATTTTACAGTTAAAAATACATTTATGAAGAAAAAATCTTTCTTATTTTGCTGCTTATACTTAATTACAATATTTATTAAAAATTTCAATTGTCTTGGCATCATTATAAAATTAAAGTAACTTTAAATTTAGCACGTCGGCAGACGAAGAGTACCGCTTTACATTAATTGACATATCAGAAATATTTGGTATGAAGCAATGAAACTTTTGCGTTCCAGTTATAGTTTTGACATTATTATATCTGTTTTGAATTCGTCGCTCCATGGCATCGTGTTCTTTTTGAGTGCATAAAACTGTGTTAATGGCAATTTCCTTGCTTTGAATCCACGAAAACAAATGTTGTACATTTAAGATCTGGTCAGTATATGGCCTTTGCAAACTTGCCTTAGTCGCCTTGCGTTTTAGGGTTCCCCCTAACGCATCGCATGGGCCCTTACCGTGGGACGTCGCAAAAAAGTGCCAATCGACCTTGCAGTTTTGTTCTTCTTCAATTATGCAAAGATTGTAAAAATTTTTTTTATTCTTGTACTGAGAAGCCGCGCCGTCTGAGAAAAACGTTACTTTGTCGTTTGCATCGAATTTTGATCTTAAGAATTCAAACAGTTTCATTTGAAATAAATAAACGGACACATAATTATGAGCTAAACTCTCCGCGACAACAACAAGGCTTACGGTCTGTAGTTCGTTATCTTCGTTTTTGAAATAAATGCAAAAAGGATGCACCGTGCACTGGTCGTTTGCCCAGTGATAAGCCTGAATTTCATCCTGAACGAGAAAAGTGTAATTCTCGGCAAAGTCGCTTATCACAATGAATTCATTTTGGGCTAATTTCTCCTTACTTTCCTTTAGAAATTTCGATTGCATCTCGGATATGAAATGGTGCGCCTCCAGTTCATTCAACTTGAATCCGAATTTCTCGATGAATTCCGGAATCTGCTTTACCACGGTCTCAAGGGAACATCTGCCGCTGCTAATTATCCACTGTTTGAAATGCACCTCATGAATTAACAGCTGTTCCAACTTTTCCGCCAAATATTGCTCTAGCTCGTCAATCTTCGGACAATTGTCGCATTTGGACAGATGACAATTTTCCGTGGGGTATGCGCACAACGACTTCGACAGGAGGTCCCTATATGTTTCAATTTCACCATGAAATACTTTCAATTTCTTGCATGGAAAGAACATTAATTTGATGTTTTGATGAAACATGCAAACGCAGAGTGAATGCGTTCCGTGCCTGTCTAATGCCAGCACGCATTCTTTTGGTCGTAGGATGGCAAACTTAGAAAATCCCACTTTTTCTGCTGGGTATTTCTCTTTGAACTGATGGTATGCTTCGGATAGATTACATAATAATAATCTGCGCTGCTTGTGTACTTTTTCTCCATCTTCACGTGTGATAACATAGTCACGTGTACCTGGGCAGGCGCGGCTGTTGTCATCATTGCAGTAAAAATCTTGAATCAATTTCACCGTTGCTTCGCTGAGGGTCCTTGAGCCAAATTTCTTGGTGGGAGTCGCCAATATGCCCTTCTGTCGAACTAATTCTTTGCTTCTTCTCGCGATGTAAAAAGATGTTTGAAACTGTTCAGAAATCTTGCGTATAGACCATGATTGAGGCAGCACAGATAAAATGAGATATTTCTCCGGAAAAGTGGTCGCTAAATTGAATTTTCTTTTCAACTGCTCAATCATTTGTTTGCCGTCATCAACGTCATCTGCTTGACTGCATTCGTTATCAGAGCCTTCATCAAATATTGTCGCGATTGCACTCATAACCTTGCCGTTTTTCTCTTTCCTGTATTTTTCACTTCGCAACTTTCTTTTTGTAATAGGCGATTCACCTAAAGTGGTAATAGCCTCATTCAAAGGACTCAAAGACATATTGACCATCGGATTGTCTGCCTCACTATCAGATGAAACATTTTGTTCAATTGTCATTTCACTCTCGGATTGTGGTTGCATTTGTTTCAATGCATTTGCTTGTTGAGACAAATCGATTTTACACTTATGGCAAATGAATTCTGCTTCTTCACCGTATTGTATATTTAATTCATTCATGTATCGCTTCGAAACACCAGTTAATTTTAATACTTTTATCTTTTTCGAACGATGTCCACTCTTGTTAAACGGATTGCAGCAAAATTTATTCATTTTACTTTAAATTGTCTTTACAGCTTCACTCTTTACTTTACAAAAAAAACACTTTAACACTTTCACGTTTAGTATTCAACTAAAATTTGACTCAGAGTGTGTGAAGTATTTATATTTATTTTTTGGTAAAAAATAGGTAAAAAAAAAATAAGCGATATTTGCTTTTCTTTAATAGGAAAATTTGCGTGAACTACTGGTCATAAAATGTTTTTTAAAGAGGGACTTAATTGGTTACTGCCAATAAGCCGACCACAGGTCATAAAATGTTTTGTAAATTTTTTAAATTACCAGGTAATAAATATTTCACCATATTTATGGAAAATCCGTGTTTTATGACTTGTTTCTGCACGTGTCATTTTAGGCGAAATATTTATTACCTGGTAATTTAAAAAATTTACAAAACATTTTATGACCTGTAGCCTCAGTCGGGTTTGGTGTGCCATTACATGCCACTGCTGCTATTATCCATGGATTTATGGCCGATCTTGTGAAGGCAGGCAGACCATATTCACTACACACTCAACTTGGGGCTCTTAAAAAAAATTGATTTTTTCTTCATAAATGTATTTTTAACTGTAAAATAATTTTTAAAATGTATTTTTAATAATAAAATAAAATAATGTTAAATAATTACAAATAATTCAATTATAAAAAATATAAAAACAATGAGAACAAGGTGGTCTCTTAAATGCTCCTCTCCTGTCCAAACAAGGAGTCGGGGCCCATTTTTTTATTGCTGATTCTTAAAGCAAAAATTATGAGGAATCCAAAAATAAAAAAATTAGCCGGAAAATTTAGGAGCTTCTGTGGAAAATCGGAAAATTAAATTTTCATGGGAAAAAAGGTAAATTTCTAAGAAAAATTAGGAAAATTTTATTTTTTAATTAACTTTTAAAACAACTTTCAATGAGGTCCCTTATGAAGAATTCTTCAATTTTGTCACATGACAGTGGTGTACACCACCACTAAACCAGTCACTATAAAAAAAAAAAAAAATATGTAGGTACATTATTTTTTGCTGGGCAATCGATTGAGACTATTTATTTTAAAATCGGAGAGGGGTCGTCCAAAAATTTGCCAATTTTGATCGTTTTCATATGGAATTGGTCTATATGGGGATAAACTAAGATCAAGTTATATCTCAAAATTGGGAGGTCCAGTGATATCTTTGGGGATAAACCTAGATCTATTTTGATCCGAAAATTGGCGGATCCAGCTATATATTTGCAGATATTTTTAGATCTAATTTGATCCGAAAAATGGCGGATCCAATTAGATCCAGCTATATATTTGGGGATAAACTTAGATCTAATTTGATCTCAATTTTGGCAGATCAAATTAGATCCCGCAATATATTTGTGGATAAACGTATATCTAATTTGATCCGAAAAAGTGGCAGATCGAATTAGATCTAGCTATATATTTGGGGATAAACTTAGATCTAATTTCATCCGAAAAATGGCACATCGAATTAGATCCAGCAATATATTTGTGGATAAACTTAGATATAAATTGATCTGGAAAATGGCAGATCAAATTAGATCCAGCAATATATTTGGGGATAAACTTAGATCTAATTTGATTCGAAAAATGGCAGATCGAAAAAATGGGTTAATCTAATTATATAAAATTAGATTTAATACAAAAAGTTACACTTTAATTGATACCATTAGACAAAAATAACCCAATAAACCATGAAACGATACAGTATCGTTAACGAATTCATATTAAGTATCATATTTGCTATCGTTTATGATTAGGGTTGCCACATGGCCTTGAATGGCCTTGATTGTCAAGTTAATTTAGGTTTTGTCAAGTGCCAAGGTCAAATTTTTTTTGTCAAGTTAAATTGAATTTTTGTCGTATCAGTAGTTAAAAAAAACATGTAAAATTACAAAACTGATGAAATTTGTTACGGTGGGTCTCATACTGCAGGTTTCTACTTAGGTTAATAGTTACCCCAAAAATTTGTTGTTGTTTTGTGTACATTTTTTTGACATTTTATTTTGTTTTTAGTTATGTTAAAGTTAAACCTACAGTATGAGACCCACCGTTAGTGTTTTAATTTTTTTGAGTAGCATTTATTTCTAAACAATAAGAAAAGAAAGATGAACTCCTAAATTCATAAACGCTTTGTAAAATTATAGGAGGTTTATTGAACAAATTTTGTATGAAAATGACGTTTTGTAAACCTGATATAACTTTAGAAAGCATTTATGAATTGAGGGGGAAGTCTGCAGGAAGTCGTTGAAATGTTCAAACTTTAGGCCAAAAAAAATATATAAAATTTTCATAATTCTCGCAACGCCATTTTAAAATTTTAGCATATTTCCTTTTCTGAAACGTAAAAAACCAAAACTTTTTTTTTCATAAATTTATTAAATTGATGATATATTATCAACATAAAATGGCGCTTAAGGTATATCTTTGGTTTTGAGAGCGCGAGTAGACATTTACGAAAGACGGTTTTCCTTAAAAATCGGTAAACAATAATTTTACTGGGACAATAAAAACCTTAAGTGCTATTTTATTTTGATTATATGTATATCATCCATTTAATAAATTTATAAAAAAAAAGTTTTGGTTTTTTACGTATCAAAAAAAAATATGTTAAAATTCCAAATAGACGATTCGAAAACTATGGAAAGTTTATATATTTTTTGGCCTAAAATTTGAAAATGTCAGCGACTTCTTGCAGACTTCATCTTTTTCTTCTTATTATACAGGAAAAATTGCTACAAAAGAAAAAATAAAATACTAATCAATTTCGTCAATTTATGTCCAAACTTCATTGGCTAGTAGCACTATCGAGTTTGTCCCCGAAAATTACAAAAAAAAACCGAATTTTTTTTATGAATCTTAATAAAATTGCGAGTGTATTCAAAAATTATAAATTTTTATATTAAGAATCACCCTACTGCACACTAGACCGTACCTCAAAAACACATTTCACCACACACCCACCAATATGAAGTATTTTTGCAAGGCAATTTCAAAAACTATTTTTTTTTTTTTGGCCGAACGTAGGGGTTGCCTTTTTCAATTTTTCGTTATAGCTGCGGTATTTAAAATCGGATTTTAAAGTGTCAAATATCGATTTTTTGCCTCGAGGAGACCAGGAAAAATCCAATGAAAAAAAATTTAAAAAGGCGACCCCTACGTTCGGCAACCAATATATAAAAAAAATTCTACTGCGTTTATCAAAAAACTTCTTATTCTTAATTTAATCGTTAAAGATATCATATGTATTTCTTTATTTCGATATTTTCAATGATATCATATTTTCATAGAATGGTTAAAATAACGACAAAAATTTTGCAATATGACTGCCTGAAATTTTCGATATCAAAACGATATCGTTATTTCATGAAAAAACGATATCATTAACGAATGTGCACTTTTCTTCACAGTACCTATTACTTATGAATCGTTAATGATATCATTCTCGGACAAACGTATCGTCGAAATGATATCGTTACGAATTCGAAACGATATCGTTTGGTTTGTTGAGTTGTGACTCTCGTTTAAGTAAGTCGGTTTTTTTCTAATGCGGTCTGATAACTTTTGTGCTCGTTGCTTTGAAGCAGTTGGGAATATCTGTCTCAAATGCATAATTTGTGGTGGAATTTATCATAAGTCATGTTCTGGCATTGACAGTGAAGATGGTTTTAAATTGTTACAATCTTCGAAAAACATTGTATATAATTGCAGTGATTGTGTTAATGCTGCTAAAGATTTGATTGCTGTAATTTCAAATTTATCTAAAGAAATAAGAGAATTAAAAACTTTAGTTCTTGCTAATGTAAACAATAATAATATAAGTGAGAGTCTTGCTTTAAGAAATAAACCAACTCTTGCTAAATCAAGGTCAATTTCTAAAAACAATGCTAATGTACAAAAAAGAGAACGTTCACCTTTGCGTTGTTCCATTGCATCTACTTCTGCTAATCATAGTTCTTTAAATCTCTCTGATGGCCATCGTGTAAACTCTATTAATAATTTTGTTGTTGGTAATGAAGATAATAATACTTCTAACTCTGTTGCTGATTTTGCTGCTGCTGTTTTAAATCCTACTAGCACATACACAAATAGTGATGTTAGTACAATGGTAAACAATGATAATGCGTGTTCTATTTCTCACGCATCTGTCGATACAGCTAGTTGTGCTGCTACTGCAATGTCGTTAGCTGAGAGTGATATCCCAGTAAACAATTTGGAGTGGAGTAAGCCCATTAACAGAAAGAAGAGTAAACGTGTTGTTTTTGGTGACAGCAATAATAATGATTTAGATGTTGTGGCTAATAAGAAATGGGTGCATTTATCCTGGTTTAAGCCCACTGTTACGGAGGATCAAATTTTGGCTTATGTAGTGATATACACTAATGTTGAATTAAAAAATTTGGAATGTTATAAGTTAGTAAAGAGGGATGTGGATTTAAGTGCTTTAAAAAAAATTTCATTTAAATTGGGTATATCTGCTGCGTTTTACAATGAGCTTTTTAAGCCGTCATTATGGCCATCTAATGTCAGAATTCGTCCATTTGATTTTTTTCCAAAATCTCGCACATTAGAGATCAACACATAAGTACTAATGCTAGTAAATTCAACAAGCTTAATATATATTATCAAAATATGGGTGGTATGCGAACTAAACAGGATCTAGTGTATGCTGCTTCATCACAAGCTGATTTTGATGTTATTATCTTAGTGGAAAATTGGCTAAATTCTGAATTCTTTGATGAGGAGTTTTTTGATACGACTGCATACCGTATTTATCGTAAAGATAGAGACTATGCTAAATTAAAATGTGTAAAAGGTGGTGGTGTAATTATAGCTGTTAAAAGAAATCTATTGTCATCATCCTGTATCCTGTCAATTTCGGATTCAATAATTGATCAATTCTGCATATCTATGTTGGGAGTAAATGGTAATATTCTCCTTAATGTATCTTACATCCCCCCGAACAGTCTTGATAATTTATATGCTGCACATATTCAGAATATTGTAGACTTAGCATCTAGGTATATTGATTATGAAATAGTTATTTTTGGTGATTTTAATCTAAGTAAAGTCATTTGGTCTTTAGTGCCTGAATCTGAATTTCTAAGTCCTTCTAATGTAAATAGTACATCTGAAATCAATTTAATTGATAGTTTTTTTAGTTTGAATTTAATTCAAGTAAACAAGTTCTTTAATCGGTTAGATAGAATGCTAGATCTTGTTATACCCTACACCACTATGTGGTCAGGGTATTATAAGTTTGTGCTGATGTTTGTAACACCAAAAAATATTGGTCGTAGACCCACCTTATAGTATACCGATCGGTTCAGAATTTTTTTTTATTTCGATTTAACGATGTCCGTCTGTCCGTCCGTCTGTCTGTCTGTCCATGCAATCTTGTGCGCACTCTACAGGTCGCAACTATTAAGATATTTTGATGAAATTTGGTACGCAGACCTATGTTGGCCCAAGGACGAACAAGTTTGATTTTTTTGAACATCGGTCCATGTTTAGACCTAGTGCCCATATAAGGGTCCTACCAAAATTATATTGTTTATACGCTGCAGGTCGTAAATATTAAGATATTTTGACGAAATTTGGTACACAGACCTATGTTAGCCCAATAACGCAGCCTATTGATTTTGGTGAACATCGGTCCATGTTTAGACCTAGTGTCCATATAAGGGTCCTACCAAAATTATACTGTTTATACGATGCAGGTCGTAAATATTAAGATATTTTGATGAAATTTGGTACACAGCCCTACATTGGCCCAATAACGCAGCCTATTGATTTTGGTGAACATCGGTCCATGTTTAGACCTAGTGCCCATATAAGGGTTCTACCAAAATTATACTGTTTATACGCTGCAGGTCGTAAATATTAAGATATTTTGATGAAATTTGGTACACAGACCTATATTGGCCCAATAACGCAGCCTATTGATTTTGGTGAACATCGGTCCATGTTTAGACCTAGTGCCCATATAAGGGTCCTACCAAAATTATACTGTTTATACGCTGCAGGTCGTAAATATTAAGATATTTTGATGAAATTTGGTACACAGACCTACATTGGCCCAATAACGCAGCCTATTGATTTTGGTGAACATCGGTCCATGTTTAGACCTAGTGCCCATATAAGGGTCCTACCAAAATTATAATGTTTATACGCTGCAGGTCGCAAATATTAAGATATTTTGATGAAATTTGGTACACAGACCTATATTGGCCCAATAACGCAGCCTATTGATTTTGGTGAACATCGGTCTATGTTTAGACCTAGTGCCCATATAAGGGTCCTACCAAAATTATAATGTTTATACGCTGCAGGTCGCAAATATTAAGATATTTTGATGAAATTTGGTACATAGACCTATGTTGGCCCAAGGACGAAGCCTATTGATTTTGGCGAACATCGGTCCATGTTTAGAACTAGTGCCCATATAAGGGTCCCCCCAAAATTATATTGTTTATACGCTGCAGGTCGCAAATATTAAGATATTTTGATGAAATTTGGTACATAGACCTATGTTGGCCCAAGGACGAAGCCTATTGATTTTGGTAAACATCGGTCCATGTTTAGAACTAGTGCCCATGTAAGGGTCCCCCCAAAATTGGCTTGGTTACAAACTGCAGGTCGCAAATATTAAGATATTTTAATGAAATTTGGTGCGCTGACTCACATTATAGAAAATTTTGACATAAGCCCCATTTTAACCCATTCGAATTTCGGATCCAAACAATACACCAGACTGGTGTAGGGTATTGTATAGTCGGCATGCCCGACTTTAACCTTTTTACTCGTTTTTATTTCTAAAGATATGAAGTTTTTTATTGATGAGTGCAATTTGCCTTTTTGTAGATCAGATATGCATCATGTACCGTTACTATTAAGTCTTGAGTTTTATTCTTATTGTAAAGTAAATGATAATGGTTTTCTTGGTTATGATTTTAAAAATTGTAACTTTGATCTCATTAATAAGTTAATTCAGGATGTAGATTGGCTACAATTGTTTTATAATCGAAATGTTTCGGATTGTTATGAGATACTTGTTAATATTATTAATGAATTATGTGTTAGTTATATTCCTCTGTTAAAGCCCAGAATACATAAGTTACCGTGGTATACCAAAGGTTTAAAAAAGTTGAAAAATTTACGCAACAAGCACTACAAACTATATAAATCCACAGATGATTCGAATCATAAACAGTTATATGAACATTATTTAAGAGAATTTAATTTTCTTAATAAATTTTTATATAAGCAATATATAATAAGCTTTGAAAATAATATTAGGGAAAATCCTAAATCTTTTTGGAATTTTATAAATTCTAAAAGAACAAATTCGGAATATCCGTCTAAAATGTTTTATGGTGATAATTTCTCAAATTCAACATCGGAGGCTGTAAATCTTTTTGCTCAATTTTTTAGCTCTAATTTTGTTTCGGGTGCTAATTCTAACTCTCTTTTGAGCTCTTCTGTTGGTAAATGTTTAAATTTTGGAGCGTTACAATTAACAGAAGATGATATTATCTTTGGTATTTCTAAATTAAAATCTACGCATAAAATTGATGGAGATGGTATTTCTGCATTTTTTATTGAAAATTGTGCGACATCTTTAATAACACCATTGTTAAAAATTTTTAATAATTCTTTGACGAATGGCAGGTGGAAGGTTACATTGATAACCCCTGTATTTAAATCGGGTGCAAAGGATAATATTGCTAATTATAGGCCAATATCGAAGTTATGTAATGTATCTAAGATTTTTGAACATATTGTTTTTGAGAAAATTTATTTTTCTGTCAAAAGTATAATTTCATCTGAACAACATGGTTTTGTCAGAGGTCGTTCTACGGTTACTAATTTAGTGACATTTTCTCAATATTGTTTATCGAACATTGAACGTGGTTTTCAGATAGATACAATCTATACTGATCTGTCTAAGGCATTTGACAGAGTATCACATAGGATTCTTGTACAAAAGCTTGAATTGTTAGGTTTTCATTCCACTTTTTTGGATTGGATTAGGTCATATTTATTAAATAGAATTTGTTATGTTTTTGTTGATTCGGTTAAATCGTATTCCTATCCAGCTCTCTCTGGAGTTCCCCAGGGTAGTATTTTAGGCCCTTTATTGTTTATATTGTTTATTAATGATATAACATCGGTAGTGAATTGGTCTGAAGTTTTGCTTTATGCTGATGATCTGAAAATATTTTTGCGGGTTAGCTCACAATTAGATTTTTTTCATTTACAGAAGGATTTAGATGCTATTGTAAATTGATGTTTTCAAAATTTTTTGGAAATCAATATTCCCAAATGCAATTATGTTTGTTTCTATAAATCTAGAACCCCTGTTTTTAACTCGTATTCAATAAATGATATGTCTTTGAATGTGGTTGATAAAGTAACTGACTTGGGAATTATCTTTGATTCTCAATTTACATTTATTAATTATATAGATTCTATTGTTCCGAAGGCGTATTCGTTGCTAGCTTTTATTAAGAGGAACTCTCGGGATTTTTCTAATTTGTTTACTCTAAAGTTACTTTACACATCTTTAGTTAGGTCCAAAATGGAGTATGGCAGTATAGTTTGGAGTCCTCTTTTTAGAGTTCATTGTTCTAGACTTGAAAGAGTTCAAAAAAAGTTTATAAAATTTGCTTTTAATTCTATTCAATTCATTGAACCTCAACCCACTTATGTTGTGAAGTGTAGTTTTATTCATTTGGAAATCCTTGAAAATAGAAGAGCTCATTTGTTGATTATGTTCCTTTACAAACTGATTTGTGGTCTGGTTGATAGTCCGAATTTGCTTGATTTTATAAATTTTAAAGTCCCTGATTTGCGTTTACGTCATAATGATGTTTTTTTTGTACCGCTTCATAGAACTAATTATGCTTTGAATATGCCTATTATTCGGGCTTTAAATGAATTTAATATAATTTCTAATCTTGAGGCTTTAAAAGAAGGAAATAAACTCTCACATGTTAAATTAGATTTTAGTGATAGTTTGCATACATTTGGTAACATGTTAGATTTAATTTATTTCTAGTTTTAAGTTTCTAGTCTGTAAGGAATTTTGTACTTTCCATAGACTCAAATAAATAAATAAATAAATAAATAAATAAATAAATAAATAAATAAATAAATAAATAAATAAATAAATAAATAAATAAACAAATAAATAAATAAATAAATAAATAAATAAATAAATAAATAAATAAATAAATAAATAAATAAATAAATAAATAAATAAATAAATAAATAAATAAATAAATAAATAAATAAATAAATAAATAAATAAATAAATAAATAAATAAATAAATAAATAAATAAATAAATAAATAAATAAATAAATAAATAAATAAATAAATAAATAAATAAATAAATAAATAAATAAATAAATAAATAAATAAATAAATAAATAAATAAATAAATAAATAAATAAATAAATAAATAAATAAATAAATAAATAAATAAATAAATAAATAAATAAATAAATAAATAAATAAATAAATAAATAAATAAATAAATAAATAAATAAATAAATAAATAAATAAATAAATAAATAAATAAATAAATAAATAAATAAATAAATAAATAAATAAATAAATAAATAAATAAATAAATAAATAAATAAATAAATAAATAAATAAATAAATAAATAAATAAATAAATAAATAAATAAATAAATAAATAAATAAATAAATAAATAAATAAATAAATAAATAAATAAATAAATAAATAAATAAATAAATAAATAAATAAATAAATAAATAAATAAATAAATAAATAAATAAATAAATAAATAAATAAATAAATAAATAAATAAATAAATAAATAAATAAATAAATAAATAAATAAATAAATAAATAAATAAATAAATAAATAAATAAATAAATAAATAAATAAATAAATAAATAAATAAATAAATAAATAAATAAATAAATAAATAAATAAATAAATAAATAAATAAATAAATAAATAAATAAATAAATAAATAAATAAATAAATAAATAAATAAATAAATAAATAAATAAATAAATAAATAAATAAATAAATAAATAAATAAATAAATAAATAAATAAATAAATAAATAAATAAATAAATAAATAAATAAATAAATAAATAAATAAATAAATAAATAAATAAATAAATAAATAAATAAATAAATAAATAAATAAATAAATAAATAAATAAATAAATAAATAAATAAATAAATAAATAAATAAATAAATAAATAAATAAATAAATAAATAAATAAATAAATAAATAAATAAATAAATAAATAAATAAATAAATAAATAAATAAATAAATAAATAAATAAATAAATAAATAAATAAATAAATAAATAAATAAATAAATAAATAAATAAATAAATAAATAAATAAATAAATAAATAAATAAATAAATAAATAAATAAATAAATAAATAAATAAATAAATAAATAAATAAATAAATAAATAAATAAATAAATAAATAAATAAATAAATAAATAAATAAATAAATAAATAAATAAATAAATAAATAAATAAATAAATAAATAAATAAATAAATAAATAAATAAATAAATAAATAAATAAATAAATAAATAAATAAATAAATAAATAAATAAATAAATAAATAAATAAATAAATAAATAAATAAATAAATAAATAAATAAATAAATAAATAAATAAATAAATAAATAAATAAATAAATAAATAAATAAATAAATAAATAAATAAATAAATAAATAAATAAATAAATAAATAAATAAATAAATAAATAAATAAATAAATAAATAAATAAATAAATAAATAAATAAATAAATAAATAAATAAATAAATAAATAAATAAATAAATAAATAAATAAATAAATAAATAAATAAATAAATAAATAAATAAATAAATAAATAAATAAATAAATAAATAAATAAATAAATAAATAAATAAATAAATAAATAAATAAATAAATAAATAAATAAATAAATAAATAAATAAATAAATAAATAAATAAATAAATAAATAAATAAATAAATAAATAAATAAATAAATAAATAAATAAATAAATAAATAAATAAATAAATAAATAAATAAATAAATAAATAAATAAATAAATAAATAAATAAATAAATAAATAAATAAATAAATAAATAAATAAATAAATAAATAAATAAATAAATAAATAAATAAATAAATAAATAAACAAATAAATAAATAAATAAATAAATAAATAAATAAATAAATAAATTCATTCAGATATCGCTCAGATTGCATTAAACGGTCCATTCTATTGAAATTATTTCTTGATTATCATTATGTCACATCCAATCTCTATATATAAAAGAATAACGTGACTGACTGACTGACTGACTGACTGACTCAACATCGCCCAGCCCAAACCGCTGAAGCTAGGAAGTTGAAATTTGGTATGTAGGTTCCTCTTTCGGCGTAGACGTCCGCTAAGACGGGATTTTTGGAAATTCCTACCGGAACGGGCAAAAAGGGGAAAAGTCTCCCCCTTGGCGGCCTGCCAAAACCCCTTTGGCTAGAAAGCTGAAATTTAGGATATGTGTTCGTTGGAGCATGGGCTAACTTTTCTGGAAAGTACTTTCTGGAATTTTGGACAGGGACGTTGTAAAAATGGGGATTAAAAAGGGGAAAAAGGCCCCCCTTGACGGCCTGCCCAAACCGCTGGAGGTAGGAAGTTGAAATTTGGTATAAAGGTTCCTCCACTATCGTAGACATCCACCAAGACGGGAGTTTTGGAAATTTTTACAGGGACGGGCAAAAAGGGGAAAAAGTCTCCCCCTTGACGGCCTGCCCAAACCGCTGGAGGTAGGAAGTTGAAATTTGGTATAAAGGTTCCTCCACTATCGTAGACATCCACCAAGACGGGAGTTTTGGAAATTTTTACAGGGACGTGCAAAAAGAGGAAAAAGTCTCCCCCTTGACGGCCTGCTCAAACTGCTGGAGCTATGAAGTTGAAATTTGGTATGTAGGTTCCTCGACCGGTGTAGACGTCAGTTGAGACGGCATTTTTGGAAATTCTTATCGGGAGGGGCAAAAAGGGGACAAAAAAAGTACCTTTTTCCAAAAAAGTACCTTTTCCCAAAAAAAGTACCTTTTCCCAAAAAAAGTACCTTTTCCCAAAAAAAGTACCTTTTTCCAAAAAAAGTACCTTTTTCCAAAAAAAGTACCTTTTTCCAAAAAAGTACCTTTTTCCGAAAAAAGTACCTTTTTCCAAAAAAAAGTACCTTTTTCCAAAAAAAGTACCTTTTTCCAAAAAAAGTACCTTTTTCAAAAAAAAGTACCTTTTTCAAAAAAAAGTACCTTTTTCAAAAAAAAGTACCTTTTTCAAAAAAAAGTACCTTTTTCCAAAAAAAAATTCTTTTTTCCAAAAAAAGTACCTTTTTCCAAAAAAAGTACCTTTTTCCAAAAAAAGTACCTTTTTCCAAAAAAAGTACCTTTTTCCAAAAAAAAGTACCTTTTTCCAAAAAAACTACCTTTTTCCAAAAAAAGCACCTATTTCGAAAAAAAGTACCCTTTTCCAAAAAAAAGTACCTTTTTCCAAAAAAAGTACCTTTTTCCAAAAAAAGTACCTTTTTCCAAAAAAAGTACCTTTTTCCAAAAAAAAGTACCTTTTTCCAAAAAAAGTACCTTTTTCCAAAAAAAGTACCTTTTTCCAAAAAAAGTACCTTTTTCCAAAAAAAGTACCTTTTTCCAAAAAAAGTACCTTTTTCCAAAAAAAGTACCTATTTCCAAAAAAAAGTACCCTTTGCCAAAAAAAGTACCTTTTTCCAAAAAAAGTACCTTTTTCCAAAAAAATTACATTTTTCCAAAAAAAGTACCTTTTTTCAAAAAAAGTACCTTTTTCCAAAAAAAGTACCTTTTCCCGAAAAAAGTACCTTTTCCCGAAAAAAGTACCTTTTTCCAAAAAAAGTACCTTTTTCCAAAAAAAATTCCTTTTTCCAAAAAAGTACCTTTTTCCAAAAAAAGCACCTTTTTCCAAAAAAAAAAGTACCTTTTTTAAAAAAAGTACCTTTTTCTAAAAAAATGTACCTTTTCCAAAAAAAAAAGTACCTTTTCCAAAAAAAGTACCTTTTTCCAAAAAAGTACCTTTTTCCAAAAAAAGTACTTTTTTCCAAAAAAAGGACCTTTTTCAAAAAAAAGTACCTTTTTCCAAAAAAAAGTACCTTTTTCCAAAAAAAAGTACCTTTTTCCAAAAAAAATACCTATTTCGAAAAAAAGTACCCTTTTCCAAAAAAAAGTACCTTTTTCCAAAAAAAGTACCTTTTTCCAAAAAAGTACCTTTTTCCAAAAAAAGTACGTTTTTCCAAAAAAAGTACCTTTTTCCAAAAAAAGTACCTTTTTCCAAAAAAAAAACCTTATTAAAAAAAAAACCTTTTCCAAAAAAAGTACCTTTTTCCAAAAAAAGTACCTTTTTCCAAAAAAAATTCCTTTTTCCAAAAAAGTACCTTTTTCCAAAAAAAGTACATTTTTCCAAAAAAAAGTACCTTTTTTAAGAAAAGTACCTTTTTCCAAAAAATTTACCTTTTTCTAAAAAAATGAACCTTTTCCAAAAAAAAGGACCTTTTCCAAAAAAAGTACCTTTTCCCAAAAAACATACATTTTTCCAAAAAAAAAATACATTTTTCAAAAAAAAGTACCTCTTCCAAGAAAAAGTACCTTTTCCCAAAAAAGTACCTTTTTCTAAAAAAATTTTCCTTTTCCCAAAAAACATACATTTTTTCAAAAAAATACCTTTTTCAAAAAAAGTACCTTTTCCAAAAAAAAGTACCTTTTCCCAAAAAAAGTACCTTTTTCTAAAAAAATATTCCTTTTCCAAAAGAAGTACCTTTTCCAAAAAAAGTACCGTTTTCCAAAAAACATAAATTTTTCCAAAAAAAAAACACCTTTTAAAAAAAATACCTTTTCCAAAAAAAGTACAAATAAAGTACTTTGTAAAAACAAAGTATCTTTTTCCAAAAAATTTCGTTTTTCCAAAAAGTACCATTTAAAATAATATATAATTTAAAAAAAAACTACTTTTTTCCCTCCCCCACGGATATCTCTACTAAAACAAGGTTTCTTGATATTCGGCATAGAAGTGCCTACCGGAACGGGCAAAAAGGTGAAAAGTCTCCACATAAACAGTCTCACAAATTGGAAAAGTGCCTGCCCAAACCACTGGAGGTAAGAAATTTGGTATAAAGGTTCCTCCACAGTAGTAGACATCGACTAAGTTTGTATTTTTGGAATTCCCTACAGGATATCCCAAAATGAAACTCGGTATGTGAGTTCCTCCTTCTGTGTAGGCGTCCGCTTAGACGGAATTTTTGAAATTCCTATCGGGAGGGGAAATAAGGTAAAAGTCTCCTCCTGACGGCTTGCCCAATCCCTTTTGGTCAACCTAAAATTTTAAATATGTATTCCTTGGAGTAGGACTAACTCACCGGCAACGTAATTTTTCTATTTTGGAACAGCAACATAGTAAAAATGGTGGTTGAAAGGGAAAAATGTCCCCAATAACGGCCTGCCCAAACCGCTTAGGCAATGCAGTTGAAATTTGGTATGAATGTTCCTCATCCATCGCAGATAGCCGCGAAGATGGAATTTTTGTAAATTCCTAAAGGGAGGGGCAAAAAGAAGAAAAGCCTCACCTTGGGGGCCGGTAAAAACCCCTTCGGCTAGAAATCTGAAGATTAAAATGTGGGTCCCTGGAGTAAGGGCTAACTTATTAGAAAGATACTTTTTTGAATTTTGGACAGGGTCGTTATAAAATGGGGGCTCAAAAAGGGAAAGTTGCCCCTTAACGACCTGTCCAAACTGCTGCAACTAGGAACCTGCAATTCGGTACTTAGGTTCCTCATCCAGCCTAATTCCAACCGGGAGGGACAAAAAAAGAAAAAGTGTCCCCCTTGACAGCATGCTCAAACTGCTGGAACAAGGAAGCTGAAATTCCCTGTCGATGGATTTTCGGAAATTCCTACCGAGAGGGGCACAAATAGTAAAAGTTGGCTAGAAACCTGAAATGTAAAACATATGTTACTTCGAGTATGGGCTTTTTGGACCGGGAAGGTGGTTTTTGGACAGGGACATTGCAAAAATGGGGATTAATGAAGCGAAAAGTGCGGCTTAAAGGCCTGCCCAAACCGCTGGAGGTAGGAAGTTGAAATTTGGTATTAAAGTTCCTCCTCTATTGTAGACATCCGCTAAGATGAGATTTTTGGAAATTCATACCGTGAGGGGTAAAAAGGGAAAAAACTTCCCCCTTGACGCCTGGCCAAACTGCTGGATATAGAGACCTAAAATTATGTATGTAGTAGGTTCCTCCTCCAACGCAGACGTCCTCTAAGACGGAATTTTTGGAAATTCCTACCGGGAGGGGTAAAAACGGAATAATTCTCCCCCTTGATGGCCTAACCGAACCCTTCGGCTAGAAACCTGTAATATATAATATGTTTTCCTTGGAGTATGGGCTAACTTATCGACAAGGCATTTCTAGGACTTTGGACAGGAACGTGGTAAAAATGGTGGTTCAAAAGGGGAAAATTGCCCCCCCCCCCTTAACGTCTGCGTCTTTAGCTAGAAACCTAAAACTTAAAGAACAAGTGTATATGAAACACTAAAATTAAGAAACTAAATAGGAAACGAGTGGAATGAAACACTACACAAGTGGAATGAAATGGATATAAACGTTGAACGAGTAGAATTGAAATTATAGAGAATGCAAATGGATTGGAAGAGGGAATGACCTGTTCAAACACTATCCACGGAATATGAAACTTATGTAGCATTGAAACTTACTCTCGAAAAAGTTAAACAAATTTTCTAAAAGAGAAAAAACCTTAGAAAAGGAATGGAACTTATATATTCCGATATTTAAACTTCATGTAACGAAGCACCGGTGGAAGAAACCGACGCAGTAAATTTTCCAACTGAATTTGTGAATTTACTTGAATTGCCAGGTCTACCTTTACATAAACTGGAATTAAAAAAAAAACTTTAAGACACGGTAACAACGTAGCGGGCTTTGCCCGCTATTTTTAATATTATAAAATGCTTTCCAACCCTGCTTTAAGTTATTTATTTTCATTCAAAACACAAATGAACAAAACTACTTACGGGTCTATCTACCTAAGTTCGCACTTTACCAAATTATCTTAACATACACACGTATATTGCAATTTATTATGGATTCATTACTAACAATCCACTTTCATGAGAAAAAGTGATCAAATATTTATTTATTTTAAACCCATATCGTACGTTACATAAAACGGAAGTCACTTTGCGGTGCATGTAAAAATATGCGAAAATCTGCGAATTGTATGAAGATTTTTTGTTATTGTAATTTTTTAAACTAAGCCAAGTACTTTTCCTTTAGAATACGTATCTTTTAAATAAAAACAAATTTTTTGATGATTTTATAATGAACAAATTTTAATATCGTTCGTGACATACCGTACGTGACAGTTTTTTCTCTTATATGATTCTTAAGTAATAAAATATATGTTTTGTAACTATATGCATACAAAAACTTAAAAATAAACAAAAAATAATTATTCAGTGATAAAAGAAATAAAAACAATAAAGAGTCAAATTCATTTCTTACTATGTACTTGGATTCTAAGTTTTCGCCGCCACTTTAGCATTCTACATACTAATTAAATTGTAATTTTGTCTCTTAATGAAAATGCAGTTCGAGAAATATTTATATACTGACTATCGTGATATGAAAACGTATGAAGTTTTTTTATTTTTGGAATTGGCTGGACATTTTCCCATCTTTCATTAAGAATGGAAGAAAATGTTTCAATCTCTTCGGCAGCAACATACAACAAATTAACTCCTTCCACATATTTATGAGCACATTCATAAAATGAGAAAGCATCTGGCAATATTAATTTATTTGCTTTCACAACTTGCCAGACCTTTCTTTTAACAATTGCAATTTGCAACATCACCTTTACAATGTGATGTTGCAAAGAAGTTCCATTCTAAATATTTGCAGCTAAATTCGTTTATGAAAGAAGGAATACTTTTCAATATGAATTTGTTTTTGAACTGAGCGCTACTCCCATCGGAAAATATGTAAATAGATGATATGTCTTCATATTGTTCTCTTATTTGCAGCATAATTTTCGTGATGAAACAATAAACGTCAAACTTGTTACGGGTTAATTTGTCGCTAATAATAGCAAACGATTTACTTTTTCCAAAGAGCCACGCAACGCACGTGAAAATAGTGACCTGTTGATGGCTGTAGTGAGCATCTTGAATTTCATTTTGATTAATCAATCGATAGTTTTCAGCGAAGTCTATTTGAAAAACCACTTCATCAGGCGTAACATTTATCTTTTTATCGTTAAAATATCTTTGCTGGCATTGCTTTACAAAACTATGCAGTTTGAAAATCGGCAGTTGAGCTTCTATTTCACGAATTAGCTCCGCCAATGGAGCGATCGTATAGCTTAACGTTAAACGGTTATCAATTTTTCTCCAATACTTCCATTTACAATTTTTTTCCATTTCTGTATGGAAACGTAGAGGGATCAAATCATGTTCTATATCTCGCACGCAATTCTGGCAATTTTCAGCCATACAATTTTCATTCCGTACATTGCAACAGACTAATTGTAAGAACTTTTAAAATGTATTTGGAAACGTTGGTATAACTTTTGCACAGGACTCCAACAAAAACGCAAAATTTGCGTGCTATTGACAAACACACATATTGTGCGGCATTTTGTCTATTAACTGTATATAGCTAGGTCGGTGCTGATAAAACAAAGCTTTTCCAACACTTCCTATGGTGAATTCGTTTTTGTATAGTTGGTATGCTTCTCCAACAGTCAAAAGCATAAATCGTTTGGGAACTATTTTCCCATCATAGATAACTGTGTCTTTTCGGCCTGGAGCTTGCACTCTTATTCCATCTCGCATGAAGAATTCTTTGATTATGTTAATACTTTCAACTGGACCAAGGTGTTTTTCCTGTCCACGCTTTATAGGTTCCACATATTTCTTATATAAATTTTCAATTATTTCAACTTTTTTGCTTATGTCTTTTGGCAAGGCCTTCTCTACCTTTCCTATAGCTTTACCCAAAGTTTGCCGACATTTATAAGAAGATTCGGGGATAAAGTTACGTACACTTTTATTTATTTCTCCTCTCCTCTTTTGCTGTCGAGTGCGATCTTTTGTTCTTTTTTCTTGAAGAAGTTTTTTGTCTTTTTTGGCTGCATCTGCCATCTTTCTTCGATAGACACGCTGTCTTTCAGCCTCTTTTTTCCGGTACTTCTTCATTTTTTCCTCATTCTTTTTCAACTCCTCCCTCCATTTCTTTGTGATCTCATAGCTACTTTTACCCATCTTAACAAAAAATCTATAATTAACAAATGAACTCTCATACATTTAATTGCAATTGTAGTACTTACAATATCGTACGTGACGAACTTTAGAAGCTTATAAAATTTTTATTACACCAAACTTACGATCAATATTTGTTTGCGACAAATATCTTGCTTTGAACTTTTATTTTGAAACACTTGCGATCGGTCAAATTCAAATGACGTAGACAAATGATGTTTTTGCACTACGTATGTGACATTAGAATAGCATCCAAAGCAAACCCAAAAAAGTACCGCTAATCGATCTCTATATTTTCTCTTTCCTCATGGATCTTGTCTATTGTTGTTGTAACGTTAATTCTAAAGTGTAATTGCAATGTTGCAAATACTTGAATTTAGTCACTACCCGAGTAAAAAAAATTGATCCCGCGCAATATCTAATTATATCCAATTTGATATTGTTTAAGATCTGCTGTAATATCTAGCTGATCCAATTAGATCTCAAAATTGGGTGTATCCAATCATATCGTATTAGATCCCATTGTATATAGAGCAATTCCATATGAAAGCGATCACCTTTTGGACGACCCCTCTCCGATTCTAAAATAAATAGTCTCAATTTTTTTTTTTTTATAGTGACTGGTTTAGTGGTGGTGTACACCACTGTCATGTGACAAAATTGAAGAATTCTTCATAAGGGACCTCATTGAAAGTTGTCGCTACTAAAGCGATCGCAACGAGTGATAGCTCGTTGGAAAGGTATTGAATCAGGCTTTAATTGAAAAATAAAATTTTCATAATTTTTCTCAGAAATTTACCTTTTTTCCCATGAAAATTAAATTTTCCCATGAAAATTAAATTTTCCGATTTTCCACAGAAGCTCCTAAATTTTCCGGCTAATTTTTTTTTTTTTGGATTCCTCATAATTTTTGCTTTAAGAATCAGCAATAAAAAAATGGGCCCCGACTCCTTGTTTGGACAGGAGAGGAGCATTTAAGAGACCACCTTGTTCTCATTGTTTTTATATTTTTTATAATTGAATTATTTGTAATTATTTAACATTGTTTTATTTTATTATTAAAAATACATTTTAAAAATTATTTTACAGTTAAAAATACATTTATGAAGAAAAAATCTTTCTTATTTTGCTGCTTATACTTAATTACAATATTTATTAAAAATTTCAATTGTCTTGGCATCATTATAAAATTAAAGTAACTTTAAATTTAGCACGTCGGCAGACGAAGAGTACCGCTTTACATTAATTGACATATCAGAAATATTTGGTATGAAGCAATGAAACTTTTGCGTTCCAGTTATAGTTTTGACATTATTATATCTGTTTTGAATTCGTCGCTCCATGGCATCGTGTTCTTTTTGAGTGCATAAAACTGTGTTAATGGCAATTTCCTTGCTTTGAATCCACGAAAACAAATGTTGTACATTTAAGATCTGGTCAGTATATGGCCTTTGCAAACTTGCCTTAGTCGCCTTGCGTTTTAGGGTTCCCCCTAACGCATCGCATGGGCCCTTACCGTGGGACGTCGCAAAAAAGTGCCAATCGACCTTGCAGTTTTGTTCTTCTTCAATTATGCAAAGATTGTAAAAATTTTTTTTATTCTTGTACTGAGAAGCCGCGCCGTCTGAGAAAAACGTTACTTTGTCGATTGCATCGAATTTTGATCTTAAGAATTCAAACAGTTTCATTTGAAATAAATAAACGGACACATAATTATGAGCTAAACTCTCCGCGACAACAACAAGGCTTACGGTCTGTAGTTCGTTATCTTCGTTTTTGAAATAAATGCAAAAAGGATGCACCGTGCACTGGTCGTTTGCCCAGTGATAAGCCTGAATTTCATCCTGAACGAGAAAAGTGTAATTCTCGGCAAAGTCGCTTATCACAATGAATTCATTTTGGGCTAATTTCTCCTTACTTTCCTTTAGAAATTTCGATTGCATCTCGGATATGAAATGGTGCGCCTCCAGTTCATTCAACTTGAATCCGAATTCCTCGATGAATTCCGGAATCTGCTTTACCACGGTCTCAAGGGAACATCTGCCGCTGCTAATTATCCACTGTTTGAAATGCACCTCATGAATTAACAGCTGTTCCAACTTTTCCGCCAAATATTGCTCTAGCTCGTCAATCTTCGGACAATTGTCGCATTTGGACAGATGACAATTTTCCGTGGGGTATGCGCACAACGACTTCGACAGGAGGTCCCTATATGTTTCAATTTCACCATGAAATACTTTCAATTTCTTGCATGGAAAGAACATTAATTTGATGTTTTGATGAAACATGCAAACGCAGAGTGAATGCGTTCCGTGCCTGTCTAATGCCAGCACGCATTCTTTTGGTCGTAGGATGGCAAACTTAGAAAATCCCACTTTTTCTGCTGGGTATTTCTCTTTGAACTGATGGTATGCTTCGGATAGATTACATAATAATAATCTGCGCTGCTTGTGTACTTTTTCTCCATCTTCACGTGTGATAACATAGTCACGTGTACCTGGGCAGGCGCGGCTGTTGTCATCATTGCAGTAAAAATCTTGAATCAATTTCACCGTTGCTTCGCTGAGGGTCCTTGAGCCAAATTTCTTGGTGGGAGTCGCCAATATGCCCTTCTGTCGAACTAATTCTTTGCTTCTTCTCGCGATGTAAAAAGATGTTTGAAACTGTTCAGAAATCTTGCGTATAGACCATGATTGAGGCAGCACAGATAAAATGAGATATTTCTCCGGAAAAGTGGTCGCTAAATTGAATTTTCTTTTCAACTGCTCAATCATTTGTTTGCCGTCATCAACGTCATCTGCTTGACTGCATTCGTTATCAGAGCCTTCATCAAATATTGTCGCGATTGCACTCATAACCTTGCCGTTTTTCTCTTTCCTGTATTTTTCACTTCGCAACTTTCTTTTTGTAATAGGCGATTCACCTAAAGTGGTAATAGCCTCATTCAAAGGACTCAAAGACATATTGACCATCGGATTGTCTGCCTCACTATCAGATGAAACATTTTGTTCAATTGTCATTTCACTCTCGGATTGTGGTTGCATTTGTTTCAATGCATTTGCTTGTTGAGACAAATCGATTTTACACTTATGGCAAATGAATTCTGCTTCTTCACCGTATTGTATATTTAATTCATTCATGTATCGCTTCGAAACACCAGTTAATTTTAATACTTTTATCTTTTTCGAACGATGTCCACTCTTGTTAAACGGATTGCAGCAAAATTTATTCATTTTACTTTAAATTGTCTTTACAGCTTCACTCTTTACTTTACAAAAAAAACACTTTAACACTTTCACGTTTAGTATTCAACTAAAATTTGACTCAGAGTGTGTGAAGTATTTATATTTATTTTTTGGTAAAAAATAGGTAAAAAAAAAATAAGCGATATTTGCTTTTCTTTAATAGGAAAATTTGCGTGAACTACTGGTCATAAAATGTTTTTTAAAGAGGGACTTAATTGGTTACTGCCAATAAGCCGACCACAGGTCATAAAATGTTTTGTAAATTTTTTAAATTACCAGGTAATAAATATTTCACCATATTTATGGAAAATCCGTGTTTTATGACTTGTTTCTGCACGTGTCATTTTAGGCGAAATATTTATTACCTGGTAATTTAAAAAATTTACAAAACATTTTATGACCTGTAGCCTCAGTCGGGTTTGGTGTGCCATTACATGCCACTGCTGCTATTATCCATGGATTTATGGCCGATCTTGTGAAGGCAGGCATTGATTTTTTCTTCATAAATGTATTTTTAACTGTAAAATAATTTTTAAAATGTATTTTTAATAATAAAATAAAATAATGTTAAATAATTACAAATAATTCAATTATAAAAAATATAAAAACAATGAGAACAAGGTGGTCTCTTAAATGCTCCTCTCCTGTCCAAACAAGGAGTCGGGGCCCATTTTTTTATTGCTGATTCTTAAAGCAAAAATTATGAGGAATCCAAAAATAAAAAAATTAGCCGGAAAATTTAGGAGCTTCTGTGGAAAATCGGAAAATTAAATTTTCATGGGAAAAAAGGTAAATTTCTAAGAAAAATTAGGAAAATTTTATTTTTTAATTAACTTTTAAAACAACTTTCAATGAGGTCCCTTATGAAGAATTCTTCAATTTTGTCACATGACAGTGGTGTACACCACCACTAAACCAGTCACTATAAAAAAAAAAAAAAATATGTAGGTACATTATTTTTTGCTGGGCAATCGATTGAGACTATTTATTTTAAAATCGGAGAGGGGTCGTCCAAAAATTTGCCAATTTTGATCGTTTTCATATGGAATTGGTCTATATGGGGATAAACTAAGATCAAGTTATATCTCAAAATTGGGAGGTCCAGTGATATCTTTGGGGATAAACCTAGATCTATTTTGATCCGAAAATTGGCGGATCCAGCTATATATTTGCAGATATTTTTAGATCTAATTTGATCCGAAAAATGGCGGATCCAATTAGATCCAGCTATATATTTGGGGATAAACTTAGATCTAATTTGATCTCAATTTTGGCAGATCAAATTAGATCCCGCAATATATTTGTGGATAAACGTATATCTAATTTGATCCGAAAAAGTGGCAGATCGAATTAGATCTAGCTATATATTTGGGGATAAACTTAGATCTAATTTCATCCGAAAAATGGCACATCGAATTAGATCCAGCAATATATTTGTGGATAAACTTAGATATAAATTGATCTGGAAAATGGCAGATCAAATTAGATCCAGCAATATATTTGGGGATAAACTTAGATCTAATTTGATTCGAAAAATGGCAGATCGAAAAAATGGGTTAATCTAATTATATAAAATTAGATTTAATACAAAAAGTTACACTTTAATTGATACCATTAGACAAAAATAACCCAATAAACCATGAAACGATACAGTATCGTTAACGAATTCATATTAAGTATCATATTTGCTATCGTTTATGATTAGGGTTGCCACATGGCCTTGAATGGCCTTGATTGTCAAGTTAATTTAGGTTTTGTCAAGTGCCAAGGTCAAATTTTTTTTGTCAAGTTAAATTGAATTTTTGTCGTATCAGTAGTTAAAAAAAACATGTAAAATTACAAAACTGATGAAATTTGTTACGGTGGGTCTCATACTGCAGGTTTCTACTTAGGTTAATAGTTACCCCAAAAATTTGTTGTTGTTTTGTGTACATTTTTTTGACATTTTATTTTGTTTTTAGTTATGTTAAAGTTAAACCTACAGTATGAGACCCACCGTTAGTGTTTTAATTTTTTTGAGTAGCATTTATTTCTAAACAATAAGAAAAGAAAGATGAACTCCTAAATTCATAAACGCTTTGTAAAATTATAGGAGGTTTATTGAACAAATTTTGTATGAAAATGACGTTTTGTAAACCTGATATAACTTTAGAAAGCATTTATGAATTGAGGGGGAAGTCTGCAGGAAGTCGTTGAAATGTTCAAACTTTAGGCCAAAAAAAATATATAAAATTTTCATAATTCTCGCAACGCCATTTTAAAATTTTAGCATATTTCCTTTTCTGAAACGTAAAAAACCAAAACTTTTTTTTTCATAAATTTATTAAATTGATGATATATTATCAACATAAAATGGCGCTTAAGGTATATCTTTGGTTTTGAGAGCGCGAGTAGACATTTACGAAAGACGGTTTTCCTTAAAAATCGGTAAACAATAATTTTACTGGGACAATAAAAACCTTAAGTGCTATTTTATTTTGATTATATGTATATCATCCATTTAATAAATTTATAAAAAAAAAGTTTTGGTTTTTTACGTATCAAAAAAAAATATGTTAAAATTCCAAATAGACGATTCGAAAACTATGGAAAGTTTATATATTTTTTGGCCTAAAGTTTGAAAATGTCAGCGACTTCTTGCAGACTTCATCTTTTTCTTCTTATTATACAGGAAAAATTGCTACAAAAGAAAAAATAAAATACTAATCAATTTCGTCAATTTATGTCCAAACTTCATTGGCTAGTAGCACTATCGAGTTTGTCCCCGAAAATTACAAAAAAAAACCGAATTTTTTTTATGAATCTTAATAAAATTGCGAGTGTATTCAAAAATTATAAATTTTTATATTAAGAATCACCCTACTGCACACTAGACCGTACCTCAAAAACACATTTCACCACACACCCACCAATATGAAGTATTTTTGCAAGGCAATTTCAAAAACTATTTTTTTTTTTTTTGGCCGAACGTAGGGGTTGCCTTTTTCAATTTTTCGTTATAGCTGCGGTATTTAAAATCGGATTTTAAAGTGTCAAATATCGATTTTTTGCCTCGAGGAGACCAGGAAAAATCCAATGAAAAAAAATTTAAAAAGGCGACCCCTACGTTCGGCAACCAATATATAAAAAAAATTCTACTGCGTTTATCAAAAAACTTCTTATTCTTAATTTAATCGTTAAAGATATCATATGTATTTCTTTATTTCGATATTTTCAATGATATCATATTTTCATAGAATGGTTAAAATAACGACAAAAATTTTGCAATATGACTGCCTGAAATTTTCGATATCAAAACGATATCGTTATTTCATGAAAAAACGATATCATTAACGAATGTGCACTTTTCTTCACAGTACCTATTACTTATGAATCGTTAATGATATCATTCTCGGACAAACGTATCGTCGAAATGATATCGTTACGAATTCGAAACGATATCGTTTGGTTTGTTGAGTTGTGACTCTCGTTTAAGTAAGTCGGTTTTTTTCTAATGCGGTCTGATAACTTTTGTGCTCGTTGCTTTGAAGCAGTTGGGAATATCTGTCTCAAATGCATAATTTGTGGTGGAATTTATCATAAGTCATGTTCTGGCATTGACAGTGAAGATGGTTTTAAATTGTTACAATCTTCGAAAAACATTGTATATAATTGCAGTGATTGTGTTAATGCTGCTAAAGATTTGATTGCTGTAATTTCAAATTTATCTAAAGAAATAAGAGAATTAAAAACTTTAGTTCTTGCTAATGTAAACAATAATAATATAAGTGAGAGTCTTGCTTTAAGAAATAAACCAACTCTTGCTAAATCAAGGTCAATTTCTAAAAACAATGCTAATGTACAAAAAAGAGAACGTTCACCTTTGCGTTGTTCCATTGCATCTACTTCTGCTAATCATAGTTCTTTAAATCTCTCTGATGGCCATCGTGTAAACTCTATTAATAATTTTGTTGTTGGTAATGAAGATAATAATACTTCTAACTCTGTTGCTGATTTTGCTGCTGCTGTTTTAAATCCTACTAGCACATACACAAATAGTGATGTTAGTACAATGGTAAACAATGATAATGCGTGTTCTATTTCTCACGCATCTGTCGATACAGCTAGTTGTGCTGCTACTGCAATGTCGTTAGCTGAGAGTGATATCCCAGTAAACAATTTGGAGTGGAGTAAGCCCATTAACAGAAAGAAGAGTAAACGTGTTGTTTTTGGTGACAGCAATAATAATGATTTAGATGTTGTGGCTAATAAGAAATGGGTGCATTTATCCTGGTTTAAGCCCACTGTTACGGAGGATCAAATTTTGGCTTATGTAGTGATATACACTAATGTTGAATTAAAAAATTTGGAATGTTATAAGTTAGTAAAGAGGGATGTGGATTTAAGTGCTTTAAAAAAAATTTCATTTAAATTGGGTATATCTGCTGCGTTTTACAATGAGCTTTTTAAGCCGTCATTATGGCCATCTAATGTCAGAATTCGTCCATTTGATTTTTTTCCAAAATCTCGCACATTAGAGATCAACACATAAGTACTAATGCTAGTAAATTCAACAAGCTTAATATATATTATCAAAATATGGGTGGTATGCGAACTAAACAGGATCTAGTGTATGCTGCTTCATCACAAGCTGATTTTGATGTTATTATCTTAGTGGAAAATTGGCTAAATTCTGAATTCTTTGATGAGGAGTTTTTTGATACGACTGCATACCGTATTTATCGTAAAGATAGAGACTATGCTAAATTAAAATGTGTAAAAGGTGGTGGTGTAATTATATCTGTTAAAAGAAATCTATTGTCATCATCCTGTATCCTGTCAATTTCGGATTCAATAATTGATCAATTCTGCATATCTATGTTGGGAGTAAATGGTAATATTCTCCTTAATGTATCTTACATCCCCCCGAACAGTCTTGATAATTTATATGCTGCACATATTCAGAATATTGTAGACTTAGCATCTAGGTATATTGATTATGAAATAGTTATTTTTGGTGATTTTAATCTAAGTAAAGTCATTTGGTCTTTAGTGCCTGAATCTGAATTTCTAAGTCCTTCTAATGTAAATAGTACATCTGAAATCAATTTAATTGATAGTTTTTTTAGTTTGAATTTAATTCAAGTAAACAAGTTCTTTAATCGGTTAGATAGAATGCTAGATCTTGTTATACCCTACACCACTATGTGGTCAGGGTATTATAAGTTTGTGCTGATGTTTGTAACACCAAAAAATATTGGTCGTAGACCCACCTTATAGTATACCGATCGGTTCAGAATTTTTTTTTATTTCGATTTAACGATGTCCGTCTGTCCGTCCGTCTGTCTGTCTGTCTGTCCATGCAATCTTGTGCGCACTCTACAGGTCGCAACTATTAAGATATTTTGATGAAATTTGGTACGCAGACCTATGTTGGCCCAAGGACGAACAAGTTTGATTTTTTTGAACATCGGTCCATGTTTAGACCTAGTGCCCATATAAGGGTCCTACCAAAATTATATTGTTTATACGCTGCAGGTCGTAAATATTAAGATATTTTGACGAAATTTGGTACACAGACCTATGTTAGCCCAATAACGCAGCCTATTGATTTTGGTGAACATCGGTCCATGTTTAGACCTAGTGTCCATATAAGGGTCCTACCAAAATTATACTGTTTATACGATGCAGGTCGTAAATATTAAGATATTTTGATGAAATTTGGTACACAGCCCTACATTGGCCCAATAACGCAGCCTATTGATTTTGGTGAACATCGGTCCATGTTTAGACCTAGTGCCCATATAAGGGTTCTACCAAAATTATACTGTTTATACGCTGCAGGTCGTAAATATTAAGATATTTTGATGAAATTTGGTACACAGACCTATATTGGCCCAATAACGCAGCCTATTGATTTTGGTGAACATCGGTCCATGTTTAGACCTAGTGCCCATATAAGGGTCCTACCAAAATTATACTGTTTATACGCTGCAGGTCGTAAATATTAAGATATTTTGATGAAATTTGGTACACAGACCTACATTGGCCCAATAACGCAGCCTATTGATTTTGGTGAACATCGGTCCATGTTTAGACCTAGTGCCCATATAAGGGTCCTACCAAAATTATAATGTTTATACGCTGCAGGTCGCAAATATTAAGATATTTTGATGAAATTTGGTACACAGACCTATATTGGCCCAATAACGCAGCCTATTGATTTTGGTGAACATCGGTCTATGTTTAGACCTAGTGCCCATATAAGGGTCCTACCAAAATTATAATGTTTATACGCTGCAGGTCGCAAATATTAAGATATTTTGATGAAATTTGGTACATAGACCTATGTTGGCCCAAGGACGAAGCCTATTGATTTTGGCGAACATCGGTCCATGTTTAGAACTAGTGCCCATATAAGGGTCCCCCCAAAATTATATTGTTTATACGCTGCAGGTCGCAAATATTAAGATATTTTGATGAAATTTGGTACATAGACCTATGTTGGCCCAAGGACGAAGCCTATTGATTTTGGTAAACATCGGTCCATGTTTAGAACTAGTGCCCATATAAGGGTCCCCCCAAAATTGGCTTGGTTACAAACTGCAGGTCGCAAATATTAAGATATTTTAATGAAATTTGGTGCGCTGACTCACATTATAGAAAATTTTGACATAAGCCCCATTTTAACCCATTCGAATTTCGGATCCAAACAATACACCAGACTGGTGTAGGGTATTGTATAGTCGGCATGCCCGACTTTAACCTTTTTACTCGTTTTTATTTCTAAAGATATGAAGTTTTTTATTGATGAGTGCAATTTGCCTTTTTGTAGATCAGATATGCATCATGTACCGTTACTATTAAGTCTTGAGTTTTATTCTTATTGTAAAGTAAATGATAATGGTTTTCTTGGTTATGATTTTAAAAATTGTAACTTTGATCTCATTAATAAGTTAATTCAGGATGTAGATTGGCTACAATTGTTTTATAATCGAAATGTTTCGGATTGTTATGAGATACTTGTTAATATTATTAATGAATTATGTGTTAGTTATATTCCTCTGTTAAAGCCCAGAATACATAAGTTACCGTGGTATACCAAAGGTTTAAAAAAGTTGAAAAATTTACGCAACAAGCACTACAAACTATATAAATCCACAGATGATTCGAATCATAAACAGTTATATGAACATTATTTAAGAGAATTTAATTTTCTTAATAAATTTTTATATAAGCAATATATAATAAGCTTTGAAAATAATATTAGGGAAAATCCTAAATCTTTTTGGAATTTTATAAATTCTAAAAGAACAAATTCGGAATATCCGTCTAAAATGTTTTATGGTGATAATTTCTCAAATTCAACATCGGAGGCTGTAAATCTTTTTGCTCAATTTTTTAGCTCTAATTTTGTTTCGGGTGCTAATTCTAACTCTCTTTTGAGCTCTTCTGTTGGTAAATGTTTAAATTTTGGAGCGTTACAATTAACAGAAGATGATATTATCTTTGGTATTTCTAAATTAAAATCTACGCATAAAATTGATGGAGATGGTATTTCTGCATTTTTTATTGAAAATTGTGCGACATCTTTAATAACACCATTGTTAAAAATTTTTAATAATTCTTTGACGAATGGCAGGTGGAAGGTTACATTGATAACCCCTGTATTTAAATCGGGTGCAAAGGATAATATTGCTAATTATAGGCCAATATCGAAGTTATGTAATGTATCTAAGATTTTTGAACATATTGTTTTTGAGAAAATTTATTTTTCTGTCAAAAGTATAATTTCATCTGAACAACATGGTTTTGTCAGAGGTCGTTCTACGGTTACTAATTTAGTGACATTTTCTCAATATTGTTTATCGAACATTGAACGTGGTTTTCAGATAGATACAATCTATACTGATCTGTCTAAGGCATTTGACAGAGTATCACATAGGATTCTTGTACAAAAGCTTGAATTGTTAGGTTTTCATTCCACTTTTTTGGATTGGATTAGGTCATATTTATTAAATAGAATTTGTTATGTTTTTGTTGATTCGGTTAAATCGTATTCCTATCCAGCTCTCTCTGGAGTTCCCCAGGGTAGTATTTTAGGCCCTTTATTGTTTATATTGTTTATTAATGATATAACATCGGTAGTGAATTGGTCTGAAGTTTTGCTTTATGCTGATGATCTGAAAATATTTTTGCGGGTTAGCTCACAATTAGATTTTTTTCATTTACAGAAGGATTTAGATGCTATTGTAAATTGATGTTTTCAAAATTTTTTGGAAATCAATATTCCCAAATGCAATTATGTTTGTTTCTATAAATCTAGAACCCCTGTTTTTAACTCGTATTCAATAAATGATATGTCTTTGAATGTGGTTGATAAAGTAACTGACTTGGGAATTATCTTTGATTCTCAATTTACATTTATTAATTATATAGATTCTATTGTTCCGAAGGCGTATTCGTTGCTAGCTTTTATTAAGAGGAACTCTCGGGATTTTTCTAATTTGTTTACTCTAAAGTTACTTTACACATCTTTAGTTAGGTCCAAAATGGAGTATGGCAGTATAGTTTGGAGTCCTCTTTTTAGAGTTCATTGTTCTAGACTTGAAAGAGTTCAAAAAAAGTTTATAAAATTTGCTTTTAATTCTATTCAATTCATTGAACCTCAACCCACTTATGTTGTGAAGTGTAGTTTTATTCATTTGGAAATCCTTGAAAATAGAAGAGCTCATTTGTTGATTATGTTCCTTTACAAACTGATTTGTGGTCTGGTTGATAGTCCGAATTTGCTTGATTTTATAAATTTTAAAGTCCCTGATTTGCGTTTACGTCATAATGATGTTTTTTTTGTACCGCTTCATAGAACTAATTATGCTTTGAATATGCCTATTATTCGGGCTTTAAATGAATTTAATATAATTTCTAATCTTGAGGCTTTAAAAGAAGGAAATAAACTCTCACATGTTAAATTAGATTTTAGTGATAGTTTGCATACATTTGGTAACATGTTAGATTTAATTTATTTCTAGTTTTAAGTTTCTAGTCTGTAAGGAATTTTGTACTTTCCATAGACTCAAATAAATAAATAAATAAATAAATAAATAAATAAATAAATAAATAAATAAATAAATAAATAAATAAATAAATAAATAAATAAATAAATAAATAAATAAATAAATAAATAAATAAATAAATAAATAAATAAATAAATAAATAAATAAATAAATAAATAAATAAATAAATAAATAAATAAATAAATAAATAAATAAATAAATAAATAAATAAATAAATAAATAAATAAATAAATAAATAAATAAATAAATAAATAAATAAATAAATAAATAAATAAATAAATAAATAAATAAATAAATAAATAAATAAATAAATAAATAAATAAATAAATAAATAAATAAATAAATAAATAAATAAATAAATAAATAAATAAATAAATAAATAAATAAATAAATAAATAAATAAATAAATAAATAAATAAATAAATAAATAAATAAATAAATAAATAAATAAATAAATAAATAAATAAATAAATAAATAAATAAATAAATAAATAAATAAATAAATAAATAAATAAATAAATAAATAAATAAATAAATAAATAAATAAATAAATAAATAAATAAATAAATAAATAAATAAATAAATAAATAAATAAATAAATAAATAAATAAATAAATAAATAAATAAATAAATAAATAAATAAATAAATAAATAAATAAATAAATAAATAAATAAATAAATAAATAAATAAATAAATAAATAAATAAATAAATAAATAAATAAATAAATAAATAAATAAATAAATAAATAAATAAATAAATAAATAAATAAATAAATAAATAAATAAATAAATAAATAAATAAATAAATAAATAAATAAATAAATAAATAAATAAATAAATAAATAAATAAATAAATAAATAAATAAATAAATAAATAAATAAATAAATAAATAAATAAATAAATAAATAAATAAATAAATAAATAAATAAATAAATAAATAAATAAATAAATAAATAAATAAATAAATAAATAAATAAATAAATAAATAAATAAATAAATAAATAAATAAATAAATAAATAAATAAATAAATAAATAAATAAATAAATAAATAAATAAATAAATAAATAAATAAATAAATAAATAAATAAATAAATAAATAAATAAATAAATAAATAAATAAATAAATAAATAAATAAATAAATAAATAAATAAATAAATAAATAAATAAATAAATAAATAAATAAATAAATAAATAAATAAATAAATAAATAAATAAATAAATAAATAAATAAATAAATAAATAAATAAATAAATAAATAAATAAATAAATAAATAAATAAATAAATAAATAAATAAATAAATAAATAAATAAATAAATAAATAAATAAATAAATAAATAAATAAATAAATAAATAAATAAATAAATAAATAAATAAATAAATAAATAAATAAATAAATAAATAAATAAATAAATAAATAAATAAATAAATAAATAAATAAATAAATAAATAAATAAATAAATAAATAAATAAATAAATAAATAAATAAATAAATAAATAAATAAATAAATAAATAAATAAATAAATAAATAAATAAATAAATAAATAAATAAATAAATAAATAAATAAATAAATAAATAAATAAATAAATAAATAAATAAATAAATAAATAAATAAATAAATAAATAAATAAATAAATAAATTCATTCAGATATCGCTCAGATTGCATTAAACGGTCCATTCTATTGAAATTATTTCTTGATTATCATTATGTCACATCCAATCTCTATATATAAAAGAATAACGTGACTGACTGACTGACTGACTGACTCAACATCGCCCAGCCCAAACCGCTGAAGCTAGGAAGTTGAAATTTGGTATGTAGGTTCCTCTTTCGGCGTAGACGTCCGCTAAGACGGGATTTTTGGAAATTCCTACCGGAACGGGCAAAAAGGGGAAAAGTCTCCCCCTTGGCGGCCTGCCAAAACCCCTTTGGCTAGAAAGCTGAAATTTAGGATATGTGTTCGTTGGAGTATGGGCTAACTTTTCTGGAAAGTACTTTCTGGAATTTTGGACAGGGACGTTGTAAAAATGGGGATTAAAAAGGGGAAAAAGGCCCCCCTTGACGGCCTGCCCAAACCGCTGGAGGTAGGAAGTTGAAATTTGGTATAAAGGTTCCTCCACTATCGTAGACATCCACCAAGACGGGAGTTTTGGAAATTTTTACAGGGACGGGCAAAAAGGGGAAAAAGTCTCCCCCTTGACGGCCTGCCCAAACCGCTGGAGGTAGGAAGTTGAAATTTGGTATAAAGGTTCCTCCACTATCGTAGACATCCACCAAGACGGGAGTTTTGGAAATTTTTACAGGGACGTGCAAAAAGAGGAAAAAGTCTCCCCCTTGACGGCCTGCTCAAACTGCTGGAGCTATGAAGTTGAAATTTGGTATGTAGGTTCCTCGACCGGTGTAGACGTCAGTTGAGACGGCATTTTTGGAAATTCTTATCGGGAGGGGCAAAAAGGGGACAAAAAAAGTACCTTTTTCCAAAAAAGTACCTTTTCCCAAAAAAAGTACCTTTTCCGAAAAAAAGTACCTTTTCCCAAAAAAAGTACCTTTTTCCAAAAAAAGTACCTTTTTCCAAAAAAAGTACCTTTTTCCAAAAAAGTACCTTTTTCCGAAAAAAGTACCTTTTTCCAAAAAAAAGTACCTTTTTCCAAAAAAAGTACCTTTTTCCAAAAAAAGTACCTTTTTCAAAAAAAAGTACCTTTTTCAAAAAAAAGTACCTTTTTCCAAAAAAAAATTCTTTTTTCCAAAAAAAGTACCTTTTTCCAAAAAAAGTACCTTTTTCCAAAAAAAGTACCTTTTTCCAAAAAAAGTACCTTTTTCCAAAAAAAGTACCTTTTTCCAAAAAAAAGTACCTTTTTCCAAAAAAACTACCTTTTTCCAAAAAAAGCACCTATTTCGAAAAAAAGTACCCTTTTCCAAAAAAAAGTACCTTTTTCCAAAAAAAGTACCTTTTTCCAAAAAAAGTACCTTTTTCCAAAAAAAGTACCTTTTTCCAAAAAAAAGTACCTTTTTCCAAAAAAAGTACCTTTTTCCAAAAAAAGTACCTTTTTCCAAAAAAAGTACCTTTTTCCAAAAAAAGTACCTTTTTCCAAAAAAAGTACCTTTTTCCAAAAAAAGTACCTATTTCCAAAAAAAAGTACCCTTTGCCAAAAAAAGTACCTTTTTCCAAAAAAAGTACCTTTTTCCAAAAAAATTACATTTTTCCAAAAAAAGTACCTTTTTTCAAAAAAAGTACCTTTTTCCAAAAAAAGTACCTTTTCCCGAAAAAAGTACCTTTTCCCGAAAAAAGTACCTTTTTCCAAAAAAAGTACCTTTTTCCAAAAAAAATTCCTTTTTCCAAAAAAGTACCTTTTTCCAAAAAAAGCACCTTTTTCCAAAAAAAAAGTACCTTTTTTAAAAAAAGTACCTTTTTCTAAAAAAATGTACCTTTTCCAAAAAAAAAAGTACCTTTTCCAAAAAAAGTACCTTTTTCCAAAAAAGTACCTTTTTCCAAAAAAAGTACTTTTTTCCAAAAAAAGGACCTTTTTCAAAAAAAAGTACCTTTTTCCAAAAAAAAGTACCTTTTTCCAAAAAAAAGTACCTTTTTCCAAAAAAAATACCTATTTCGAAAAAAAGTACCCTTTTCCAAAAAAAAGTACCTTTTTCCAAAAAAAGTACCTTTTTCCAAAAAAGTACCTTTTTCCAAAAAAAGTACGTTTTTCCAAAAAAAGTACCTTTTTCCAAAAAAAGTACCTTTTTCCAAAAAAAAAACCTTATTAAAAAAAAAACCTTTTCCAAAAAAAGTACCTTTTTCCAAAAAAAGTACCTTTTTCCAAAAAAAATTCCTTTTTCCAAAAAAGTACCTTTTTCCAAAAAAAGTACATTTTTCCAAAAAAAGTACCTTTTTTAAGAAAAGTACCTTTTTCCAAAAAATTTACCTTTTTCTAAAAAAATGAACCTTTTCCAAAAAAAAGGACCTTTTCCAAAAAAAGTACCTTTTCCCAAAAAACATACATTTTTCCAAAAAAAAAATACATTTTTCAAAAAAAAGTACCTCTTCCAAGAAAAAGTACCTTTTCCCAAAAAAGTACCTTTTTCTAAAAAAATTTTCCTTTTCCCAAAAAACATACATTTTTTCAAAAAAATACCTTTTTCAAAAAAAGTACCTTTTCCAAAAAAAAGTACCTTTTCCCAAAAAAAGTACCTTTTTCTAAAAAAATATTCCTTTTCCAAAAGAAGTACCTTTTCCAAAAAAAGTACCGTTTTCCAAAAAACATAAATTTTTCCAAAAAAAAAACACCTTTTAAAAAAAATACCTTTTCCAAAAAAAGTACAAATAAAGTACTTTGTAAAAACAAAGTATCTTTTTCCAAAAAATTTCGTTTTTCCAAAAAGTACCATTTAAAATAATATATAATTTAAAAAAAAACTACTTTTTTCCCTCCCCCACGGATATCTCTACTAAAACAAGGTTTCTTGATATTCGGCATAGAAGTGCCTACCGGAACGGGCAAAAAGGTGAAAAGTCTCCACATAAACAGTCTCACAAATTGGAAAAGTGCCTGCCCAAACCACTGGAGGTAAGAAATTTGGTATAAAGGTTCCTCCACAGTAGTAGACATCGACTAAGTTTGTATTTTTGGAATTCCCTACAGGATATCCCAAAATGAAACTCGGTATGTGAGTTCCTCCTTCTGTGTAGGCGTCCGCTTAGACGGAATTTTTGAAATTCCTATCGGGAGGGGAAATAAGGTAAAAGTCTCCTCCTGACGGCTTGCCCAATCCCTTTTGGTCAACCTAAAATTTTAAATATGTATTCCTTGGAGTAGGACTAACTCACCGGCAACGTAATTTTTCTATTTTGGAACAGCAACATAGTAAAAATGGTGGTTGAAAGGGAAAAATGTCCCCAATAACGGCCTGCCCAAACCGCTTAGGCAATGCAGTTGAAATTTGGTATGAATGTTCCTCATCCATCGCAGATAGCCGCGAAGATGGAATTTTTGTAAATTCCTAAAGGGAGGGGCAAAAAGAAGAAAAGCCTCACCTTGGGGGCCGGTAAAAACCCCTTCGGCTAGAAATCTTAAGATTAAAATGTGGGTCCCTGGAGTAAGGGCTAACTTATTAGAAAGATACTTTTTTGAATTTTGGACAGGGTCGTTATAAAATGGGGGCTCAAAAAGGGAAAGTTGCCCCTTAACGACCTGTCCAAACTGCTGCAACTAGGAACCTGCAATTCGGTACTTAGGTTCCTCATCCAGCCTAATTCCAACCGGGAGGGACAAAAAAAGAAAAAGTGTCCCCCTTGACAGCATGCTCAAACTGCTGGAACAAGGAAGCTGAAATTCCCTGTCGATGGATTTTCGGAAATTCCTACCGAGAGGGGCACAAATAGTAAAAGTTGGCTAGAAACCTGAAATGTAAAACATATGTTACTTCGAGTATGGGCTTTTTGGACCGGGAAGGTGGTTTTTGGACAGGGACATTGCAAAAATGGGGATTAATGAAGCGAAAAGTGCGGCTTAAAGGCCTGCCCAAACCGCTGGAGGTAGGAAGTTGAAATTTGGTATTAAAGTTCCTCCTCTATTGTAGACATCCGCTAAGATGAGATTTTTGGAAATTCATACCGTGAGGGGTAAAAAGGGAAAAAACTTCCCCCTTGACGCCTGGCCAAACTGCTGGATATAGAGACCTAAAATTATGTATGTAGTAGGTTCCTCCTCCAACGCAGACGTCCTCTAAGACGGAATTTTTGGAAATTCCTACCGGGAGGGGTAAAAACGGAATAATTCTCCCCCTTGATGGCCTAACCGAACCCTTCGGCTAGAAACCTGTAATATATAATATGTTTTCCTTGGAGTATGGGCTAACTTATCGACAAGGCATTTCTAGGACTTTGGACAGGAACGTGGTAAAAATGGTGGTTCAAAAGGGGAAAATTGCCCCCCCCCCCCTTAACGTCTGCGTCTTTAGCTAGAAACCTAAAACTTAAAGAACAAGTGTATATGAAACACTAAAATTAAGAAACTAAATAGGAAACGAGTGGAATGAAACACTACACAAGTGGAATGAAATGGATATAAACGTTGAACGAGTAGAATTGAAATTATAGAGAATGCAAATGGATTGGAAGAGGGAATGACCTGTTCAAACACTATCCACGGAATATGAAACTTATGTAGCATTGAAACTTACTCTCGAAAAAGTTAAACAAATTTTCTAAAAGAGAAAAAACCTTAGAAAAGGAATGGAACTTATATATTCCGATATTTAAACTTCATGTAACGAAGCACCGGTGGAAGAAACCGACGCAGTAAATTTTCCAACTGAATTTGTGAATTTACTTGAATTGCCAGGTCTACCTTTACATAAACTGGAATTAAAAAAAAAACTTTAAGACACGGTAACAACGTAGCGGGCTTTGCCCGCTATTTTTAATATTATAAAATGCTTTCCAACCCTGCTTTAAGTTATTTATTTTCATTCAAAACACAAATGAACAAAACTACTTACGGGTCTATCTACCTAAGTTCGCACTTTACCAAATTATCTTAACATACACACGTATATTGCAATTTATTATGGATTCATTACTAACAATCCACTTTCATGAGAAAAAGTGATCAAATATTTATTTATTTTAAACCCATTGTTGTGCAGAATTATTTATTTGTGGTGGCTGGATGAAGGCTTTAAATAAAAAAACTTTAAATAAAAAAACGAATTTAATAAAAATTGTGGGCGGCGCAGCCCCCCGGGGGGGAGGGCGCAGGGCGCAGCCCCTCCCCTTAAGTCACGCTAACAACGTAGCGGGCTGCGCCCGCTAGTTTTATATACTTAATTAGACTAGCGGGCGCAGCCCGCTACGTTGTTGGCGTGCCTTAAAGTGCCCCCCCCCCCCCCGACAATTTTTTATAAATTCGCTTTTTATTTAAAGTACAGTTTTTATATAGTAAAAGCCTTCACCCAGCCACCACAAATAAATAATTCTGCACAACAATGGGTTTAAAATAAATAAATATTTGATCACTTTTTCTCATGAAAGTGGATTGTTAGTAATGAATCCATAATAAATTGCAATATACGTGTGTATGTTAAGATAATTTGGTAAAGTGCGAACTTAGGTAGATAGACCCGTAAGTAGTTTTCATTTGTGTTTTGAATGAAAATAAATAACGTAAAGCAGGGTTGTTAGCGTGCCTTAAAGTTTTTTTTTTTTAATTCCAGTTTATGTAAAGGTAGACCTGGCAATTCAAGTAAATTCACAAATTCAGTTGGAAAATTTACTGCGTCGGTTTCTTCCACCGGTGCTTCGTTACATGAAGTTTAAATATCGGAATATATAAGTTCCATTCCTTTTCTAAGGTTTTTTCTCTTTTAGAAAATTTGTTTAACTTTTTTGAGAGTATGTTTCAATGCTACATAAGTTTCATATTCCGTGGATAGTGTTTGACCAGCTAATTCCCTCTTCCAATCCATTTGCATTGTCTATAATTTCAATTCCACTCGTTCAACCGTTTATATCCATTTCATTCCACTTGTGTAGTGTTTCAATTCCACTCGTTTCCTATTTAGTTTCTTAATTTTAGTGTTCCATATACACTTGTTCTTTAAGTTTTAGGTTTCTAGCTAAAGACGCAGACGTTAAGAGGGGGGGGGGCAATTTTCCCCTTTTGAACCACCATTTTTACCACGTTCCTGTCCAAAGTCCTAGAGATGCCTTGTCGATAAGTTAGCCCATACTCCAAGGAAAACATATTATACATTACAGGTTTCTAGCCGAAGGGTTCGGTTAGGCCATCAAGGGGGAGAATTATTCCGTTTTTACACCTCCCGGTAGGAATTTCCAAAAATTCCGTCTTAGAGGACGTCTGCGTTGGAGGAGGAACCTACTACATACATAATTTTAGATCTCTATATCCAGCAGTTTGGCCAGGCTATCAAGGGGGAAGTTTTTTCCCTTTTTACCCCTCCCGGTATGAATTTCCAAAAATACCGTCTTAAGAGACGTCTATGTTGGAGAAGGAACCCAAATACCGAATTTAAGCTCCCTAGATCCAGCAGTTTGGCCAGGCCGTTAAGGGGGAGACTTTTCCTGTTTTTGACCATACCTGTGGAAATTTCCAAAAATCTCATCTTAGCGGATGTCTACAATAGAGGAGGAACTTTAATACCAAATTTCAACTTCCTACCTCCAGCGGTTTGGGCAGGCCTTTAAGCGGCACTTTTCGCTTCATTAATCCCCATTTTTGCAATGTCCCTGTCCAAAAACCACCTTCCCGGTCCAAAAAGCCCATACTCGAAGTAACATATGTTTTACATTTCAGGTTTCTAGCCAACTTTTACTATTTGTGCCCCTCTCGGTAGGAATTTCCGAAAATCCATCGACAGGGAATTTCAGCTTCCTAGTTCCAGCAGTTTGAGCAGGCTGTCAAGGGAGACACTTTTTCTTTTTGTCCCTCCCGGTTGGAATTAGGCTGGAAGAGGAACCTAAGTACCGAATTTCAGCTTCCTAGTTCCAACAGTTTGGACAGGTCTTTAAGGGGCCACTTTCCCTTTTTGAGCCCCCATTTTATAACGACCCTGTCCAAAATTCAAAAAAGTATCTTTCTAATAAGTTAGCCCTTACTCCAGGGAGCCACATTTTAAGTTTCAGGTTTCTAGCCGAAGGGGTTTTTACAGGCCCCCAAGGTGAGGCTTTTCTTCTTTTTGCCCCTCCCTTTAGGAATTTACAAAAATTCCATCTTCGCGGCTATCTGCGATGGATGAGGAACATTCATACCAAATTTCAACTGCATTGCCTAAGCGGTTTGGGCAGGCCGTTAGTGGGGACATTTTCCCTTTTCCCAAAATAGAAAAATTACGTTACCGGGGAGTTAGTCCTACTCCAAGGAATACATATTTAAAATTTTAGGTTGGCCAAAAGGGATTGGGCAGGCCGTCAAGGAGGAGACTTTTCCCCTTATTTCCCCTCCCGATAGGAATTTCAAAAATTCCGCCTAAGCGGACGCCTACACAGAAGGAAGAACTCACATTCCGAATTTGCTTTTGGGATATCCTATAGGGAATTAGTCGATGTCTACTACAGTGGAGGAAGGAACCTTTATACCAAATTTCAACTTCTTACCTCCAGGGGTTTGGGCAGGCACTTTTCCAATTTGTGAGACTGTTTATTGGGAGACTTTTCCCCTTTTTCCCCGTTCCGGTAGGAATTTCCAAAAATCCCGTCTTAGCGCACGTCTATGCCGAATATCAAGAAACCTTGTTTTAGTGTAGATATCCGTGGGGGGAGGAAAAAAAGTAGTTTTTTTTAAATTATACATATATTATTTTAAATGGTATTTTTGGAAAACGAAATTTTTTGGAAAAAGATACTTTGTTTTTACAAAGTACTTTATTTGTACTTTTTTTAGAAAAGGTATTTTTTTTGGAAAAATGTATTTTTTTTGGAAAAATGTATGTTTTTTGGAAAAAGGTACTTTTTTTGGAAAAGGTACTTCTTTTGGAAAAAGAACATTTTTTTAGAAAAAGGTACTTTTTTGGGAAAAGGTACTTTTTTTTGGAAAAGGTACTTTTTTTGAAAAAGGTATTTTTACTGGAAAAATGTATGTTTTTTGGGAAAAGGAACATTTTTTTAGAAAAAGGTACTTTTTTTGGGTAAAGGTACTTTTTTTTGGAAAAGGTACTTTTTTTGAAAAAGGTATTTTTTTGGAAAAATTTATGTTTTTTGGGAAACGTTACTTTTTTCGGAAAAGGTACATTTTTTGGAAAAAGGTACTTTTTTTGAAAAAAGGTACTTTTTTTGGAAAAAGGTACTTTTTTTTGGAAAAGGGTACTTTTTTGGAAAAAGGTACTTTTTTTGGAAAAGGTACTTTTTTTGGAAAAAGGTACTTTTTTTGGAAAAAGGTACTTTTTTTTTGAAAAAGGTACTTTTTTTGGAAAAAGGTACTTTTTTTGGAAAAAGGTACTTTTTTGGAAAAAGGTACTTTTTTTGGAAAAAGGTACTTTTTTTGGAAAAAGGTACTTTTTTTGGAAAAAGGTATTTTTTTTGGAAAAAGGTACTTTTTTTGGAAAAAGGTACTTTTTTTTTGGAAAAAGGTACTTTTTCGGAAAAAGGTACTTTTTTTGGAAAAAGGTACTTTTTTTTGGAAAAAGGTACTTTTTTTGGAAAAAGGTACTTTTTTGGAAAAAGGTAATTTTTTGGAAAAAGGTACTTTTTTGGAAAAAGGTACTTTTTTGGGAAAAACGTACTTTTTTTGGGAAAAGGTACTTTTTTTGGGAAAAGGTACTTTTTTTGGGAAAAGGTACTTTTTTTGGGAAAAGGTACTTTTTTGGAAAAAGGTACTTTTTTTGTCCCCTTTTTGCCCCTCCCGATAAGAATTTCCAAAAATGCCGTCTCAACGGACGTCTACACCGGTCGAGGAACCTACATACCAAATTTCAACTTCATAGCTCCAGCAGTTTGAGCAGGCCGTCAAGGGGGAGACTTTTTCCCCTTTTTGCCCGTCCCTGTAAAAATTTCAAAAACTCCCGTCTTGGTGGATGTCTACGATAGTGGAGGAACCTTTATACCAAATTTCAACTTCCTACCTCCAGCGGTTTGGGCAGGCCGTCAAGGGGGGCCTTTTTCCCCTTTTTAACCCCCATTTTTACAACGTCCCTGTCCAAAATTCCAGAAAGTACTTTCCAGAAAAGTTAGCCCATACTCCAAGGAACACATATCTTAAATTTCAGCTTTCTAGCCAAAGGGGTTTTGGCAGGCCGCCAAGGGGGAGACTTTTCCCCTTTTTGCCCGTTCCGATAGGAATTTCCAAAAATCCCGTCTTAGCGGACGTCTACGCCGAAAGAGGAACCTACATACCAAATTTCAACTTCCTAGCTTCAGCGGTTTGGGCTGGGCGATGTTGAGTCAGTCAGTCAGTCAGTCAGTCATTCAGTCAGTCAGTCAGTCAGTCACGTTATTCTTTTATATATAGAGATAAACTTGTTTTTCGGATCGTATTTCATCATATTAGATCCAAGGTGGATCTAAATTACTGCAGTACGATCCACCATTTTTCGAATAAAATTTTATTTTGGCCGGTATCAAAAAAAGATATGATTTTATGTTGTACTTCCCCGAGTAAAAAAAATTGATGTCGCGCAATATCTAATTATATTCAATTTGATATTGTTTAAGATCTGCTGTAATATCTAGCTGATCCAATTAGATCTCAAAATTGGGTGTATCCAATCATATCGTATTAGATCCCATTGTATATATGGGGATAAACTAAGATCAAGTTATATCTCAAAATTGGGAGGTCCAGTGATATCTTTGGGGATAAACCTAGATCTATTTTGATCCGAAAATTGCCGGATCCAGCTATATATTTGCGGATATTTTTAGATCTAATTTGATCCGAAAAATGGCGGATCCAATTAGATCCAGCTATATATTTGGGGATAAACTTAGATCTAATTTGATCTCAATTTTGGCAGATCAAATTAGATCCCGCAATATATTTGTGGATAAACGTATATCTAATTTGATCCGAAAAAGTGGCAGATCGAATTAGATGTAGCTATATATTTGGTGATAAACTTAGATCTAATTTGATCCAAAAAATGGCACATCTAATTAGATCCAGCAATATATTTGTGGATAAACTTAGATATACATTGATCTGAAAAATGGCAGATCAAATTAGATCCAGCAATATATTTGTGGATTAACTTAGATCTAAATTTATCCAATAAATGGCAGATCGAATTAGATCCAGCAATATATTTGTGGATAAACTTGGATATAAACTGAATAGAAAATTGGCAGATCAAATTAGATCCAGCAATATATTTGTGGATTAACTTAGATCTAAATTTATCCAAAAAATGGCAGATCGAATTAGATCCAGCAATATATTTAGGGATAAACATAGATCTAATTTGATCTCAATTTTGGCAGATCTAATTAGATCTAGCAATATATTTGTGGATAAACTTAGATCTAATTTGATCCGAAAAAGTGGCAATATATTTGTGGATAAACTTATATCTAATTTGATCCGAATAATGGAAGATCGAATTAGATCCAGAAATATATTTGGGGATTAAGATCTAAATTTATCCGAAAAATGGCAGATCGAATTAGATCCGGCTATATATTTGTGGATAAACTTAGATCTAATTTGACCCGAAAAATGGAAGATCGAATTAGATCCAGAAATATATTTGGGGATTAAGTAAGATCTAAATTTATCCAAAAAATTACAGATAAAATTAGATCCAGTAATAACTTCGGGATTGCGTAAGATCTTAACTTTTCCGTAAAATTGCAGATCGAATTAAATCCAGTGATATATTTGGGGATTTGGTAGGATCTTAATTTATCCCATAAATTGCAGATCGAATTAGAAACAGCAATATATTTGGAGATTGACATCTGAAACTATCCAGAAAAATGACAGCTAAAATTAGATCCCGCATTATATTTGGGTACTACGTAAGATCTCCATTTATTTGGGATTAAATAAGATCCCAGACAGATATTGACAATAGTTCAAAAAATAATACACTGGAAGAGCACTGATTTTATAAAAATTACAATATTTTGTTAAAATAAGGTTTAAACTCAGAAGGTCTCGAGTTCGATACCTTTCACGGCTATGCATTTTTTTTTATAAAAATGCGCATTCTCCTTGCTGGTCTGATCGAAATTTTTTCAATAATTTTTATTCTTTGTAATTTACTTGTAAAAATTGTATCATCTTTCTTTGATTTGAAAATAATTTAAACAGAAAGTGATATTAATTTATGATCTTGAGTCAAACTAAAATAACATTCATTTACTTAAAAATAACAGATCAACTAAAAACATTTCCCCCATTCAAAAGAATTTCTTTTTATAAAATTATAATTTTATTTTCTTTAAATGTTTTTATAAAATTATATTTTTTTTTTATTAAATTGAATATTTTTTAAAAATAATTTTATTTACATATTTTTAACGCTCTACACCATTTCCAATTGTGTCAATTGTTTTTAAGATTTATCAATTGTATTTCAGAAATAATCAATTGAATTTCAGTTTTATCAATTGTATTTCAGAACTTATCAATTATTTTTCAGATTTATGAATTGTATTTCAGAACTAGTCAATTGAATTTCAGTTTTATCAATTGTATTTCAGAAATTAATTGTATTTCTGAAATTCACAACTGTATTTCAGAAATTATCAAACTGTATTTCAGAAATTATCAATTGTATTTCAGAAATTATGAAATGTAATTTAGAAATTTTTCTCTATTAACTATGATAAACCATCAACAAGTTCTGAAATAGATTTGATTATTTCTGAAATACAATTAATAAATTTCTGAAATACATTCCATAATTTCTAAAATACATTTAAAATTTCTGAAATACAATTAATAGCATCTGAAATACAGTTAATATTGTAGTTGCTGATGAGTTACCATATATGATGGCACCATATATGACAATATATTGTTTAAATAGCACCAATATGGAGCTTTATATGGTAATATATAACTTAGATTCATCCATATACCATTTGATCCGAAAAATGGCCCGATAAAATTGTATCAGTTCTTATTTGTATCAGTTGTTATCTAATTACATCAGTTTAGATCTGACCTGATTAAATTATGTGTTAATCAGATGAAATTGTATCAGATTTTTGACCTGATACAATTTTATTGGTTTATATTACATGGTATCAGTTCAGGTCCAAATAGATATATTTGTATACACAATTATATAGTTATATCCCAATTTTGACCTGATATCAGTTTAAAACTTTGATACAATTGTATAAGGTAAATATCGGATACAATTATATTTTATTTATATAAAATTTAACCAATTACGTTCAAACCGATAAAATTGTATCAGGTCAAAAATCTGATACAATTTCATCTGATTAACACATATTTTAATCAGGTCAGATCTAAACTGATACATTTAGATAAAAATTGATAAACAATTTATAAAAATATATCGGGCCATTCTTCGGATGAAACTGTATATTTATACAGATATAACTTATGTAACTATTTTTCCTCGGGTTGTTTAAATGATACGATATATCAAAGTATATGGTACTACATATAGTAGCATATATTATCATATCTGGAACTGTATTGAAAATGTTATTCATGCGGTCCCATATATGAGCATATATTGTTTAAATGGCATCATATATAATAATATATGGTTTAAATGGCACCATATATGGTAATATATTGCTTAAATAACACCATACATAAATATATATGGCACTATACATATTTTCTTATATTATCATATCTGGAACTGTATTAAAAATGTTGTTCATGAGGTACCATATATGAGCATATATTGTTGAAATGGCACCATATAAGATAATATATGGTTTAAATGGCACCATATATGGTAATATATTGCTTAAATAACACCATATATAAATATATATGGGACTATATATGGTAGCATATATTATCATATGTGGAACTGTATTAAAAATATTGTTCATGAGGTACCATATATGGGTATATATTGTTGAAATTGCACCATATATGATAATATATGGTTTAAATGGTACCATATATGATAATATATGGTTTGAATGGCACCATATATGATAATATATGGTTTGAATGGCACCACATATGATAATATATAGCTTAAATAACACCATATATAAATATATATCGCACTATATATAGTACCATATATTATCATATCTGGAACTGAATTAAAGATTTTGTTTATGAGGTACCATATATGACCATATATTGTTTAAATGGCACCATATATGTTAATATCTAGTTTAACTGTCACCATATATAATTATATATTGTTTAAATGATACCATATATAATTATATATTGCTAAAATGCCACCATATATATTAAGATATAGTTCTATATATAACTATATATGCAATAAGATCAACCATGTTATGTAATATATAGTTATATATGCCATATCTAATATTATGAAGGCCGATATCTAATTAGATGAAATTATATATGGCATAATATAAGGAAAATTTTTCGGAAAAAACGTCATATATAATTATATATGGATATACATAACCACATGTCTAATTATATATTGTAATATATGCCACATATGATTATATATAATTTTTTTTACTCGGGTCATTAATTTTTTTAATAGGGAATCCACAGAAATGACAGATAAAAATAGATCCCGCATTATATTTGGGTACTATGTAAGATCTTCATTTATTTGGGATTAAATAAGATCCCAGCCAGATATTGCCAACTGTTCAAAAAATAATACACTGATTTTATAAAAATTACAATATTTTGTTAAAATAAGCTTTAAACTCTATGCATTTTTTTTTTATAAAATGAATTTCTTTTTATAAAATTATAATTTTTTAATAAAATATTTTTTTTTTGTAAAGAAAAGCAACACAGGAAATTCTTCCTATTAATTAATGTGTTGCTTCCTTTGGAAAGAGGATAGAGAAGAAGTGAAAAGTTGTGAAAGATGAAGGGCTTCAAATATGGCAACACTGTAATTGCCCGAGATGTTGAAGTTTAGAACAGTTGTTGCGCGCCATCTGATGGTGAGTTGGCGAACTTTGTTGAAGCTTTTTAGTTCATAGTCCCGTTATATTATTTTACTTCGGTAGGGTTAAGTGCTATGGGAACACCGAAGGAGGACACTGCGATGTGTATGAGGGATAGAAAAGCTCATACATATTACTATTTTTTATAAATTGATGTTGCCTTGGTTGGGGCTCGAACCCGCAACCTCACGTGTAACAGTCCAACGCGCTAACCATTACACCACAGCGCCCATTTACATCTTTTTGACGCTATACACCATTTCCATTAGTATCAATTGTTTTTAAGATTTATCAATTGTGTTTCAGAAATAATTAATTGTATTTTAGAACTTATGAATTATTTTTCAGATTTATGAATTGTTTTTCAGAACTAGTCAATTGAATTTCAGTTTTATCAATTGTATTTCAGAAATTATCAAACTGTATTTCAGAAATTATCAATTGTATATCAGAAATTATGAAATGTATTTAATAAATTTTTCTCTATTAACTGTGAATACAATCAACAAATTCTGAAATAGATTTGATTATTTCTGGAATACAATTAATAATTTCTGAAATACATTCGATAATTTCTGAAATACAATTAATAGATTCTGAAATTCCAATTAATATTGTAGTTTCTGATGAGTTACCATATATGACAATATATTGTATAATGGCACCATATGGTATGTTGTTTAAATGATATGATATATCAAAGTATATGGTATTATACAATATATAGTAGCATATATTATCATATCTGGAACTGTATAAAAAATGTTGTTCATGAGGTACCATATATGACCATATATTGTTTCAATGCCACCATATATGATAACCCAGGTAGAAATTGCCGACGTTACAACAAAAGTTGTACTGGGAGAGCACTGTTTTTTACGAAATGCCGGTACTACTTAAAACGTGCTTGGCCAGTACTGTTTTCTGAAAATTAACGAGCTTTTTTTAATTTATTAAAATTAACAATTTTATAAATCTTACGTATTTTTACATCTATTATACAATTATTTATGTAAGAGAGACATCGCCATTCTTTTCTTGTGAAGTTTCGAAAGAATACATTAAAAATCTGTGATGTACACTAAGAGGACAGTAAAGTTCTAGCAAACTACTAAATTTGTTATTAAATGTACTGGGATAATACCAAAAAAATAAAATCCCAAGCCTGCGCCAACGTTGGGAAATTACTACGGCCAAGCGTTTTTTGGTGTTATCATTTCGACAACATGCCAGTACAGTGAACGTTAAAAATCCGACGCATTGCCAGTACATGTACTACCGCCTCCAATACCGGGCCAACATTGTGCCATTTGTATTTTTCTACCTGGGAATATATGGTTTAAATGGCACCATATATGATAACATCTAGTTTAACTAGCACTATATATAGTTATATATTGTTTAAATGATAACATATATAATTATATATTGCTAAAATGCCACCATATATATTAAGATATAGCTCTATATATAACTATGTATGCAATAAGATCAGCCATGCTATGTAATATATAATCATACATACCATATCTAATATTATGAAGGCCGATATCTAATTAGATGAAATTATATATGGCATAATATAAAGAAAATTTTTCGGAAAAAACGTCATATATAATTATATATGGATATACATAACCACATGTCTAATTATATATTGTAATATATGCCACATATGATTATATATAATTTTTTTTACTCGGGTAGTTAAGAGAAAATAGCTGATTGCTATTTCTTAAAATTAACCAAAGAGATGGTCAGTTTAAACTGTTATTTTTGCTCTTTAATAATTGTTATAATCTCTTAAAGATTGTAGGCCAAAATATTTCCGTCTAATGTCATATAAAGGCATATTCTCAGGCCAGTTCAATTTTCGAAATACTATCTTAGCTCTTGAATTCTCTCAATTCTCTTAGAATGAATAGCGGCATAAGGGTTCCAAATTAAGGAACAATATTCTAATTAACTTCTTACAAATGCAACATATAATGATTTAACAGTAAGTGGGTCTTTAAAATCATTAGAGTTTCTTCTTATAAATCCCAACATTGAATAAGCTTTAGATGTTATAAAATCAATATGACTGACAAATTGTAATTTAGCATCAAATATCACACCGAGATCTTTAACCTCAACTACTCTTTTAATGTTATAATCAGGGCAAGTTTTTTTTTGGCATTTGCCATTAAATGCCATTTTTGCCATTTTTTCACTTATTTTGTAAAAATGCCATTTTTACAAATCCTTGCCAAAAAAAGCCATTTTGTGTATTTTTTTCGACTTTTCAATAAAAAATGCTATAAAATTCAGTAAAAACTCAATCTTTGTAAATAATTTTTGTAAAAAATTTACAAAAAAATTATATTTTTTTAATATTTAATAAAATTCCAGATTTTTTTTTAAATCATACTAATATACGGCGAATGCACTTTAGCAGTTCAACGGTAAATTCCTTCATTATTGTATTTTTGTTAAAAACATTCAGAGAAAGACTTAAATCAACTATCATACTTTAAAATTTTTGAAATAAGCGTGCCATTTTTGCGTTTTTTGTGCCAATTTTACTATTTTTTCGTGCCAATTTGCCAGCCATTTTCAACTTTTTTTGTGCCATTTTAAACTTGCCCTGGTTATTATCTATAGAATAATTTAAAAAAACTGGATTACGACTATGAGTGTATGAAATAGTACAGCATTTATTAGTATTTAAAACAAGTCTATTGAAATTACACCATTCACCTAATGCGTCCAAGTCTCTTTGGATCAAAGCAGAATCAGATATACTAGAAAGGTTTACAAAATGATAAACAATTCGGCAAATCATTTATAAAAATTAGAAATAGTAAGGGACCTAAATGAGTTCCCTGAGGAATACCTGAGAAAGCATACATTACATTGCTGGAATAAGAAGATCCCATTTTAACCAATAGCTTTCTATTAGTTAAAAAACTTCTGAAGAATGATAATAAATTACCATTTATACCAAACATTTGGAGTTTAAACAATAATATTTCGTGACAAACGGAGTCAAAAGCTTTTGAAAAATCTGTGTAAATGACATCTAGTTGCATTTTATTTTCCATTATAATTACAATCTGATTGGTTATCACAGAGAGATTAGTACAAGTGGATCAACCTGGTATGAATCCATGTTGAAAATTTGAAATACTATGAGATACATGATCATAAAGTTTTATTTTAAGAATACTATCAAAAATTTTTACCATTGCACATTGTTTCACAATGGGTCTATAATTAGTTACTCTAGTTTTATCACCAGATTTAAATATAGGCACCACACAACAATTTTTCCAAATGCTTAAGAATTTGCCTGCTTTTAAACAAGCATTAAAAAGAATTTTAATAGGCTAATAATAATAATATATATAATAGGCATTATTAAAAAACATTGGCGGTACTGCATCATTAAAAATGCAAGAAGGACTATCTTTTAAAGCTAATATAGATGAGATTATGTCATCCTCAGATATATCCATTGCAAGACTATTTAAAAAGGGTTCCACACTCCGGTTATCAATGCTACTAGGACTAGAAAACGTTGATTGAAAAAAGGAGGCGAATAAGTTACAAGATTCAAAGCTACTACTTGAAATTTCATTTTCATACACCATACTCGTAGGATATCCGGTATTCTTCCGTTTATTATTAATAAATTGCCAAAATGCAGATGAATCGTAGCTTATATATAAAAAATTGTGTAAAAAGTCAAATTCACGACGAATTTGCTGAAAATATCTTAAATCAGCATCATCATTAGACTTTTTATATTTCTTAAACGCTTTGTTTTTCACATTTTTTAGATTAACCAGCCTTTTGTTGAACCAAGGCGGCTTATGTCCTAGTAAAGGTTCTATTGAGGGTACCATTAGAAAAATAGCAAAATCTATTTTATCTGCCATACATTTATATATTAGATCAGGGTCACTATAATTCGAAATTATTGACCAATCTATAGAATTAAAAAAGTTATTTAACGCCGAATAATTTCCCTTTACAAAATTATATGATTTAGTGATACAAGCGGACTCTTTTTCAAAAGAATAAAATTCAAAATATTTTACAACAGCCTTATGATGTACAGTATTTCTTGAAATTGGATTAAGACATAAATTACAAGATGATCTTATTCCATTTGAAATAAAAAACAAATCAAGAGTTCTACCAATTTCATTTCTGAAACAATTAATTTGACCAAAATCATGAGAAAGAAAAAAACTAGTAACGGATTCATCATTGTCAGATTCAATATTAAAAGGTAGTAAATTTTTATCTTCAAAAAACCAAGTAAGGTTAGGAAGGTTAAAGTCACCTAAAACAATAACCTCTTGACTGTCTGAAGATAATTCAATAACATCCCAGTGTACAATTGGAGTCCGAAAAGACTCATAAAAGAGCCTTTAGCCCTTCTGAAATCATAGATATATGAGGGTGTTTTCCTTCACCGATGAAGCCTCTTTCTGAGCGCACTTTTATGACTCATAAAAGGCTCCAAATTATGAGCATTGCTGGAAAATTTTTTAATTTTTTGAGCAATTTATGAGTCATTTATGAATAATTTTTGAGTCATTTATGAGTATTGAAAAAATTAAAAAAAAAATTTCAATACACTCATAAATAAGAGTCTATTATGTTTCATTTATGACTCTAAAATTTGAGCACTCTGAAAATGCTCGTATTTTAGAGTCTTTTATGAGTCATAATTTCTGAGCGCTCAGAAAAATGTTGGCTGGAATTCTTAATATTATCTAAGTGCTTTTTGTAAATGTCATTAGGGCTATTAGGAGGAATATAAGATACAATAAAAAATATTGATGTACAATTAGAAAATTTAATTTCAACACAAAGTTGTTCAATGGTCTCGATACAATTCAAAGGTATTAAATTATTTGAAATATCACCCCTGATAGCTAGCAGCACTCCACCACCTTTTTGACGGCCACCTGGCACATAACGACTGTCACAATGGAAAACATTATAACCCAGTGTAGAAAATCATTACCAGCTATGTGGTTATGTAACTACATACTTGGTAATGGTAACTAGTTACTTTTATTATTACATTTCTTATTACCTTTGTACGACCATACGAAAAATCTGAAAATATGTCATTACATATATGCTTACCAGTACTGACAAAAATAATGAGTCTAAAAATATATTTTGAAAAAAATAAGTTTTATAAAAAAAAATATTTTTTATTGTAAAATTTTTTTTAAATAAAATTTTCTAGCGCGGGAATCGAACCTGGTACTTCAGGTTGCCAGTCAATAGCTCTACCATCTGAGCTATTTCGACATGTAATGTTTGATAGATAAAAACATAATTGACCTGCTGCACACAAGTCAGCTTACTCGACAACATACTAAAAATCAAAAAATATGTGGTTACATACATATATCCTTGCCAGTGTTGAAAAATATTGAGTCTAAAAATAGATTTCAAAAAAATCTAAAAAATTACTTTCTATTTGAAATAATGATAAAAATAAGTCATTATCAGTAACTCCCCGACTAAAAAATTTTTTATATAATCTTATATGATTTGATATTATTATAAATGTTTATATGCGTGGCTTTATATAACCATATACATTTATATTAACACTTTGGTTTTATAAATATGTTTGATATGACGTTATATATAATCATATGCGATTTGGTATCCAGCCATATATTAAGAGATCTGCGATATAGTTTATATATAATTATATATAATGGCGTATAAGCTTCTATAAACAATCTTATATCAAAGTATATAACATAACATGAAATCTAATTATACAAAATTTTATAAAGTTTATTGCACTATAACAATGAAGAAGACAAACTTAGAAAGAGTTTTTTTTTTTATTTTATAAGAAAGACAAATTTTATAAGAGAAAAACTCTAAAGTAGAAAAAGTTGTTCCGACAAATTTTTGTAAAGTTGAGTAAAAACCGAAAATTTACTTTGTCAAATATTTCCAGGTTTATTAGCACAAATTTTTCTAAGCAACTTTTTCTCGTTTTGAATTTTGCTTTTTATTGATATTCAATTACAAACTGCGTTATTCTAAGTTTAAGGACAATTTGCATCCTAAAAACGTCCTAAATCGCATTCAATCCTAATTTCTATCAATACCAAAGATCGACCAATACCCACTTTGTTAGCCAAACTGTTCTGTCGGCCATTAGTATTTAATATGAATGAAAATAAGTGATCTCAACACACAAAAAAAAATAAAAACTAAATTCAATCATGAAAACTGCCTATTCAATAAATTCTATCGTTGAAATTTCTCCAATCACAAAAATTGTCCATTCAACTAAAAATTTCTAGCTCTTTAATTGAATAAATTTTCAATAAAATAGTGATACATTTGATTAGGATTTTTATTGGTTTTTTTATATGTATTTGAGTAAAAATTTATTTATTGGATTAAAAATTTATCAATATTGTATACCTTCTAAATAGCATATTATATGCATTTGATTAAAAATTAATCCATTGGATTAAAAATTGATCAATATTGTATAAATTCTAAATAAGACTCTATTCAGCTGGATAAAGTGGTAGTTGTCATGCCAACTATAAAAAATATATTTCTTTATTTTTAGCTTGCATTTCATAACATTGAATTTTATTAAAATAAACCTGTATGCAATTTTCATTCATTTGATGGATTTATTTATACTTATATGAAAGATTCTCTCACAGAAATTAGTTTTCTTCTTTTTTCTGGGGCATAAGGACTCTGTCAAAATTTTTTTGAAAATTAAAAAAAAAGTTTGTTTTTATTGAAAACTTTTTGCGATTTTTTGTTTAAAAAATTTTTTAATTTTTTAAACAAAATTTCAAAAATTACATTACTATTTTACAGTAATGTTCTAGAATTAATAAATATTCATATTTAATATGGCAAAATTAAAATATTTAACTACCCGACTAAAAAAGTTTTCATATAATCTTATATGATTTGATATTATTATAAATGTTTATATGCGTAGCTTTATATAACCATATACATTTATATTAACACTTTGGTTTTATGTTTTATATGTTTGATATGACGTTATATATAATCATACGCGATTTGGTATTAAGAGATCTGCGATATAGTTTATATATAATTATATATAATAGCGTATAAGCTTCTATAAACAATCTTATATCAAAATATATAACTGACACGATATCTAATTATACAAAATTTTATAAAGTTTAATTGCACTATAACAATGAAGAAAACAAACTTAAAGATTTTTTTTTTTTATTTTATAAGAAAGACACATTTTATAAGAAAGACACATTTTATAAGAAAGACACATTTTATAAGAAAGACCAAAACTCTAAACTAGAAAAAGTTTTTCAAACAAATTTTTGTAAAGTTGAGTTAAAACGAAAATTTACTTTGTCAGCTATTTCCAAGTTTATTAGCATACATTTTTCTAAACAACTTTTTCTCGTTTTGAATTTTGCTTTTTATTGAAATTCAGTTACAAACTGCGTTATTCTAAGTTTAAGGACAATTTGCGTCCTCAAAACGTTTTAAATCGCATTCAATCCTCATATCCATCAATACCGAAGATCGACCAATACCCACTTTGTTAGCCAAACTGTTCTGTCGGTCATAAGTATTTAATATGAATGAAAATAAGTGATCTCAACAATATTTACTAAAATTTTATTTGAAAATTTTTATAAAATTATATGTATTTATATATAATTTAATGGAATTAGATAGACCCATTTTTCGGATCAAATTGTATCAGGTTAGATAAGATGCTTATCTCGTTTGATATAATTATATATTCCAATATTCGGATCAAATAAAATATGAACATATATATGGGTTTATATATGGTGATATATGATTATATAACATCTTTTTTAGTCGGGTCATTATTATATGTTTTAAAACAATGGAGAAGGTAAGTGGGTGTCATTTTACTGGTAGTCCAAAAAATAATAATATGCCATTACCGTTTCTAAACTGGGAATAGTCGTCAAAAAATTCGGAACTGTTAAAATCAGCAGGTAACCAAGTTTCAGAAATAGCAATGATATCATATTCCCTTATTGTCAAATTGTTAAATAATAGCGTACAGGTTAAGAAATAATTAAAGTTATAGTCAACCCTACTTTTTGTATAAATTACTCTAGAGATAAAATACTAATTCTTAAAAGACAACTTTTTGTGCTACCTCTAAATAAAAGCGGATTTAGCTGAAACTTGGCACAGAGAGTTTTTAGACACTAAGGAATTGGGGCAACATTGTGGAGATAGCGAATTCCAACTTTTATGTTTTTTTGGACGACTCTAGTGTTCATATTGCTGACAGTTGGTACATTGAGGAATTTCTCTTCTTGGTCGTGGTGGTTTGAAGCTGATTCGACTATACAGCAGCGTTTTAATTGAGTAAATTTCCTTATTACTGGTATTTGTCTTTAGCTCGATCTCAAACATTGAAAGTGACCGGCCTCTTCGCTTCATGTTGCAAATGTTTGTTACTTCATGGCCCAGATTCAATAATTCTTTTTTTATTTCTTCCACATCTGTAGATGGATGCATATTTTTGAGGATTACTTTAAATCCCCGTTCGTTTTTTGGCTTATAAGTATGCTTGTTTTCTAGTTGTTTAACAACAATAGGGAAGCTTTCATGTGATTTAACCTGAATTTTTACCTGATTGTTTCGGAGAATTTTCAAGTTGTATTGGCCTTCGACAGGCGCGGATACAAGGGGGGGGGGCTATGGGGGCTGAAGCCCCCCCCCCCTTGAGAAACAAAAAAATTTTTTTTACACATAATGCTGTAATGGAAAACATGATTAAATTTGTAAAAGGACATTTTAGAATTTGACATTAAACAAATATTTTTAGTTTTGAGATTTCGTGTAGATTCTTGGATTCAAGAATTTCTTTTGTTCAGGAAACCTGAGAGATTGTGCATTTTTTCAAGACACAATTCTCAAGATTTTGTTGTCATGAGCTTTTTTTTAAAGAATTAGTATAAAACCATTAACTATTTTTTTGAATTAAACAAATGTTTTAAAGCATTTTACTGAAAAATTAATATTTAGGGCCAAAGATCGATTTCAAATGAAATTACTTACTTAAGATGTATTTAAGAAACGAATCGTGCTTAGTTCCGACTAGGCTTTCCAGTACCGATTTCAGTAATATCGAAAATGTCGAAATGCGAGCCATTTTAGCAAATTCGAAATACCGATTTTAGAACGATACCGATTTCGGTATTGCATACAATTTTTTTTGTTTATTATTGTAATATTTTATGTATTTTTGAAGAGAAATTTTAACAAATTTGACAATAATTCTGTTTTTGTGTTTGCAATTCTTTAAAATTTTTATATTTTAAAGATGCAAGCATTAATAAATACGAATATATTGCATTTTTACTCAATTAGAACTTTGTACAACGCAAAAACTAAAATTAACCCAGCTAAAAAATGTCTGATTAAGATTACTTATAAATAATGTGACTTTTGTAAGGGTTTTAATTAATTCAATACGAGTTTTAATTAATTCAAATAAAAATAATGTTTTTCCTAAAAATGTTCTTGATTAAAAGATTAATCTAACAAACATTTGTTCACTTTTGTGTCTACGATTTCCCAATATTCAAAAATTCTTTCTAAATTTTCTAAAAAATAATAATAAAAAAATTATTTTTGATTATGTTGATTTTCTTGATTCTCGCGAATTATAATTTTTTTGTTTTTATTCAAAATTTTAAAATGTTTTTTTAATGGGCGAATTCATTTTAGACAATAATGTCTTCGCGAATTAAAAAAATTATAACAATAATTCGTGCGTATTATCTTTATTATATTTTTTGATTCGCGAATTTATCATATTTGAAAATAATTATTTTGAATCAATTCTTCAAAGCTCGGATCTGATGTATACTTCGCGAATTATTCCTTAAAACAAATTATTCAGTCGAATCAAAATTGAATCGATGTAAATTATATCAAATAATTATCTCACTGTGTTCAATATCAAATCAGTGATTTAAAATTATTTTAAAATATTCACTGATTCGTAAAATGAATAAATTTTTAATCGTATTAATTCAAAAGAGAATTATATTTTTCAAGCTTTGAATGAAACACAAGAGAGAAGATTAAGCCTGATTGGAATCAATAATTTTCGTACACAATTTTGAAATTTTGAGATGATTTTGATCTAAGTTGGCTCGCTAAATAAGAACATTTACATAATTACCGAAAATACCGAAAATTCGGTACTAGAAAAATTTTCAATACCGAAATACCGATTTCTCAATACCGATTCGGTATTGGAAACCCTAGTTCCGACTATAAAATTGGCCTTTATATTTTAAAGCAAGCACTACAACTTTATTTTTTTTTAACTTAGGTGCACTACTATTAAAACCTCTTATGTTAATTGAACTTCTTAAATAATTTTTTAATTGTCTTAGGATGACCATCTCACCCGTAAGTAATGCTCAGACACACCTTAAAATCTTGGAACAAAATGTCACTTAAGTACTTTGCTTTTATTTAAGTGGTGTATGCAAATTCTCAAACTCTAAAACTTTTTTATGAGGTGTTATACCGTAGAAAAATTTTTATACATTAAAAAAAATTTGTTAATTCTAAGATATAAAAAATTTAATACCATTGCACATTTTCTAGTGCTTTAAATTTTTTTTAATCGAAGATAACTGACGTTTTTAAAAACTTTTAGTTATTGATTAAAAATGTGTATTGAATTTAACAAGCAAATGCAAGCAGTTTTCAGAAAATACCAGTTTTTGGTTAAGTGTAAATGTAAGTACTTAGTGTTAAAAATTTTTTAATTTTAATTGTGTATTACAATATAAAAAATATTTAAATTGAAAAAACCTATTACCTACACTGAGAGAATTATCTGCAGGATATTAATGAAATATTGTGAAAAATTTTCTTTTATTTATTAAAAGTATCATAAACTCAATGAAAAAGTTTCATAAAATATATGAAGCTTTTTCAACAATTTTAAGAATTTTTTTTATTTATTTTGTTAAGAAAATTTCATTAGTCAACAATTGTTTTAATTTTTGCATTAAACAAATGTAATGTCTCGGTTTGTGTAACAAAGCTATCATTTTCTTATTTCAGACAACTGAAGAGTAGTGTGATTGCTACGAAACAATTGTATTGTCTTTCATAAAAATTATCAACCCTTTTTGAAACAACAAATAAAATCTAATATGACAATATCATATTAGAATTTGGACTTGAGGTAGAACAATATTCTAACTAAAAAAAAACATTATTTTAATGAAAAATTTCATTATTTCTGCCTTTTCAGTTTTATCACTTCAATTTATATTTTTACACAATTGAAATATTCCACTGCAATATTTAATATTCACTAATTGGATTTAATTAAATTACTTACAGTAGAGTGAAGAATTGCCATTTCTATTTCAGTTATTTCTCCATGTCCAAGATGGAAAATATGTATTTGGTGAGATGTATTTTTTTTATAAACATATTTCATAAAAAAAATAATAAAAACCTTTTACTTGTTAGTTTTTAAATTTTTTGTTTCTCTTTTAATTTTCATTCGTATTTTTTTCTGACATTAAATTAATAGGCTGTTTCATATATTTGTGCTTTTAGTGCTTTTTATTATATGTAAACCCAGACAAATAAATCCAGCTTTTTTTGGATTTAATAAGTCCACTTTTTGTATGAAAATTAGGAGGTTACGTACCTTAACTTCTTCTTACAAAACCCATTACCGGGTAATGATAGAAGGTTTTATTGAGATTTGATTTGGATATTTGGAAACTTTTGTCGCAGAACTCTATCACATATCAAAATTTCATTAAGATCGGAAGGAACCCATCGAGATAGCTTCATCACTAGATGTTTATTTTTTTAAATTTAAATGTATTATTTCCAAATTTTTCGTGTTGAAAACCTTCCAAAATTTAGGTCATTCTTCTTGTAAAAGGATTTTCTTATTCAAGAGTTGTAATAATTAGGGCCAGTTTCATAGTCAGAAAAAAGATTGATTTCTTATATAGTTTTGAGAAGGAAATTTAGTTTTTCTTAAATATTTATTAATAAGAAGTTTTAAAAGATGCTAGTTCTGACTATAATACTGCTCGTTAGGCACTTCTTCTATATTAAACCTATTAGATTAAGAAACATTATTGTATTCGAAAAACTCTTTGACACTGGAACATTTTTATATTTTCGGTTTGATATAAAAGTTGTAGGATTTGGAGTAATTTTTCTTATAGAATAATCACAGACACTGCAAAAAATTGTGCAATTTACGGAATATTCCTATCATCAAATTCTGAAAAATTTTTAATTTGTTTTAGGTCGTGGTTGTTTAAAAGGTTATTGGCGAATCGTTACGTTATATAAATTCAAATCTAATTCCGCTTTAGTTACAATTTCAAGATCAAGTCAATCAATTCATTAAGTACGTTAAAAAACAATCATACGTCAAATATAAATTATCAACGATATCCATTATTATCTTCAATTTAAATTATCATCAATAGCATCAACAGCATCTGACAAATTTTAATCGCTGTTCTATTATACAGGCAACTACCCTACGGGGAAAGGGACCGGTCCCAGATGACACGCAAGATAGGTCCCAAGGGGGCGGAGACCGGTCGTTGATCGGTCCTTTTGTTTGAAAGAGACATATCACTTTAACATGGCGTTGTCATTGGAAATGACATATTGCCACAGTTTAGACACATTGTGGCAGTAAGGTGGTGTGTCTAAAAATAGCTTTTCAAATAATCTAATAAAAAATTAAGAATTAAAAATAATCTACACGGAGGAAAAAGACGTTTTTGTATATGTTTGGAGGTAATCAATATATGTTTACAAACTACCATATATGTATTTGCAGTGTGCTTCCAATTATATTGTTTTTATAGTTACTATACATATATTTCTCCGTAATAATTAATATAATTATTTATTAATTAAAATAAATAATTATATTTGTGGATACAATTAACATATATTTCGAAAAACGGCGAATTTCCATTCTTGATAGATATAAAGTTGTATGTAGCCATTATAACTTTTGTAGTTGGTAATAATCGTTTAGTTTAGCTAGACTGCATATCTAGTCAGAAAATTTAGTGATAGTTTTCCTTTATTTATTTTATTGTGAAAGATGCGAAAAAATAAAATAAATTAGTATAAATAAAACTTAAATTGTGTTAAAACGAAAAAAAAAATATTTAATTGTGTATATTAAAGTATTAACTTATTATAAGAGTTTTTAATTAATATTTGTTAATAAAAATAAATAAAAAATAAATGAAGAGATTGTAGTTATTGTTTTTCAATGAATGTATTAGATGTATTAGATGTAAAATTCAATGTGATTTTTAATATATTTAGTTATTAAATAATCGCCAAACAGTAGATGTATTTGTTGTGGTACAGTAAAACGCAAAAACTGATTTTAAATAAAAACAAAATTTTTAACAGCACTCCTTGTGCATTAATATTACAAATTTGTTAGCGAGAGCGCTTTAAAAAATTTTGTAAACGTCTGTACCTTTTTACTAACTGACTTGTTAAATTTTAAAGTATTTGCTAGTGGTCACAGATGCCTACATGATACATAAACATAGACCGTTATGTTTCAATAAACAAGTTCTTTTAGTACATATTTCAAAGGAGAACAATATATAGGAATATTAAACAAAAGAAATAGTTACAGTTTTAAATGTTAGTGAGTTTGTAAAATTTTAACAAATTCAAGGGAAGTACCCAAATACAAAATAATGAATATTTAAATAATTATCAAATTTAAAAGAAAGAATACTATCTCGTAGATATCGGCGGCAACAGTATTAATTTTACTTTTTATGTTTTTCCATTAAAATATAGAGAAATTTGGAGAGTAGAATAAATACGCCTATTGTTTGGCATATATTAATAATTGCTTTATTACTAAATATATTATTTATATATAGTATTTGCATGGAGACATAATTTGTTTATGACACACATATTATGTGTTTGCTGACAAACATATAACATTTGTTGATAGCGTCATTTCATTTCATCCAAACATTATATATTTACAAGCAAATATAATATATTTACTTGCAAACATAATATTTTTGCATGTAAACATAATATATTTGCATGCAAATATATATTGTTTCTAGTAAAAACACGGCGAATATGTTTAACAATTTCTCCAAATATATATATATTACCAGCAAAAATGTGTTTGGGACAGGCCGTTTTTTTTCAGCGTGTACTTGGCGTCGAAGTAGGGCTCGATAACACAACCTTCTGCTTGTAAGGCAAACGCTCTACCGTCTGAGCTAACGTTGCTTATGCGTGATGGCTGGCTGATGGTTAAGTTATATGTTTTTCGTTTCTGTTCAAATAAAAAAGAAAAAGAAAAAACAAACACACACACAGCAAATAAAAAAAACATGGAAAAGAAAAAAATAGAAAAGAAAACAACATTAACACACACACAAATATGGTGGAAGTGCCTTGAATATGCCCCCGATTGACCGGTCATGGGATAGGTCCCTTAATGGCAGTTGACCTGTTTTTTGCGTTGGCCATAATTAAATTAAAAAATCAATTAAAAATTAGAAAATTATCTCAAAACCTCTGATAATATAAATAAAAATTTAAAAAATTCCCCTTAAGGTACAAAGAAAAGTTAAATGAAATACCAATTGTTAAAACTAAAACAGCTTTAACATTAAAAAAACGTTGAAAACACAAAACTTAAAATTTCTTAGCAAAACATTATAGAAATTTAAAATAAGAGCTAAAATAAGCAAATCGTGAAAAAATAAAGTTAAAAATAAATAAAACAGTAAAATAAATAAAAAATATTTTTAAAAATATGCCGCGAATTTTGTTTTTATTTCGGTATCAGTCAATTTTTTTTAAAAGCAACAGTGAAAATAACGGATCAGAAAATACTTAGCAAATGAATTCATTTTCTTTTGTTCATACCCTACGGGGAAAGGGACCGGTCCCAGATTACACGCAGGATAGGTCCCAAGGGGGCGGAGACCGGTCGTTGATCGGTCTTTTTGTTTGAAAGAGACATATCACTTTAACATGGCGTTGTCATTGGAAATGACCAATTGCCACAGTTGAGACACATTGTGGCAGTAAGGTGGTGTGTCTAAAAATAGCTTTTCAAATAAACTAATAAAAAATTAAGAATTAAAAATAATCTACTTGGCGTCGAAGAAGGGCTCGATAACACAATCTTCTGCTTGTAAGGCAAACGCTCTACCGTCTGAGCTAATGTTGCTTATGCGTGATGGCTGGCTGATGGTTAAGTTATATGTTTTTAGTTTCTGTTCAAATAAAAAAGAGAAAGAAAAAACAAACACACACACAGCAAATAAAAAAAACATGGAAAAGAAAAAAATGGAAAAGAAAACAACATTAACACACTCAAATATGGTGGAAGTGCCTTGAATATGCCCCCGATTGACCGGTCATGGGATAGGTCCCTTAATGGCAGTTGACTTGTTTTTTGAGTTGGCCATAATTAAATTAAAAAATCAATTAAAAATTAGAAAATTACCTCAAAACCTTTGATAATATAAATAAAAATTTTAAAAATTCCCCTTAAGTTAAAAAGAAAAGTTAAATGAAATACCAATTGTTAAAACTAAAACAGCTTTAACATTAAAAAAACGTTGAAAATACAAAACTTAAAATTTCTTAGCAAAACATTATAGAAATTTAAAATAAGAGCTAAAATAAGCAAATCGTGAAAAAATAAAGTTAAAAATAAATAAAAGAGTAAAATAAATAAAATATATTTTTAAAAATATGCCGCGAATTTTGTTTTTTATTTCGGTATCGGTCAAGTTTTTTTAAAAGTAACAGTGAAAATAACGGATCAGAAAATACTTAGAAAATGAATTCATTTTCTTTTGTTCATACCCTACGGGGAAAGGGACCGGTCCCAGATTACACGCAGGATAGGTCCCAAGGGGGCGGAGACCGGTCGTTGATCGGTCTTTTTGTTTGAAAGAGACATATCACTTTAACATGACGTTGTCATTGGAAATGACCAATTGCCACAGTTGAGACACATTGTGGCAGTAAGGTGGTGTGTCTAAAAATAGCTTTTCAAATAAACTAATAAAAAATTAAGAATTAAAAATAATCTACTTGGCGTCGAAGAAGGGCTCGATAACACAACCTTCTATTTGTAAGGCAAACGCTCTACCGTCTGAGCTAATGTTGCTTATGGAAACATGGAAAAGAAAAAAATAGAAAAGAAAACAACATTAACACACACAAATATGGTGGAAGTGCCTTGAATATGCCCCCGATTAACCGGTCATGGGATAGGTCCCTTAATGGCAATAGGTTGACTTGTTTTTTGAGTTGGCCATAATTAAATTAAAAAATCAATTAAAAATTAGAAAATTACCTCAAAACCTTTGATAATATAAATAAAGATTTAAAAAATTCCCCTTAAGTTAAAAAGAAAAGTTAAATGAAATACCAATTGTTAAAACTAAAACAGCTTTAACATTAAACGAGTAAAAAGGTTAAAGTCGGGCATGCCGACTATACAATACCCTACACCACTCTGGTGTATTGGTTGGATCCGAAATTCGAATGGGTTAAAATGGGGGTTGTGTCAAAATTTTCTATAATGTGAGTCAGCGCACCAAATTTCATTAAAATATCTTAATATTTGCGACCTGCAGTTTGTAACCAAGCCAATTTTGGGGGGACCCTTATATGGGCACTAGTTCTAAACATGGACCGATGTTCACCAAAATCAATAGGCTTCGTCCTTGGGCCAACATAGGTCTATGTACCAAATTTCATCAAAATATCTTAATATTTGCGACCTGCAGCGTATAAACAGTATAATTTTGGTAGGACCCTTATATGGGCACTAGGTCTAAACATGGACCGATGTTCACCAAAATCAATAGGCTGCGTTATTGGGCCAATGTAGGTCTGTGTACCAAATTTCATCAAAATATCTTAATATTTACGACCTGCAGCGTATAAACAGTATAATTTTGGTAGGACCCATATGGTCACTAGGTCTAAACATGGACCGATGTTCACCAAAATCAATAGACTGCGTTATTGGGCCAATATAGGTCTGTGTACCAAATTTCATCAAAATATCTTAATATTTACGACCTGCAGCGTATAAAGAGTATAATTTTGGTAGGACCCTTATATGGGCACTAGGTCTAAACATGGACCGATGTTCACCAAAATCAATAGGCTGCGTTATTGGGCCAATATAGGTCTGTTTACCAAATTTCATTAAAATATCTTAATATTTAGGACCTGCAGCGTATAAACAATATAATTTTAGTAGGACCCTTATATGGGCACTAGGTCTAAACATGGACCGATGTTCACCAAAATCAAATTTGTTCGTCCTTAGGCCATCATAGGTCTGCATACCAAATTTCATCAATATCCTGTAGAGTGCGCACAAGATTGCATGGACAGACAGACAGACGGACGGACGGACGGACAGACGGACATCGTTAAATCAAAATAAAAAAAAATTCTGAACCGATCAGTATACTATAAGGTGGGTTTACGACCAATATTTTTTGGTGTTACAAACATCAGCACAAACTTATAATACCCTGACCACATAGTGGTGTAGTGTATAAAAAAACGTTGAAAATACAAAACTTAAAATTTCTTAGCAAAACATTATAGAAATTTAAAATAAGAGCTAAAATAAGCAAATCGTGAAAAAATAAAGTTAAAAATAAATAAAAGAGTAAAATAAATAAAATATATTTTTAAAAATATGCCGCGAATTTTGTTTTTTATTTCGGTATCGGTCAAGTTTTTTTAAAAGCAACAGTGAAAATAACGGATCAGAAAATACTTAGAAAATTAATTAATTTTCTTTTGTTCATATTTGTACTAATTTAGTAATATGCCTTCGGTTGACCGGTCACGGGATAGGTCCTTGGAGGGCAATTGACTCCTCATTCCCCGTAGGGTATTTGTACTAATTTAGTAATATGCCTTCGGTTGACCGGTCACAGGATAGGTCCTTGAAGGGCAATTGACTCCTCATTCCCCGTAGGGTACTTATCAAGTTAAAGAGCAAGTCAAAGAGGAAAGATTCATAAGCAACCAAATCGTTCTCGATAATATTATCACAACGTTGTCTGACATAGCGTTAAAGCTCTTACAAAGGATCAATTCATTATTTAGTCAAATTAAATTTTTATCGACCCTAATCTCCGTTTATGGTATAATTTAATATTGTCATCTAAAAGGGGCAGTACCCCCAATAATATTTTGTTGCGACGTTTATCTTCTATACAATTTTTATTGAGTTTAAAGTCAACTTTTTAATTCGTTGAATTGAAATACGAACTTGGATTAGACTTAGAGTTAATTGAAAAAAGTTGACCTTACCCTAAGACTTCTTGCTTTTATATATCTACTTTAATTTATCGAACTTTAAATTAATATGTTGCATTGTTAACTGTATTATTTTAAATCACATTAATTGATTTCCTTCACTATATACCATGATTTAATTTTAATATTTTTTTTTTTTTACTTAATTTTTAGGATGTTTATTAATTTTTAACTAAAAGTTGTTATAATTTCTAAACTAATAATTTTAAATTTTATTAAGAACTGTTGAATTTATGAATCGACCTAGAAAATTTCATGGTTGCAGTGATCACTTCTTCGTATGGATTTAATTGTAAGTAATGTTAATTTTTTTATCTTAAAATCTTATCACTTTTCAAATTATTAGATTATTATCTTATTTCTTATTACAATTGGTTAACAACTGATTAACAATTTATTAATAATTAATTTCTTTTTTTTATTTAATAATTAAATGCATTTCTTTGAGTTAATCATTTATTTAAAATTCCTTATTAGTTAATAAATTTTACGTTATTCATATTTAAAAATGAATCAGTAAGTTTCTTATAATTGGTTGACAAAATTTAAGGTGACAGGTGAATATGATCAAAAATTAACTGTTTTTATCTATCCTCTACCTCCTTTTCTCTATCTTATTCTTTAAAATTTTGTAATGTGTAGACAAAGAATCTCCCCATTTTTCCCTGAGCATGGTCGTGCAAGTATTTAGTCCACGTGTTCGTTACATTATTTTTGGCGCCCAACGTGGGCATATCATTCGAGGAATTTCTCAGTTAATGACACCTTTATTGAATTATACAATATCGAATGAATGTCCTTATTCTCTTCTTTTTACTGTTATCCTTCAGTTTATTATTTCTTAATTTTCTATTCAATAATATATGGACTTACAATGTTTGGACAACCTAACTGTCCTTATTTATATGAGGATTTAAGTTATTGTGTTTTCGAATTTGGAAAATGCAGACAATGGATGTTTTCGTTTCTGACCATTTCGTATTCAGAAAACAATTATTATCATACCAAAATAAAGCAGTATTCATAAGCCCTTTGGATATAATACTCAGGAGATTATTATTTTTGAGTCATTTTGAAAATATACCTGAAAGTAGTTCAAACCATTTTCTAAATTTTTTTATTTAATTTTTAAAAATTTTTTTTTTTTTTGGTATATCACTATAATTTTGTAGAAGTCCAACATATTTTTTTGTTTACCTGTTTGCCTTAAGGGGTACTCAGCCTATAATTTTATGTTCAATATATAACCGTTCTAATCGTTGTTTTTACAATTATATTACGTTATTCGTAGTGAAAACTTAGTTTTGAAATTTTATTTAAATTCAAAAAAAAAAAAAAAATGCCACGTATTCCGCGTAGTCCGAGTGCTCCGGCAATTAATACGGCAATTGATAATTAAAATTGAAGATACCCAGCTAAAACATGGTAATGACAGGTCATTACCATACGGATTACCAAGTAATGATAGGGCATTACCTTTTGCATTACTTTAAAATACAAAATAATGACTTACCGATAATAAGTTATAGAAGTAGTTATATGTTCGTGCAAAATAATCCCCTACTGGTAATTGATTAAATAAATACTGATGAAGTCTTTTTTATATTAATATTTTATTTATAAATTAGTTTTGAACTAAATAGGAAATTGTCCAAGGTAAAAAGTTTTTTTTTCCAATATGACCAACTATTTTACAACGTAGGGTAACCACTTATTTCCTAACTTCTGAGTAACCACTTATTCTATCTTTGTGTGTAACTACTTATTCTTTCACTATGGGTATCTCGTTTTTCGCACTTTTTTTGTAAGCGAGAGGGTAATGACCACCCATGAGTTTTTGGACATCGCGAACAAAAGTAATGTTGCGAGTAAATAGCCTAGTAAGTAGTGAAACCCTTTGTGTGCTACTTACTCGCTTAATTACTCGGTAATGTCTGTTTTTGCTGGGTAATAATGGATATCGTTAATAATTTATGTTTGACATATGATTGTTTTTTAACGTCCTTAGTGAATTGATTGACTTGAAATTATTATGCGTGCTGTGTCCAATAATACCACCCTCAATCTCAGGCTGAATTAGGACTTATCCTAATATTGATCTTGAAATTGTAACTATAGCGTAATTAGATTTGAATTTATATAACGTACACTCATAGAAATAAATCTGTTAATATAGCAGAAAAAGTTACTAAAAATTAGTTAAAAATGATGCTGCAGAAAAACTGCTAAAATTAGCAGATTTTTTTACTAAAATCTAGTAAAATGAGAACAGCAAAATTAAAACTGTTAAATTAGTTTTAAATTTTAGTTATATTTAGTCTAACTTTTAGTTAATTGAAAATAGCAAATTGTACTGTAAAATCTGCAGAAAATTTTGCTAATTATTTGTAGACTAAAAATAGCAAAAAAAATTGTTATATCTACAAAATTTTTGCTATTTTTAAGCTAAATTTAGTTGAATGCAAATAGCAGTCAATTCTGCTAAAAATAGCAGAAATATTTGCTAAAAAATTTTAAACTGCTGTTTTCAAACGGCTCGATTTAAAAAAAATCGAAAAAAAGTTTGAAAATTTAAAATTTTTTTGGTGATTTTTTAGGCTACTAATTATTTAGCAAAATTTTTTGCTGATTTTAGCAGGTTAATTTGCTATTCTCCATTTACAAAAATTTAGCTCTGTATATTGAACAGTTTTATTTTTCCTGTTCCTATATTACTAAAATATAGCAAAAATAATCTGCTAATTTAGCAGTTTTTTCTACAGCATCATTTTTAACTAACTTTTGGTAGTTTTAACTAAATTTTTTACGGACTTTTTTCTATTAGTGTAACGATTCGCCAATTAACCTTTTTAACAACCACGACCTAAAACAAATTAGACGTTCAAATCATTTCATCTTAAAACGTCTAGAAATTAAATTTTACCTTATTTGCCAGTTAACAACGAGCTTATGGAAAGAAATATATTTACGTGAAATTGTTGGTCAAATTCCTTTACACGATTATTCCTGCCTTTTTTTATCGGCTCCCGAAAGTTTGCTACGTTCTATACGAATTTATATTTTAAGTGGAAAATTCTGATTGTTGTTTGAATTATAATTTCAAATATACTTGGTATTGAAATTTTCAAATACTATTTCAGACCCAATAGGAAAGTGGTTTCGACTTTAAAATCTTTATAGTGACGACAATATCGCTGCCGTTCACGCGTCCGTACACTCATACAAATAAGTCCGAAAAAATAGCAGAAAAAGTTACTAAAAATTAGTTAAAAATGATGCTGCAGAAAAAACTGCTAATATTAGCAGAATCAGTTTGCTAAATATTAATAAAATGAAAACAGCAAAAAAAAACTGTTAAATTTACAGAATTTTAGTAATATTTGAGCTGAATTTTTGTTAATTGCAAATAACAATTTAACTTGCTGAAATCAGCAAAAAAATTGCTAAATAATAGTAGAATGAAAATAGCAAAAAAAAACTGTTAAATCTACAAAATGTTTGCTAACATTTTCTGAAATCAACAAAACTTTTGCAGATTACTAGTGGACTGGAAAAAAGTAAAAAAGGAGCAAATGAAATGAAAATTAATAAATAAAAATAAATGTGTATTTAAAAACATACTTGTGACCAGTTTATTCAATGTGTCAATTAATTGAAATTTTTTCAATTGGCATTGTTCAATGCCTAAATGCCCATTTATAATTGATGAAAGAAGTATTTGTTGAATGTTATTTTAGTTTGACTCAAGATCATAAATTAATATTACTTTCTGTTTAAAATTATTTTCAAATCAAAGAAGTATTTGTTTTCATGTTTTAATAAAAGAATAAATTAAGAAAAAAAACTAAAAATTCGCGTATTTCTTATATTTTTTTATATTACAATGCTTTTTCTTCAATTATGTGTACATTTCATTACCATTGTTTTCATCAATGCTAATTGAAAAAAATTTCATTGGCATTGAATGGTGATGAAATTTGTTGGCATTGACATTGAGATAAAGTAATGCCAATTATATTTCAATGTCAATGAAAATTTCCCAAGAATGATTTTTTGTAAAAGTGGTAATATTTATAGACAATAATAGGGGTTTTCATATAAACTCGTATTTTACTCGTAAACGGTGTAAACCTGGTATGTTTATGAGTTTAATGTCAAACTCCATACATAAAAATATGGGTTATATTTATACAAGGTTTACAAGGCATTTACGAGTTTATATGAAAACCCCTAATATGTTAACCATAACAAAATGTATTTCAGAGACCCTTCTTTTGATTTTTCATTGTTTGCTGATCGGATATGTACTTCCGAATTTATTTGAGTTTCCATTTTCATCTCTAAAGCTCCACCCACAGGAAAGAAGGTGTGACCGATTAAAAATATCGTATTCTTTAAATAAGCTTAAAAAGTACAATATTGGGGGAAAAACTTATGGTCATGCCCGTAAACTCCACTTGCTCCCAAGAAATACTTTTAATCACATATTCATATTAAAATGGTTCGTCCAAAATAAACCTTGATCTTTGAAAATTAATGTATTACGATAAATAGAAACTTTTCTCATAAATTTTAATAATTTAGATATTTTATGAGTAGGACAAATTTTCAACCATTTCAATTTAGCTTTATTTAAAATCCTGCATTATTTTTGTCTAGTTAAAAAAGTTAGCAAATTTATTGTTAAAAATTAGTAACTAAATTCAGCAAAAAAAATAGCAAAAAAGTTTGTAAGTTAGTAATGTGGAGGTAGCAAAAAAATTAACTAAAAATTCAATTTTAACTAAAAATTAGTTAAAAATTTGTTAAGTTGAAGTACTAACAGTTTTACTAACTTTTCTACAAACTTTTTTCTATGAGTGTAGCAAACGATCAAAATCAGTAGATTGCGCGGCGTCCTCAAGAACTGGGCATCGCCAAGACCACTTTATGGCGAATTTTGCGTAAAGATTTTGGTTTACACTAGGGTTTGGGATTTCCCGGACTTTTTTATTTCCCGGGAAACGGGAATGAAAAAATTTGATTCCCGGGAATCCTGGGAAATATTTTTGAACAAAATTGTTAATGAAAACCACCTATAAAAGTAATTTTTGTTAAAACAAAAACACTATTTCAGTACAAATGCAGTCTGTGTAGTGAGAATTCAAAGTAAAAAATATCACAATGTTGAACATTTGATTTCATATAAATTACTCGCAGCACTGCCAAATGAGTTGCAGATTCCAGCAGAAAGCACCTACTACTGGACTGTCGGAAACAAACCGTTTCATCACACTTGGCCCATTAGATATGGTGGCCACAATGTTATTTTCCAAAGACAAATAAAACTCTTCTAGTCTTATTTCTACAATTCTTCTTATTTCATCAGCATTACATCTTCCTTATATATAAACAAACCCCAGGTTATAAAATGAATTATTTCCGTTTATACATATGTTCAAATATCTCTTTTGTGATATTCTTGTCCATTCATCTAAGATTATAGTAAATCTCATATTGTTAGAAATATTGCTCGATATTTCTTTTATCATGATATCTTTTACATGATTGTAGTAATTTAATATACTGTTCTTTACATCGGTTTCATTTTTTTGCAATGCCAGGTTTTTATTATAAAAACTTTCTCGAATAAACGCAGATCTAGTTATGGTGCGGATTGACTACAGCTAATTTGGATACCATTTCAGGAAATGTTTGCCCTACCATAAAACCTTTAATGCCTATTCAGCTTATACTTTTTTCTTCGGGTACTTTGCTAATTTTAGCTGAAACGTTATTCTTGTTGTTGTTTTCTTCAAGAGAAGTTGCATGACCATCAATTTTATTTTTTTTGTGAACCAAATTTAGATGTCGGATAACCAAATTTAGATACCACCGTTAACCATTAGTCTTTTCTTTTCACATTTATTAATGAAAACGTTACTTATAAAATTGTTGACCCTTAACCCTCTAACCGGCAAGCCCGCCTCCAGGCGGGGTATATTAAATTGACCAGAAATGCGCCAAAGGAGTATTTTATAATAAGAAATTATGCTTTTTCAATAGACAACAAAATTTATTAAATTTTTTGTGAAGAATTTTTTTGTATACAAGGCACGGTTTGGAAGCGAGAAAGTGTCAAAGACAAAATTTTGTAAAAATTCAAAAATTAAATATTTTAAAACAACCAAAATTTTCAAAGATCTTAAAAACATATTTAAATTGACTAAAACAATTGATAGTGTCCATGAAGTAAGATTGGAGCTTAAGCTATTCAAAAAGTTCCTTACTTTGGTCCAAGGACGCACGGGATTCCATAAGGATACCTTTAAAGGACATCGCCTCAACTTCAAAACAAATGGACGGATTTTTCTGAAATTTGGTAAAACGATTATATTTGGTATAGGTGGCAAAGTTTATAAGTTTGAATAATATATATTGAAGTTTTGGTGCGTTTTCGCTCAATTTCGCGTTTTTCGAAAAACGAAAATCGCTACATCCTCCTAAGTAACAGCACAAAAAATTTAATTTTTTTATTGCAATTACATCTTGGTAAGAGAAGTAATTTGTGCCTAAACCTAGTAATTTTTAAGCGCTAGTTTTCGAGATTCACCCTTAAACTATCTTGGCCCATATCGCCTAAAGTAGGAAACGAAAAAAAGTTTTGTATAAGAACTTATTGTTTATTTTTCGAGAGGAACACATGGTATAAATTTCATTGCAAAAAAGCTTAGGCCGGTGAGAGGGTTAATATAAAGGCGTATTTTAAATTTAAAGTCGACTTTATTTTTAATCAAACGGTTTTGTTCATTTTGTGTATGAAAACCTTACAAAAATATTTATATTTTCAAATATTTTGATTGGTTGAAAATAAATTAACCAATCAGAATGCTCCAAAAATAAACCAAGTCAAGGTATACTGCCACCCAATATTTTAACTAAAGTCGACTTTACCTAAATTATACATTTGAAAAATTTAGATAGTAGGGGCGATTATTTGTAAGAAATAAAGCTTTTTCTTCATATTTCTTTTAAATATTTTACCAAGTTTTTAGGTTTTACTACTTAAATTTTGAATAAGTTATGCGAAAAATCTTTATTAGTTGAAATGCTCCTAATTACTTGGCAAAGATTTTATTTGTGTGTCAAATAAATGTGTTCCCTTTTAAAAGATTTTAACAATGACATTTTTGTTTTGGTATTTAAAATGTTTTTTATGACTAAAATTAAAAAATCCTATTCGAAACAAAAACAATTTAAGAAATTTAATATTTTTAAAATTTCCCGTTTTCCCGGGAAAAATATATTATTTTCCCGGGAATTCCCGCCAAACTTTTCCCGGGAATTCCCGAACCCCAAACCCTAGTTTACACCCATACAAGATCAAGCTGACTCAAGAATTGAAGCCGGTGGACCATTTGCCGTGATGCGTTTTATTTAAAAAAAAGTTATCAAGTCCCCTAGTAAAAACAGTTACATATAGTCGTATAAAATTGCGATTAAGTTATATCTGTATAAATATACTATTTCATCCGAAAAATGGCCCGATGTAATTCTATCAGTTGTTTATCAGTTTTTATCTAATTGTATTCGTTTAGATCTCAACTAATAAAATTATACATTATTCAGATGAAATTATATGAAATTTTTGACCTGATACAATTTTACCGGTTTATATCTAATGGTATCTCTTTAGATCTAGTTGGTACAATTTTATATAAATAAAATATATTTGTATCCGACATTTGCCTTATATAATTGCATCAACGTTTTACAGCAGATATAATTGCATCAGGTCAAAATTCAGATATAACTATATAAGTTTGTATAGTAATGTATCTATTTGGATCTAAACTAATACCATGCGACATAAACCCATAAAATTGAATCAGCGCGAGTAAAAAAGTTTTGATATAATTATATATTATTTTATGTAATTGCATATAGTAACTTATAGTTACATATGGCCACATATGCTTTTAAATTCAAGCTTATATACTTTTATATAGTCATATATTAGATATTTTTTCCTCAAAGGTTTTAATATGGACCCATATGTGATTTTATATTATTACATACTGGCCTACATATATGTGACAGCGCATAGAGAAAGGGACCTAAGGGTAAAAAAAACAATTTTTTTTTGTGGACAACATCTGAGCATCGAATGAGACCGATCCCATGCTCTCCTGAACTTAGGTCACTTTCTATCCTTAGGTCCCTTTCTATTTTGCGCGTCATATATATGTATGTGCTATATATAAGTACATAAAGTAAACATATAAAAGATATAATTACATATACGTTTATATATAATTTAGTATGACACTATATTATAATAATATAAAACTATGTGGATCCATATAAGAAATATTTTATAATTTATGTTAGTTATATTCTCTCTATATATAAAAGAATAATGTGACTGACTGACTCAACATCGCCCAGCCCAAACCGCTGAAGCTAGGAAATTCAAATTTGGTATGTAGGTTCCTCTTTCGGCGTAGACGTCCGCTAAGACGGGATTTTTGGAAATTCCTACCGGAACGGGCAAAAAGGGGGAAAGTCTCCCCCTTGACGGCCTGCCAAAACCCTTTTGGCTAGAAAGCTGAAATTTTAGATACGTGTTCCTTGGAGTAGGGGCTAACTTTTCTAGAAAGTACTTTCAAGAATTTTGGACAGGGACGTTGTAAAAATGGGGGTTAAAAAGGGGAAAAGAGCCCCCCTTGACGGCCTGCCCAAACCGCTGGAGGTAGGAAGTTGAAATTTGGTATAAAGGTTCCTCCACTATCGTAGTCATCCACCAAGACGGGATTTTTTTGAAATTTTTACACGGAGGGGCAACAAGGGGAAAAAGTCTCCCCCTTGACGGCCTGCTCAAACTGCTGGAGCTATGAAGTTGAAATTTGGTATGTAGGTTCCACGACCGGTGTAGACATCAGTTGAAACGGAATTTTTGGAAATTCTTATCGGGAGGGGCAAAAAGGGGACAAAAAAAGTACCTTTTTCCAAAAAAGTACCTTTTTCCAAAAAAGTACTTTTTTCCAAAAAAAAGTACCTTTTTCCAAAAAAAGTACCTTTTTCCAAAAAAAATACCTTTTTCCAAAAAAAAGTACCTTTTTCCAAAAAAAAGTACCTTTTTCCAAAAAAAAAAGTACCAATTTCCAAAAAAAGTACCTTTTTCCAAAAAAAAAGTACCTTTTCCCAAAAAAAAGTACCTTATTCAAAAAAAAGTACCTTTTTCCAAAAAAGTACCGTTTTCCAAAAAAAGTACCTTTCTCCAAAAAAAAGTACCATTTTCCAAAAAAAGTACCTTCTTCCAAAAAAAAGTACCTTTTTCCAAAAAAAAGTACCTTTTTCCAAAAAAAGTACCTTTTTCCAAAAAAGTACCTTTTTCCAAAAAAAGTACCTTTTTCCAAAAAAAGTACCTCTTTCCAAAAAAAGTACCTTTTCCCAAAAAAAAGTACCTTATTCAAAAAAAGTACCTTTTTCCAAAAAAGTACCGTTTTCCAAAAAAAAGTACCTTTCTCCAAAAAAAAGTAACATTTTCCAAAAAAAGTACCTTCTTCCAAAAAAAAGTACCTTTTTCCAAAAAAAAGTACCTTTTTCCAACAAAAGTACCTTTTTCCAAAAAAAGTACCTTTTTCAAAAAAAAGGACCTTTTTCCAAAAAAAGTACCTTTTTCCAAAAAAGTACCTTTTTCCAAAAAAAATTCATTTTTCCAAAAAAAATACCTTTTCCCAAAAAAATACCTTTTCCAAAAAAGGACAATTTCCCAAAAAAAGGACCTTTTTCCAAAAATTTATTTTTCCTAAAAATAACTGTTACAAAAAAAGTACCTTCTTCCATAAAGTACTTTGTACTACCGGAATTTCCAAATATATTCAGCATAGACGTCCCCATAGACGGTCTCACAAATTGGAAAAGTGTCCCCATTAACTGCCTGCCCAAACTATTGGAGATAAGAAGTTGAAATTTGGCATAGAGATTCCTCCACTGTAGTCGACATCGACTAAGTTTGTATTTTTGGAATTCCCTAAAGGATATCCCAAAAGGGGGATGTTTCCCCCTTGACGGCCTGCCCAAACTGCTGAAACTATGTAGCCGAAATTCGGTATGTGAGTTCCTCCTTCTGTGTAGGCGTCCGCTTAGACGGAATTTTTGAAATTCCTATCGGGAGGGAGATAAGGGGAAAAATATTCTCCTTGACGGCCTCCCAATCCCTTCTGGGCAACCTAAAATTTTAAATATGTATTCTCTGGAGTAGGACTAACTCACCGGCAACGTAATTTTTCTATTTTGGAACAGAAACATAGTATAAATGTGGGTTGAAAGGGAAAAATGTCCCCAATAATGGCCTGCCCAAACCGCTGAGGCAATGAAGTAGAAATTTGGTATGAAATTTTCCTCATCCATCGCAGACAGCCGCGAAGATCGAATTTTTGTAAATTCCAAAAAAGAAGAAAGCCTCCCCTTGGTGGCCTGTAAAAACCCCTTCGGCTAGAAACCTGAAATTTAAAATGTGTGTCCCTGGAGTAAGGGCTACCTTATTAGAAAGATAGTATTTTGAATTTTGGACAGGGTCGTTATAAAAAAGGGGGTCAAAAAGGGAAAGTGGCCCCTTAACGACCTGTCCAAACTGCTGGAACTAGGAAGCTGAAATTCGGTACTTAGGTTCCTCTTCCAGGCTGATTCCAACCGGGAGGGACAAAAAAAGAGTCCCACTTGACAGCCTGCTCAAACTGCTGGAACTAGGAAGCGGAAATTCCCTGTCGATGGATTTTCGGAAATTACTACCCAGAGGGGCACAAATAGTAAAAGTTGTCTAGAATCCTGAAATGTAAAACATATGTTCCTTGGAGTATGGGCTTACTTATAGGGAAGGTGCTTTGTGGAATTTTGGACAGGGACATTGCAAAAATGGGGATTAATGAAGCGAAAAGTGGCGCTTAAAGGCCTGCCCAAACCGCTGGAGGTAGGAAGTTGAAATTTGGTACTAAAGTTCCTCCTCTATTGTAGACATCCGCTAAGATGAGATTTTTGGAAATTTCCACACGTAGGGTCAAAAACAGGAAGTCTGCCCCTTAACGGCCTGGCCAAACTGCTTAAATTCGGTATTTGGGTTCCTTCTCCAACGTAGACGTCCCCTAAGACGGTATTTTTGGAAACTCATACCGGGAGGGGTAAAAAGTGAAAAAACTTCCCCCTTACCGAGTTGGGCAAACTGTTGGATATAGAGACCTAAAATTATGTATGTAGTAGGTTCCTCCTCCAATGCAGACGTTCTCGGAATTTTTGGAAATTCCTACGGGAGGGGTAAAAACGGAATACTTCTCCCCCTTGATGGCCTAACCGAACCCTTCGGCTAGAAACCCGTAATCTATAATATGTTTTCCTTGGAGTATGGGCTAACTTATCGACAAGGCATTTTTAGGACTTTGGACAGGAACGTGGTAAAAATGGTGGCTCAAAAGTGGAAAATTGCCCCTCCCCCTTAACATTTTTTTTTTTATGTGTTAGACCAACACTCAGGGGATGCCCCCTACTAACCAGTGCATTATGTTGGTATTAGGAAAATAGGTTATGGGGAGGAGGAAAGAGGGAGTAGTGTTTGTGAATATTTGATTTAAATTTCTCAACATTGTAAGTAACAGGGAAGACCTCTGCGGGGAGTTTATTCCACATACGGCTGGTGCGACTGATAAACGAATTCTCTCTGTAATGCGTCGTACGATCCGCTGGACAATCGACAACAAACGGATGGACTCTACTTGATAAGCTAGTATTACGAATAAAAACCTGGGCTTTGGGGATAAGTTCACTTATCTCAGCAGAGCACTTCCCATGGTAATATCGATAGAACAGGGTTACACAAGCCACATACCGCCGATGCTCCAATGAGTCAATAGAGCTGGATACTCTACTGTCTTTGATAAGCGCCGACGCCCTCCTTTGCACACGGTCCAGAAGCTCCAAAATAGACTTCGAAGCTCCTGCCCATATATGGGAGTTGTATTCCATCTTCGGTCGGATATAGGTGGTATAAATAGTGAGTAAATCGGATGGAGTGAAGTACTTCTTGCACCGACGTAAAAAACCTAGACACTTGAATGCTTCTTTCGACACCTGAAAAACATGCTTATTCCATCGGACATCACACTGAATTTTCATGCCCAGAACATCAAGAGTATCCGATTCCTCAATATCGATATCACCCATATGTACAGATGGCAGTGTTGACCCCGCAGCCCTATGGGTCAACATACAACATTGGGTCTTACGCGCATTAAAATCCACCTTGTTCGCATGACCCCACTCAGAGATTGCAGAGAGGTCACGATTTAGTGTGTCATTCATAATCTGCCTTTTGCCCCCAATCTCCTCAGGGCTTGGCCTACGATTGAAGGAAAATGAATGACAAATGTTGCTGTCATCTGCGAAAGAGTAGATAGGGTTGAAAGTTTGACCAAGAAGATCATTAAGAAAGATAAGAAATAGGGAAGGAGAAAGAACAGAACCCTGCGGTACCCCTGAATTAAGCTGAAACTTGTCGGATGAGATCCCATCTATAACAACACGAATAGTGCGATCTCTGAGAAAGCTCGAAATAAAACGAGCGAAGTCATTACCCACACCAAAGGCAATAAGCTTCGATACAAGCGCCCCGTGCCATACACGATCAAAGGCCTTAGAAATATCCAGAGCAACCACTTTGCTCTCACCAAAACGGTGAATGGACTGACTCCAACATTCCGAGAGGAACGCTAACAGGTCTCCCGTAGAACGATTCCTACGGAAGCCATATTGTCGGTCATTAAGAAGTGAGTGGGACTCTAGATAATTCACGAGATGGTAGTTAAGCATACTCTCCAACACCTTTGAGAGCGCAGAGCATATTGCGATTGGGCGGTAATTTTCAGGGTTATTAGCCGCACCCTTTTTAGGGATTGGCTGGACATTGGCAACCTTCCAGCAAGAGGGGAAAATTCCCGTATGGTAAGAAGCGCTAAAAAGGTTAGCCAATGGACGAGCTAGCGTCGAAGAGCACTGTTTCAGCACCAGTACGGGTATGCCATCCGGCCCCGATGACTTATTTATGTTGAGGTCAGCAAGAACCCTTTTAACTGCACGAGCTCGGAAGAATATCTTAGGCATAGTACTGGATACTCTTTCAAGTTCTGGCAGTGGTTGATCGCTTTCCGGCAGGAATGAATTACCTGCAAACATCTCAGCTAAAAGGTTTGCCTTATCAACCGGTTCAGTGAATATTTGATCATCCTTTATAAGAGTTGGGATAGCTGAACTAGAATTATCCTTTACTCTTTTAACGAATGACCAAAAGCTCTTGCTACCCCGAGGAGCAGAAAGAACTTTAGTACGAAGACGTTTTTCGTAAAGAAACTTTTCACGACTAAGTACTTTGGAACATTCATATCTCACCCGTTTGCGAAGCAGATCAGTATTGTCGTTCTTATTATCACGCCAATTTTTGAACGCTAGCTGATCTGCTTCGCAAACGGGTGAGATATGAATGTTCCAAAGTACTTAGTCGTGAAAAGTTTCTTTACGAAAAACGTCTTCGTACTAAAGTTCTTTCTGCTCCTCGTGGTAGCAAGAGCTTTTGGTCATTCGTTAAAAGAGTAAAGGATAATTCTAGTTCAGCTATCCCAACTCTTATAAAGGATGATCAAATAGTCACCAGACTTGCAGAAATGCAGTCAGATCCAGACTGACTGCATTTCTGAAAGTCTGGTTAAACCAACATTTATCTTTTGGTTTAACCGAAATTTGCTTCGAAGGAATGAAAGATTTCATTCCAAGCAATATAACATGTTCTACCATTTTCGCCGCGGCATCAACGTTATCGTCGAGGAAACAGAGTTTCCAATTAAAGTGCCGGAAAAATTCGTTGAGCTCAGCCCAACGTGCTTTTTCGTAAATAAAAATTGAACGTTTCGCAGCTGTTGCCGAAACGTTTCGAAGGTCGGAGAACGAAAAAGATGCGGAAATGGTACAATGATCCGAATTGCCGAGAGGTGCAAGTGTTCTTACTTCATACTTGTCCGGATGAAAAGTAAGGAAAAGATCAAGAGTATTTTGATGTTCACTTTCAACATACGGAATGTGCGTTGGTTCATTCACTAATTGCGCCAGGTGGTTGTGCGCGGCAAACAGCTCAACATAAAGGCCCTCGGGAGTTGTGTGGCTCGAATGGCGAAGCCAGGAAGTGTTGTGAATATTAAAATCGCCAGCAACGACGATTTCACTACTCGGGCAACTCCCTAGAATTCTAGCGATGGAATCAGAAAGGACATCGAAGCCATTAAGGGTATTCGTCCTCTCCATGTTTGGGCTTCTGTATAAGAACCCGAAATGCAACATGTGTGACCTGATCTTGAACTTAACCCAAAGTGTGTTAAATTCCGCATCATTACAGTTTAAATGTTGCTGATACTGGTACACAACATCGTTGCGAATGTACATTGCAAGGCCCTGATAGAAAATGAAAAGGGATAGAAGTTGATAACCAGGTATATAGAAATCCTGTGGATCATCATCCCCACACACCTGGGTCTCACACAAGGCGAAAACATCCGGCCGATGAAATCGAATGTGAGCATATATAGAGAAGAAGTTCGCCCTCAGTCCGCGTATATTGCAGAAGTCAATGCGAAATCTTTTTGTCATTACAATAATTGAAATTATAAACCAAACATTATTTACGCAAGTACAAGTGCCGGGTATCTTGTTTGTTGGTGATTCAGTTAGTCAGTGACCAGTGCTATGCCTTCATCACTAACTAAGCCAACAACAAACAAAACACCAAGCAACTTGCACTACATAAAATCTAAAAAAAGTGAGGGAATATAACAACAATGACACTTGCAAAGGCAAGCATAAAAGCCCTCTGTTTGGTCATTGGAGAAGCAGAAAAAAATGTATTGAAAAAAAACTGTGGTAAGCAGAGGTATTTTTGATATATTGTATTGTATGTATGTTATGTATATAGCGGTGCAGTTGGTGTGGAAAGCCACATACATATATATATTTTTTTCTTTTCTATTTTGTTTTGTATTTGTTTGTTATTGGTATATTTTATGCATTTCAAATATTGTTGCGGTGTTTATTGTTATTGTATTTATTGACATATGTATGTTGTTATTGTTATTTTGTGTAACTTTATTTTTTTTCACTAGGTTTGGTGTATACATGTACGTTGTTATTGTTATTTTGTGTAACTTGTTTTTTCTATTATTTTGTATGTTTGTTATTTGTACGTTAAAATTTATTTATTTTTTTTGGTAATATTGTTTATTGTAATTGATTTTATTTCGGTAATTTAAAAATTGCACATATTTAATTTGGCACAAAGAACGAAACGGACGACAATAAATAAACAAAATTTAAAAATTAAACAAAAACACGCTAGAGACGATAATATAACGTGTTGACAGCACGGCGGACAGAACACTACTGAACATATGCGTCTTTAGCTAGAAACCTAAAATTTAAAGAACGAGTGTATATGGAACACTAAAATTAAGAAACTGAATAGGAAACGAGTGGAATTGAAACACTACACAAGTGGAACGAAATGTAGTGGAATTGAAATTATAGACAATGGATTTGTGGTGGCTGGGTGAAGGCTTTTATTATAAAAACTGTACTTTAAATAAACAAAGCGAATTTACCTACCCAACCACGAATACGACCTATCTACGCCCATGGTTTGAACAACAGACACTTAATTGTTACATGCTCACGTGTTGGTATACTAAATGATTTATTTATATAAAAATGAAGAGGCAAAAAATAGTGTTTGTACTTAAACATTACAATAAATTTACCTTAACAATTATTTTATCTTAATAACAAATATTGTGTTTTATTTTATCTAAAAGAAATTTAATTCTAAACTTTAAGGCACGCTAACAACGTAGCGGGCTGCTTTAAATGTTTTTTATTTTCATTTAAACACAAATGAACAAAACTATTTACGGGTCCATCTACCTTTGTGCGCACTTTACCAAATTATCTTGACATACACACGTATATTGTCAAGAATTATTGTTGTGTCAGAATTATTTATTTGTGGTGGCTGGGTGAGTGAAGGTTTTTATTAAAAAAAAACTGTATTTACAAAAACTGTATTTACAAACTGTATTTTAAGGGGCCCCCTTCCCCATCAACCACGAATACGACTTATCTATAATAAATTTACTTTAACAATTATTTTACCTTAGCAACAAATATTTTGTTTTATTTTATATAAAAGAAATTTAATTCTAACCTTTAAGGCACGCTAACAACGTAGCGGGCTGCGCCCGCTATATAATATGTTTTCCTTGGAGTATGGGCTAACTTATCTACAAGGCATTTCTAGGACTTTGGACAGGAACGTGGTAAAAATGGTGGTTCAAAAGGCGAAAATTGTCCCCCTCCCCTTAACGTCTGCGTCTTTAGCTAGAAACCTAAAACTTAAAGAACAAGTGTATATGGAACACTAAAATTAAGAAACTAAATTGGAAACGAGTGGAATTGAAGCACTACACAAGTGGGCTTTGCCCGCTATTTTGAATATTATAAAATGCTTTCCAACCCTGCTTTACGTTATTTATTTTCATTCAAAACACAAATGAACAAAACTACTTACGGGTCTATCTACCTAAGTTCGCACTTTACCAAATTATCTTAACATACACACGTATATTGCAATTTATTATGGATTCATTACTAACAAAACACTTTCATGAGAAAAAGTGATCAAATATTTATTTATTTTAAACCCATTGTTGTGCAGAATTATTTATTTGTGGTGGCTGGGTGAAGGCTTTTATTATAAACACTGTACTTTAAATAAAAAAACGAATTTAAAAAAAATTGTGGGGGGGTACAGCCCCCCCCCCCCCACCCCAAACTTTAAGGCACGCTAACAACGTAGCGGGCTGCGCCTGCTAGTATTTATATATTGACGAATATGAACCCATATATAACTTATAACGTTCTTTATAAAATCATCTATAATTATATATCATCCCACATAGGCAATTTTTTCAAAGTGATTTTATATAAAAATATATAAGGTCCATATAAAACCGTATTATATTATATTTGGTTCTATGTTATCAATGATTTTGAACTAGTTTTAGATTTAGTAATTACTAGGGATTGGCGCGTGACACGAAATGTTCGTGAGTTACGTTATTCACACGTGATCGTGAGTAATAATTACTATACTTAAGTGATTCGTGCGTGAGCGTGAGTAAGAATAACCCGTGCATGATTCGTGTGTGAGTTTATTTTTTGCATCATATGTTTTTGGTAATTTTTACTGTTTTGCGTGAGAATTTTCTGATTACAAGTTTTTAATATACTCATGTGTGCTGAGTAAGAAACGAAATGCTCGTGCGTGAGTAATTTGTTTTTGTTTAGGAGCATGAGTCAAGAATGCCTTACGCACCCATAACATTAACAACACTGAAGCTTTAATACGAAATTCTCTATTCTATAACGTACACTTGTCTGCTTTCTTATATCTTGGTTGTATATCATAATCCTATTAACTTTAAAATTTCAGTGTTGTTAACTTTATTTTAAAATTACTAAATTAGAAGAAAAATTTTTTCATGTTTGTTGCACTTTCATGATAAATCTGGATAAAAGTAATGGAAGATTTATCGAAATTATAAGATCTCCAGCAGACCTGGGGTTAATCATTACATTTTGTAATTAATTACACATGCAATTACACCATTACATGTAATTGTGATTGAAAAAACTCATCTACAATTACATATTATTTGTAATTGCAATTCAAAAAAGAACAATTACAAGTAATTGAAATTTTTTTTTTATTTAAAAAAATAATTTTTGTATATTGTTAGATATGGTCCTATATAATATGATAAAAAGGTTAATATTTAGATATAATTGTATCAAACTATGTCCACTTTAATAACATTTTATATAATTTTATACAAAAAGATATAATATGATGTAATTGGATGAGGACAAAATTCGGATACAATTGTATCGAATTGCATAAAATTGTATCAAATTGTACCAAATTGTATACAATTCGATACAATATGATACAATAAGACGTTCTCATTTTTCGGATATAATTATATGTAATTACATAAAAGATTATATATAATTAAATATAACTTCATATGGCTCCATATCATTTTTTTTTACTTGGGAGGACAAAAATCAGATAAAATTTCATCTGCTTAATATATAATCTAATCAGTTAGATCTAAACTGATACAATTAGATAAAAAGTGATAACCAACTGACACAATTATTTCGGGCCATTTTTCGGATGAAATGGTATATGGATCACATTAAGTTATATATTCCCGAGTAAAAAAAATTATATATAATCATATGTGGCATATATTACAATATATAATTAGACATGTGGTTATGTATATCCATATATAATTATATATGACGTTTTTTCCGAAAAATTTTCCTTATATTATGCCATATATAATTTCATCTAATTAGATATCGGCCTTCATAATATTAGATATGGCATATATAATTATATATTACATAACATGGTTGATCTTATTGCATATATAGTTATATATAGATCTATATCTTAATATATATGGTGGCATTTTAGCAATATATAATTATATATGGTATCATTTAAACAATATATAATTATATATGGTGACAGTTAAACTAGATATTATCATATATGGTGCCATTTAAACAATATATGGTCATATATGGTACCTCATAAACCAAATCTTTAATTCAGTTCCAGATATGATAATATATGGTACTATATATAGTGCGATATATATTTATATATGGTGTTATTTAAGCTATATATTATCATATATGGTGCCATTCAAACCATATATTATCATATATGGTGCCATTCAAACCATATATTATCATATATGGTACCATTTAAACCATATATTATCATATATGGTGCAATTTCAACAATATATGCCCATATATGGTACCTCATGAACAATATTTTTAATACAGTTCCACATATGATAATATATGCTACCATATATAGTGACATATATTTTTATATATGGTTTTATTTAAGCAATATATTACCATATATGGTGCCATTTAAACCATATATTGTCATATATGGTGCCATTTCAACAATATATGCTCATATATGGTACCTGATGAACGACATTTTTAATACAGATGCAGATATGATAAGATATGCTACCATATATAGTCCCATATATATTGATATATGGTGTCATTTAAACAATATTAATATATAGACATATATGGTATCATTTAAACAATATATTGTCATATATGGCACAATTTAAACAATATATGGTCAAATTTGGTACCACATCAACATTTTGAATACAATTCCATATATGGTTTAATTTGAATAATGTAAAACTGTATGACACTATAAAAAATATTATCAGATATGTTACTTCATTAACAATATTTATAATACAGTGTCATATATTGTAATATATGTATATTATTCAATATATATTGATGTATGGTAATGGTACAATAATTCCAATATCAGTTGAGATACAATTTGTGGGTCCATATCAACAATTTGTTCACCTACATTTAACATATATATATGTACATTTAAGTTATAATTTATAAACACTTTATAAAGTTAAATAGTTAACTTATAATAAAATAAAAATGTATTTCCTAAAAAGATAGTGTTAATTAATGTTAATATACAATAGGTTTAAGTTTAACATCCCAGACAGAAAAATATAATCGGCACAATGCTGGCAAACCGTTGGCGATGGTCGGTTATGCGTTGGCAAAACGTTGCATTAACTATCTTGGCAAAAAAATAGATTTCAAAAAACATTTTTGAAAAAATTGAGAAAACTTTTTTAATATTTGCTTTTAAAAACATGAAATTTAACCCAGTCCACCAGATTGTCAGCCAAGACCTCTACACTCTAATCTAACGAGACTTGTTATAGATGTGTGATAGCTATAAATTAAATGAATGATAAAAGCATTTCGAGCTAACTTATAAGCATCGAAAAAAGGTATTCCAGAAATTATTAAATGTATTTTAGAAAATTTTAATTGTATATCACAAAATATTATTTGCACTTCAGAAACTACAATATTACGCAAATTTAATTATTTATTTATTTAGTTGTGTCCAGAAATAATGAAATCTATTTCAGAATTTCATAGCTAATAGAGAAAAATTTCTTAAATACATTTCATAATTTCGGAAATACGATTGATAATTTCTGAAATACAGTTTGATAATTTCTGAAATGCAGTTGTGGATTTCGGAAATACAATTAATAATTTCTGAAACACAATTGATAAAACTGAACTTCAATTGACTAGTTCTGAAATACAATTCATAAATGTGTAAAATAATTGATGAGTTCTGAAACACAATTGATAAAACTGAAATTCAATTGATTATTTCTGAAATACAATTGATAAATCTTAAAACAATTAATATAATTGGAAATGGTGTAGAGCGTCAAAAAGATGTAAATAAAATTATTTTATTCAAAGATTTCAATTTAATAAAAAAATAAATATATAATTTTATAAAAAAATTTATAGAAAAAAAAATTTTAATTCTCTAAAAAGAAATTCATTTTGTAAAAGAAATGCATATTGAACTCGTTACCTTCTGAGTTTAAACCTTATTTTAACAAACTATTGTAATTTTTATACAATCAGTGCTCTGCCAGTCTATTATTTTTTTGAACAGTTGGCAATATATGTCTGGGATCTTATTTAATCCCAAATAAATGGAGATCTTACGTAGTACCCAAATATAATGCGGCATCTAATTTTATCTGTCATTTTTATGGATACTTTTAGATGTCAATCCCCAAATATATTGCTGTTTCTAATTCGATCTGCCATTTTAATACCGAAATAAATTGCTAGATCTAATTCGATCTGCCATTTTTCTGATAAATATAGATCCAAGTTTATCCCCAATTATATTGCTGGATTTAATTTGATCTGCCATTTTTCGGTTAAATTTAGATCCAAGTTTATCCCCATATATATTGCTGGATCTAATTCGATTAGGAATTTTTCGGATAAATTTAGATCTAAGTTTATCCACATATATATTGCTGGATCTAATTCGATCTGGCATTTTTCGGATAAATTTACATCCAAGTTTATCCCTAAATATATTGCTGGATCTAATTCCATCTGCCACTTTTTTGGATCAAATTAGATCTAAGTTTATCCACAAATATATAGCAGGATCTAATTCGATCTGCCATTTTTCGGATCAAATTAGGTCTTACTAAATCCCAAAATATATTGCTGGATCTAATTTGATCTGCCATTTTTCAGATCAATTTATATCTAAGTTTATCCACAAATATATTGCTGGATCTAATTCGATGTGCCATTTTTCGGATCAAATTAGATCTAAGTTTATCCCCAAATATATAGCTAGATCTAATTCGATCTGCCACTTTTTCGGATCAAATTAGATATACGTTTATCCACAAATATATTGCGGGATCTAATTTGATCTGCCAAAATTGAGATCAAATTAGATCTAAGTTTATCCCCAAATATATAGCTGGATCTAATTGGATCAGCCATTTTTCGGATCAAATTAGATCTAAAAATATCCGCAAATATATAGCTGGATCCGCCAATTTTCGGATCAAAATAGATCTAGGTTTATCCCCAAAGATATCACTGGACCTCCCAATTTTGAGATATAACTTGATCTTAGTTTATCCCCATATATACAATGGGATCTAATACGATATGATTGGATACACCCAATTTTGAGATCTAATTGGATCAGCTAGATATTACAGCAGATCTTAAACAATATCAAATTGGATATAATTAGATATTGCGCGAGATCAATTTTTTTTACTCGGGTTACCATATAAAGCTCCATATTAATTTTTTTTAAATACCCGAGTAAAAAAGTTTTGATATAACCACCCGAGTAAAAAAAATTATATATAATCATATGTGGCATATATTACAATATATAATTAGACATGTGGTTATGTATATCCATATATAATTATATATGAGGTTTTTCCCGAAAAATTTTCCTTATATTATGCCATATATAATTTCATCTAATTAGATTTCGGCCTTCATAATATTAGATATGGCATATATAATTATATATTACATAACATGGTTGATCTTATTGCATATATAGTTATATATAGAACTATATCTTAATATATATGGTGGCATTTAAGCAATATATAATTATATATGGTATCATTTAAGCAATATATAATTATATATGGTGACAGTTAAACTAGATATTATCATATATGGTGCCATTTAAACAATATATGGTCATATATGGTACCTCATAAACCAAATCTTTAATTCAGTTCCAGATATGATAATATATGGTACTATATATAGTGCGATATATATTTATATATGGTGTTATTTAAGCTATATATTATCATATATGGTGCCATTCAAACCATATATTATCATATATGGTGCCATTCAAACCATATATTATCATATATGGTACCATTTAAACCATATATTATCATATATGGTGCAATTTCAACAATATATGCCCATATATGGTACCTCATGAACAATATTTTTAATACAGTTCCACATATGCTACCATATATAGTGCCATATATATTTATATATGGTGTTATTTAAGCAATATATTACCATATATGGTGCCATTTAAACCATATATTGTCATATATGGTGCCATTTCAACAATATATGCTCATATATGGTACCTGATGAACGACATTTTTAATACAGATGCAGATATGATAATATATGCTACCATATATAGTCCCATATATATTGATATATGGTGTCATTTAAACAATATTAATATATAGACATATATGGTATCATTTAAACAATATATTGTCATATATGGCACAATTTAAACAATATATGGTCAAATTTGGTACCACATCAACATTTTGAATACAATTCCATATATGGTTTAATTTGAATAATGTAAAACTGTATGGCGCTATAAAAAATATTATCAGATATGTTACTTCATTAACAATATTTATAATACAGTGTCATATATTGTAATATATGTATATCATTCAATATATATTGATGTATGGTAATGGTACAATAATTCCAATATCAGTTGAGATACAATTTGTGGGTCCATATCAACAATTTGTTCACGTACATTTAACATATATATTTGTACATTTAAGTTATAATTTATAAACACTTTATAAAGTTAAATAGTTCCATAAACCTCGTCTAACTGTATAGAATGTTTATGAATATACGATTTAATATATAATAATTACAACTACAAATTGGTGCCATTATCTAAAATTTAATTTAATGTTAACTTATAATAAAATAAAAATGTATTTCCTAAAAATAAAAATATAGTGTTAAATAATGTTAATATACAATAGGTTTAAGTTTAACATCCCAGACAGAAAAATATAATCGGCACAATGCTGGCAAACCGTTGGCGATGGTCGGTTATGCGTTGGCAGAACGTTGCATTAACTATCTTGGCAAAAAAATAGATTTTAAAAAACATTTTTCAAAAAATTAAGAAAACTTTTTTAATATTTGCTTTTAAAAACATGAAATTTAACCCAGTCCACCAGATTGTCAGCCAAGACCTCTACACTCTAATCTAACGAGACTTGTTATAGATGTGTGATAGCTACAAATTAAATGAATGATAAAAGCATTTCGAGCTAACTTATAAGAATCGAAAAAAGGTATTCCAGAAATTATTAAATGTATTTTAGAAAATTTTAATTGTATATCACAAAATATTATTTGCACTTCAGAAACTACAATATTATGCAAATTTAATTATTTATTTATTTAGTTGTGTCCAGAAATAATGAAATCTATTTCAGAATTTCATAGCTAATAGAGAAAAATTTCTCAAATACATTTCATAATTTCGGAAATACGATTGATAATTTCTGAAATACAGTTTGATAATTTCTGAAATACAGTTGTGAATTTCGGAAATACAATTAATAATTTCTGAAACACAATTGATAAAACTGAACTTCAATTGACTAGTTCTGAAATACAATTCATAAGTGTGAAAAATAATTGATGAGTTCTGAAACACAATTGATAAAACTGAAATTCAATTGATTATTTCTGAAATACAATTGATAAATCTTAAAACAATTAATACAATTGGAAATGGTGTAGAGCGTCAAAAAGATGTAAATAAAATTATTTTATTCAAAGATTTCAATTTAATAAAAAAATAAATATATAATTTTATAAAAAAATTTATAGAAAAAAAAATTTTAATTTTATAAAAAGAAATTCATTTTGTAAAAGAAATGCATATTGAACTCGTTACCTTCTGAGTTTAAACCTTATTTTAACAAAATATTGTAATTTTTATACAATCAGTGCTCTGCCAGTCTATTATTTTTTGAACAGTTGGCAATATATGTCTGGGATCTTATTTAATCCCAAATAAATGGAGATATTACGTAGTACCCAAATATAATGGGGCATCTAATTTTATCTGTCATTTTTATGGATACTTTTAGATGTCAATCCCCAAATATATTGCTGTTTCTAATTCGATCTGCCATTTTAATACCGAAATAAATTGCTGGATCTAATTCGATCTGCCATTTTTCTGATAAATTTAGATCCAAGTTTATCCCCAAATATATTGTTGGATCTAATTTGATCTGCCATTTTTCAGATCAATTTATATCTAAGTTTATCCACAAATATATTGCTGGATCTAATTCGATGTGCCATTTTTCGGATCAAATTAGATCTAAGTTTATCCCCAAATATATAGCTAGATCTAATTCGATCTGCCACTTTTTCGGATCAAATTAGATATACGTTTATCCAGAAATATATTGCCGGATCTAATTTGATCTGCCAAAATTGAGATCAAATTAGATCTAAGTTTATCCCCAAATATATAGCTGGATCTAATTGGATCCGCCATTTTTCGGATCAAATTAGATCTAAAAATATCCGCAAATATATAGCTGGATCCGCCAATTTTCGGATCAAAATAGATCTAGGTTTATCCCCAAAGATATCACTGGACCTCCCAATTTTGAGATATAACTTGATCTTAGTTTATCCCCATATATACAATGGGATCTAATACGATATGATTGGATACACCCAATTTTGAGATCTAATTGGATCAGCTAGATATTACAGCAGATCTTAAACAATATCAAATTGGATATAATTAGATATTGCGCGAGATCAATTTTTTTTACTCGGGCATATATTATTTTATGTAATTGCATATAGTAACTTATAGTTACATATGGCCACATATGCTTTTAAATTCAAGCATATATACTTTTATATAGACATATGTTAGATATTTTTTCCTCAAAGGTTTTAATATGGAGACATATGTGATTTTATATTATTACATACTGGCCTACATATAATTGCATGTGTTATATATAAGTACATAAAGTAACATATTACAAATATAATTACATATACGTTTATATATAATTTAGTATGACACTATACATACTATTATAAAAATATATGTGGAGCCATATAAGAAATATTTCACAATTTGTGTTAGATATGATTATATATTGACGAATAAGAACCCATATATAACTTAATATGGTTCCATATCTACAATATTTCATGATTTCTTTAATATATAACAATATTACGTTCTTTATAAAATCATCTATAATTATATATCATCCCACATAAGCAATTATTTCAAAGTGATTTTATATAAAAATATATAAGGTCCATATACACATGTGTGCAATATAATAGATACATTCAAATTTTTTCTAATTTTATTCTCGTTGCCTTTATTTTTAAAGATCAAAATAGTGGATAAATTCACCCCAAAATGCGAGGAGATTGTTCAGAAAATGGTGCAGAAGTTTAGCGTGACGTCTGTTTTTGTATTTTGTCACTTGTTTTAAGTAGGCGTGGTTTTTTATGAAAAATAAGCGATATTGACCTTCTATCAATTTACATAGTAAAATTTAGCGAGTACTGATCAGTTCTGTAAAAACTGTATATTTTTGAAATTCCTACAATATTTCCTTAAGTCTTGCATTATTTTTTTCTACAAATGGTCTCTAGACTTAAAATGACAGTGCCTTAAAAATGACTAAATTTTTATTGTTTGTAGCGATTTTAAAATAAAGTTAACAACACTGATATTTAAATACGGAATGCTTTATACTACAACGTAAAAAAAAGTTTGTCTGATTTGTTATACTATAGCGGTAAGTATAGAATCAGGCCATTCAGTTTAAAGTTTTAGTGTTGTTAACTCAATTTTAAAATCGCTAGAAACAAAGAAAAATCTGGTCATGTTTAAGGCGCTGTCATTTTAAGTCTGGAGACTACTTGTAGATAAAGATAATGCAAGATTTAAGGAAATATAGAATTTCCAAAAATATACAGTTTGTATAGATCCTACCATTGCTCGCTAAATTTTACTATGTAATTTGATAGAAGGTCGATATCGCTTCTTTTTCATTAAAAGCCACGCCTACTTAAAACAAGTTACAAAATAAAAAAACGGCCATTACGCTAATATTCTGCACCATTTTCTGAACAATCTCCTCGCATTTTGGGATGAATTTATCCACTATTTTGATCTTTAAAAATAAAGGCATCGAGAAAAAAATTAGAAAAAATTTTAATGTATCTATTATATTGCACACATGTGTAAAACCGTATTATATTATATGTGGCTCTATGTTAACAACGATTTTGAACTAGTTTTAGATTTAGTAATTACTAGGGATTGGCGCGTGACTAGAAATGTCCGTGAGTCACGTTATTCACACGTGATCGTGAGTAATAATTAAATATAATTCCTACTTGATTCGTGCGTGAGCGTGAATAAGAATATATAACCCGTGCATGATTCGTGTGTGAGTTTATTTTTTGCATCATTATATTTGGAAATTAATTACACATGCAATTACACAATAACATGTAATTGTAATTGAAAAAATATTCAATTACAATTACATATTATTTGTAATTGTAATTAAAAAAAAAACAATTACAAGTAATTTGTAATTGAAAATTTTCAATTATACATTACATATAATTGTAATTGAAAAAATGTCAATTACAATTAAATTTTTTCGGAAAAGAAATAATGAGAAAAAGCACAAGTAGGTACTTATCCACGCCTATCCAACCTATCCCAGTCAGTTTTTTCTACAAAATTTTAACAAAAAACACCTTAATTCTAAATATTATTGAAATTTGTAATTGAAATCACTTTCAATTACAATTACTTGTAATTGAAAATTTTCAATTACAGTTACATGAAATGTAATTGAGTTTTTTTAATTTCAATTACATTTATTTGCAATTGCAATTGAAATGCCCCAGGTCTGATCTCCAGATATTGCATATCTTTTTTATTTAAAAAAATAATTTTTATATATTGTTAGATATGGTCATATATAATATGATCTAAAGTATAAGGTAAATTTTTAGATATAATTGTATCAAACTATGTCCACTTTTAAACCATTTTATATAATTTTATACAAAAAGATATAATTTGATGTAATTGGATAAGGACAAAATTCGGATACAATTGTATCGAATTGCATAAAATTGTATCAAATTGTACCAAATTGTATACAATTCGATACAATAAGATACAATAAGATGTTCTCATTTTTCGGATATAATTATATCTAATAACATAAAACATTATATATAATTAAATATAACTTCATATGGCTCCATATCATTTTTTTTACCTGGATAGTCCGAGTAAAAATAGTTATATATTGTCATATATAATGTGATTGGGTTATATCTGACAATGAATGGCGTCACTTTAAGACACATATCATTATATACAACTACATCTGATATAATTTTTTCAACGAATTTTTTGTATGGTAAATGATGTTATTATGTATCCCCAAATCTGACTCCATATATAACTACATAAGCCATATAAAACTAATCAAAATATATGTAGTGACCGATATGAGTATATATGGTTCGATACTAAGTAACACTGTATGTATCGTCATACTAAAATTATATTCTTGTAATTTTATATAACTTTCTACATAATCCCGTACAAATTAATACATAGTTCAACATCAAATTCATCAAATAGTATTCTGCAAATTAAGAGTTAACTACTCCATAGCCAAATCATTTTCACGTGATTTTGTTTGCATGTAAAATCATGTTAAAAAATGTTGCGTACGATTTAGAAGACAAAAGCATTCAACTAAATTTTTATTTTATGTTATAAAATTTGGGCCTTTAAAATTGTTCAAACTATACAAATTTCAATCTCAATTTAATGGCTGGTATGCATAAAAAGTACACCTACTATCTGAAAAAATTATATAAAATCAGATATTGTTATATCGAATTAGATATAATATGATGTCTTGGATATGGACAAATCTCGGATCAAACTGTATCAAATTATATCTAATTTTATATAATTAGACACATGTAGATGACCCATTTTTCGGATCAAGCTGTATTTGGTTGTATATGGGGACTTATCAAATAAAATATATATAAAATATATGATACCATATTAAGATTTTGACCCGGGAGGGTAATGCTGTCATGTTTGATCGTAATTGGTTCAATTTTATATAAATAAAATATAATTTTATCCGACATTTACCTTATACAATTGTATCAAAGTTTTAAACTGATATCAGATCAAAATTGGGATATAACTATATAACAGTCGTTATCGAACTTCTACACTGAGCGGTCGTTTTTTCTCTACATTGGTCTTTCATTCATTATGTCTGATAGTTTTAATTGCAACAAGTGCTCTGAACGCGTTTCGGGCGAGGATGTGATGAAATGTCGAGGATGTCAGCTTTATTTTTACCCTAAATGTGTGAAAGTTGATAAAAAAATTACAAAATATTTTAATTATTTCTCCTAACATATTTTGGTTTTGCAACTCATGTTCAAGTGTCTCGAATTTGCGTGTAATAGCAAAAATAAATAAATTGGACGAAGATGTAAAAACAATTTCAAAAATGTTATCTGATGTGCAGTCAAAATTAATGAGCGTGATCTCTTGTAATGAGAATAAAAACGATGATAGAAGTAGAAGTGAAGAGTTGTCGACAAATTCAAAAACCTCTTCTCGAAATAAGAATAAAAAAAAATCTAAGAAAAAGCATTGTAATAATACAAATAATGCAAATAATTTTACCGCTACTCAACAAAAACAGGTTCTTTGTCAAGATAATGATAATGAACTAAATGGGAGTAATAGTCATAATGATTTTATAAACATTTCTAAGCATGGAAGTAATTGTAATAATAGCTCTCTCGGTGCAGCTGAAAGTAAAGTAAGCTTACATGTGGCCAGGCTAGATAAAAAAACAACAGCAAACAATGTTATAAATCATGTTTTTAAAGTTTTATCTATTCCAGTTAATGATTTGCAGTGTTTTATTCTCACGAAAAGAGATGCTGACATTTCGACACTACGATCAGTAAGTTTTTTAATGATCATTCCATCAATGTTCTACAGGGAAATAATGAAGGTAGAGAACTGGTCGAGGGGTGTAAGGGTAAAAAAATTCCACCATAAACAAAAAAACGATGGTGTTACTCTTCCTCCAGGAGAGCAATAATCAACAATTGTAATTCTCTTCGTCGCTCACTTTCACATCATGACATACCTACTAATATTACATATTCAACTAAATCACACTTTCATCCATATTATTATTCAAATATTTCATCTAATCAAAAATCTTAACGTATCGTAATAACGTAAAATATAATTATTCCATTTATTATCAGAAGTGAGTGGAATGAGGACTAAATCCACTCAATTTTCTCTTGCTACATCGTTAAGAGAATATGATATAATTGCAATAACAGAATCTTGGTTATCTAGTCATTTTAATAATTCCGAGTATTTTGATGACTACTACAATGTTTTTCGCTGCGACAGGCGCTATTTACCAGGTGGCGTTCAAAGGGGTGGTGGAGTTTTGTTAGCAGTGAGAGGCGACATGTTTTGTCGTATGGTACCCTTGAATAATGTTGAAATTATTGACCAACTATGTGTTGAATGGTATATCACACCTTGTCATTTTTATGACGATGTATGATATATTATTTGCTTATGGGAAGCACGGCTGAGTGCTACCGGACGCGTCACAGGTTGCGGATAGTGATTCCGCAGAAATGTGGAGTAGCTGCCAATGGCAGCCGCGGACAGTCAGCGGTTACAAGGGGAGAGTCTCGGAGGGTCTTTCGAGCTCCCACTAAGTCCCGAGTTTGCCTATGATCCTTGTAACGTCGTGGCGAGCAATTGGCGCCAACCAAAAAACCAATATCCCAACCGACCATGGGCGGTATAACCCTTTTGGCGCTTGTATTAAATCCCTGGGCAACCACTGCAGGCCTGGAGGCAATGTTGGCAGCCCCAACACCAGGATCGGATGCTTTGGCCCAATCAGCCATTCATCTTAAACCAAACATGATTACCGAAACCGTATAAGCGGCCCTATGCTCCTTGCAGGAGTAAAAGGAACGAATATATATATATGTGTTGAAGTTTTATTTTCAAATCCTAAATCAATATTTATAATAGTATCTTACATACCTCCAGAAAGTGGCGTTGACACTTATCATAAACATTTACACAATATTGATTATATTTTGGATATATCTTCTAACAATCAAGAAATAATTGTGTTAGGTGACTTTAACATTAGCAATTTAACTTGGTTTTTGGAAGATAATTCTTTGATACCATTTAACATTAATTCTGATTTTGATGAAGCTGTTACAAGTTTTTTCTTTTCTCATGATTTTAAACAGATAAATAATTCTAAAAATGATATTGCTAGAATTCTTGATTTAGTTTTTGTCTCTAGTGGCATAAGAACGTTTTGTAATGTATGTCTTGGTCCAATTTCAAGGAATACTATTCACCACAAAGCGATTGTTATTTCTTTTGAATTTTATGCTTTTGATACTGAGACTGCTTCTACCTCAAGATCATGTAATTTTTTAAAGGGTAACTATTCTAAGCTAAATGAATTCTTTCATTCCGTGAATTGGTCACCCATTATGGATAATGAAGACCCGGACCAAATTTATAGATTCATATCTGATAAGGTTGATTATGGCATTTCTATAAATGTACCTTCTGTTGAACCATCGGATGGTCGTAAGCCCCCGTGGTTTAATAGAAGGCTTCTTAACTTCAAGAATGTTAAAACTAAGGCTTTTAAGAAGTATAGAAAATCCAAGGATGATGCTGATTTAATATATTTTCCGCAAATTCGTAGGGAATTTGATTTTTTACACAACTTTTTGTATAAACAATATATTTTCAGCATTGAAAATAAATTAACAACAGACTCTTCTGCATTTTGGCAATATATTAAAAACAAAAGAAAAAATACTGGTTATCCCACTAGTATGGTTTATGATGGAGTAATTTCAAAAAATAGTTTAGAATCTATTTGCAAAATTTTTTCAATCCACTTTTTCTAACCCTAACAATTTTAACGGTCAGTTCGATGAACACGCGCTTGGCAATATTTCTTTTGATATTTCTAAGGAAGATGTTATCACATCTATTATGGATTTAAAGGATAATCCGCACTGTATTTTTGCAGAATCTGTGCCGCCATTATTTTTTAAACGTTGTGTTCAGTCTTTAGTTGAGCCTATTCATACACTCTTTAGAGCTTGTTTAGAACATGGTAAATTTCTGAAATGTTGTAAAAATTGCTGTGTGGTTCCAATATTTAAATCTGGTGATAAAGCCCAGGTTACTAATTACAGGCCCATTGTAAAACAATGTGAATTGACTAAGATATTTGATAAAATTCTTAAAGATAAACTTTATGAAAAATTTTATCACCGTATTTCAGATTTTCAACACGGTTTTTTACCAGGCCGTTCTACTTGTACAAATTTGGTTGTATTGACTAATCATATCATTGCTTCAATGGAAAAAGGGTTGCAATTAGATGTTATCTATACTTATTTTTCAAAATCCTTCGATTCAGTCGATCATTTTATTTCATTATCGAAACTTCAGAAATTTGGCATTAATGGCAGATTACTAAAGTTTTTTGACTAATAGGTCAATTATAGTCAAAATGGGCTCTACTTATTCTACTAATGTTATTAATGCATTTTCAGGCATTCCACAAGGAACACATTTAGGGCGTTTGTTATTTTTAATTTTCATAAATGATTTGCCTGATTGTTTAAAATTTTGTAAACCATTAATGTTTGCAGATGATTTGAAGGTTTATGCGAGTGTTGAGAACATATCCCATTCTATTTTAGTTCAAAATGATCTAATCTCATTGGTAGAATGGTATGTTTTAAACAAACTTGTTTTTAATATTGCAAAGTGTTGTACTATTTCCTACACTCATTCCCAGACCCCGGTGATAAACTGCTACACATTACTCTTAATAGAGTTATGGAGGTTACGGATCTGGGGGTTATTTTTGATTCTGGTTTGCATTTTAATCATCATATTGATTATGTCACTTCCAAAGCTTATTCAATGTTGGGATTCATCAGAAGGAACTCTATTGATTTTAAAGACCCGCAAACTTTTAAATCGTTATGTTTCGTTTGTTAGAAACCATTTGGAATATTGCTCACAAATTTGGAACCCCTATGGGGTTGGTGATTCTAAGAGAATTGAAAGAATTCAGGAGCTTTTTACAAAAATTGCTCTAAAAACATTATCCTGGCCTGATGGTTTACCAGTATATGATGCTAGGCGTAAATTTCTTGGCCTTCAATCTTTAAGAGATCGTAGATCTGCATTTTCAATTATGTTTATATTTAAAATATTATCTGGTGAGATTAAATGTGAGGAATTATCTAATTTGGTAAAATTGTGTTTGAGGCTATGTAACAGTTTTTCACCATTCGATTATAATGTTGATAAAACTAAATTTAAGTTAAAATTATTTTCAATATTTAATTAATTTAAAGAATAGAAAGGTGTTATTTATAAACATTTTTACATGTACTAGTCTGTAAGATAATTATGTATCAGTAGACTGAAATAAATAAATAAATAAATAATTTTGTATACAAATATATCTATTTGGACCTAAACTGATACCATGTGATATAAACCAATAAAATTGTATCAGGTCAAAAATCAGATATAATTTCATCTGATTAACACATAATTTAATCAGGTCAGATCTAAACTGATACAATTAGATAAAAACTGATAAACAACTGATACAATTTTATCGGGCCATTTTTCGGATCAAATGGTACATGGATCACTCTAAGTTATATATATTACCATATAAAGCTCCATATTATTTTTTTTTTTGTAGGGAACATACCATATATGGTGCCATTTAAACAAGATGTTGTCATATATGGTGGCATTTAAACAATATATGGTCAGTCTGCTTTCTGCGTTCAATCGGGCTACTTGTTTAAAAATGTCATCAGAAAAAATTTGTTCTAAATGTTACAAAAACATTGGAAAAGAGTGTGCTATTACATGTGAAATTTGCCTATGTAAATTTCATACATTCTGTGCTAAAGTAGATAGTGAGGGTGCTGTAAACGCCCTTTGCAGCTTTGTTAATATTGTTTATAATTGTGACAATTGTTTACAAACATCCAGTGACCTAATAAGAAAAATCAGTTTATTAACATATGAAGTGGAACAATTAAAAACATTATTCGCTCAATTTGTTAATAATAATGCTAATAACAAAAATAACAATAATACCAACAATAACAACGTTAAACATCAGTCTCATCGTAGTTTGCCTTTACCAAAAACCGGTTTGGCTTCTAATTTGATTTTTACTAATTCCTCTCAGACAAATTCCTTAAAGGTTCAATTAGACGTGCCATATCGCTATAGCCGTAACCATAACGCCATAGCAGAAAACCAAAATTCAATTGGTATCTACGGTTATGGCGTTATGGCATGTCACCAATAACCGAATACATTGTAGCCCATAACATTGGTTTGAACAGCTGTTTTATATGGTTATGGTTATGGCAAGTCTAATTGAGCCTTAAATGTTGATGCAAATAATGTAGTCTCTCAATCTATTGTTCGTAATAATAATAATGATGTTAATACTAAAAATGTAGAGATCATTAATAAACATGATAATGTAGTTGTTGCTACTCTTAATAAGCCTAGCGGTGTTGCTAATGCAGCAGATTTAAATGCTGAAAAAGTTGTTTTTCCAACTGATAATATTCAGAGTGTTGCTCCTGCTAATGGCAATGGTAATGCTACTGTTTCGGTTATAAACGTGGATAATGTTGATAATGCTAATTTTAAAGTTGTGACTAAGAGAAAGAAGTCAAATAAATCCCGTAAATTCATTGTTGGGCTTAACAATAATTGTGAATTAGATGTTGTGGTTAAAATGAAATGGGTGCATTTATCTTTTTTTAAACCAACGGTTACTGAGGATAATATAATTGATTATGTTGCTAAGCATCTTGACATAGATAAAACACATTTATTATATCACAAACTGCTGAAGAAGGATGCTTCTTTAAATGACTTTAAATTCATAAATTTAAAACTTGGTAATAACCAGGTGAAATGGTTATTACCAAGAATTGTTTAAACCTGAACTTTAGATGTCTGATATAAAGGTACGGTTGTTTAAGTTTTTTCCAAAACAGGTGGCGCCGGAGCGGATCATCTAACAGCGACCAATAATGATTGTAATACATTAAAAATGTATTATCAAAATGTCTCTGGAATGCGGACTAAATCAATGTTATTTAATATCTCCACTTCTCAATGCGACTTTGATGTTTTCATTATCACTGAAACTTGGCTTAATACTGACTTCTATGATGAAGAATTCTTCAACCCATTCAAATATGTTGTCTATCGTAAAGATAGAGATAAAGTGAAAACCGGCTGTAGTAAAGGAGGTGGTGTCTTAATTGCAGTCAAGAAATCGTTGTGTTGTAAAGCAATTCCACTAATCAATCATGACACATTGATCGATCAAATATGCGTTTCTCTATTTTTTTTATTTTTTTTTTTTTATTTTATTTATTTAGTCAATTAATCCATACAGACAATAATATTAAAATTTACATAATTTTTAAAAAATTTACATAATTTTTTAAAAATTTTAGCGAACTATGTATTCAGAATTAAAATGATGCTACCTTTAATGCAATTAACGTTATTTGAAAAATCAATATAATTATAAAATTCATTAAAATCGTTGCACATTCTTATAATAGGATCCCCGTCAGCATAGTTTTGACGGAAAAACGGAATATAAAGCGGATTGTAGTATCTTGTTGGACGTTGAGGGACATTAAGCACCAGGTTACTGACAAGAAATTCAGAGCATACATCACCATTAATCAGCTTGAATAAAAACGTAACATTCATCATTTTTCTTCGGCTTTCCAAGGTAGGTAACTTGATGCGAGCCAGTCTGGTCGAATAAGATGGAAGTTCGGCCACAGGCCCCAAATAAAAACTACGCAAACAGAAGAGCAGAAATTGTTTTTGGACGGATTCAATCAATTGGACACGAACATTTTGTTGAGGATCCCAGATAATGGAACCATATTCTAGAATTGGCCTCACAAGGGCAGTATAAAGTTGCTTTGTGACGGTTCGACGAATACTTTGGCCCACCGTTTAATGAAAGAAAGTACGCCACGAGCTTTATTTACAGTCAAAGTAATATGTTGTATAAAAGTAAATTTGGTATCCAAAAGAACACCAAGATCATGAATTGTATCTACTAACTCCAACTTGTAGCAACCCAAAGAGTAGTAATCAGGATCACAAAACTTTCTAGAAAATCGAATGTGTTTGCATTTTTTCAGGTTTAACTCCATTAAATTCAAACAACACCATTCATAGAAGCTATCCAAATCCTGTTGAAGACATGTGTGATCAGAAAAATTATCGAAGCTATGAAAGATTTTCACATCATCAGCATACATTAAGACATTGGAATATTTTATCGCTAACGGTAGGTCATTAATGAAAAGAGAAAACAAAATTGGTCCAAGGTGGCTACCTTGAGGTACTCCGGAGCCAACAGTAATATTCTTAGATACTGCATTGTTGAATAAAACACGTTGTTTTCTGCTGTTCAGGTATGATTTAATCCAGTTCAAACAGTTTTTGGTAAATCCCATTAAATAAAACTTTTTAATAAGGAGATTATGATTAACTTTATCAAAGGCTTTGCTAAAGTCTGTGTATATAGCATCAGTATGTTGACCATTATTAAATCCCCGGTTAACTACAGTGGTAAGGTGTAACAGGTTTGTAGTGGTAGAGCAACCTTTGCTGAAACCATGTTGAAACGGTGACAGTATAGAAGAGATTTTATGACATAGTTGTTCTGTTAAGCATTTCTCAAACAGTTTAGGTATTGTACTAAGTTTAGCATATCTATATCTGTACTTCTTACATTCCACCGAAAAGTTCTGATGATTTGTATGCTGCTCACTCTTCAAATATTGTGCACCTAGCCGAGAGTTTTAATTACGGAGATAAGTTGTGCTTATTTGGTGATTTTAATTTAACGGATGTCATTTGGTCTGAAATTCCAAACTCAGATCTATTTTTGCCTAGTAATCTCAATAAATCTTTTGAAATAAATTTTATTGATTCATCTTTTAGTATAGATTTGCATCAGATTAATACAGTTTTTAATAGATTGAATAAACCAGAGTTTAATATCTATCATATATCAGTTTTTTGATTTCTAGCAGAGTTTAATATCTATCATATATCAGTTTTTTGATTTCTAGCGGCTATGGAAAAAATATCCAAAGCTTGGATATTAAACAACACGCTAGATAAAAATAGCTGTCTGTATACGATATATACGAAAGAGATATTTCTGTTGTGTTGTATATTTTTAGCCATTGATAAATATCTAGCAAATATCACTTCATTAATTTCTAGCGGCTATCGAAAAATATCCAACGCTTGGATATTAAACAATATGCTAGATAAAAATAGCTGTCTGTGTACGATATATACGAAAATGATATTTCTGTTGTGTTGTATATTTTTAGCAGCTTTCTTAAAATATATATTTTTCTAAAAATATCTTGCATTGCTAGATATATCTGTTTAAAAATATCTTGCATTGCTAGATATATCTGTTTAAAAATATCTTGCATTGCCAGATATATCTGTTTAAAAATATCTTGCATTGCTAGATATATCTGTTTAAAAATATCTTGCATTGCCAGATATATCTATCTAAAAATATCTTGTTGATTTTGCTGCTATTAGCAGTGAAAATATTCTTGCATTGCTAGATATATCTATCTTGTGAGTATTGGTTTTTGGTGGTTGGATATTTATTTTATACAAATATCTAAAAATATCTTGTTGATTTATAAAAGTATTAATTTTTAGTCTAAATAATGCTGCTATTGAAATGAATTTTAAGTGTGCGTGAATATATCAATAAAAAATCAAGAGGACTTTAATAATTATTATTAGAAATTAGATTTCCATTTAAAAATTTATAATTTATAGAAATAATAAAAAAAATAATAAAAATTCCTTAATAATTATTATAAATTTTACTTAATAAAAAAACAATTTTTTTGGTCAATTTTATTTAAAATTAGTACGACTAAAGCCTAGGAGAGTTGTGAAAAATCACTTTTTTTTAACTTTGAAGCGCAATTTTTGAACGTAAGAGCAAATTAAGTTTTTGCTAAGTTCAGATTCAGTATATTTCTACACTAAGAGAATTATGTCGGTAAAATTAACTGCAATTTCATTTAATTTTAAATGCCTTTACAGTTCCCAGTAAAATAGCCCATGAATATCATCGCTGCGCCTAAGAAATTAGATATTGTTAACAAAAACTATTTCTGGTGCACCTAAAGTAGGGCTATATTTTGTCTCTTGGCTAAGTTTTATGGAAGTAATTCTTTTATAAATAGAAAGTTTGGAGTTTTGTTTTCATATGTGTAAAAAAATAATTTATAAAAAGTTTCGCGAAAAGCTCAATAAAGGTGTTTTGTTGCTCTCCTCCTTAAAAATTTTACCTGTTTTCTTAGGTTTAGCGACGATATAGTCTATTTGTTGTTATCTTATAATGTCGCCGAATAGCCATATATAATTATATATGTATGCACAGCGCATAGTTCGGGGACATAGCCAAAAAAGTGCCCAAACTATGCGGTATATTAGTCAAAAATGTCTTCAAACTATTCGCAAGACCTAGGAAGAATTTGAGGACAGTCCCCAAACTAACCAAATGTCTCCGGACCGGAGAAAACTGTTCCCGTAGAATGCGCTGTGCATACACTCAACCAAAAAAGTCTGTAATGGCTACTGAAAATTTTGCTGTTATTATCGGAAATTTAACTGTTTTGAACCCAGCAGTATTTTTTTGCTAATTTTAGCAACACATGTCTGCTGGTCTGTAGTACAACAAAATTAGTATCAAAATTAGTAGTCGCTACTAAATTTTAGGAAAATTGTTGTAAACTGCAATTTAAAATCGATTTCTTAAAATCAGTTAAAAAACTTACTAATTATCAATAATTTTAGTACAATGAAATTGGTATAAATAATTAGTTGCAGCTACTAAATTTCAGTAAATTGTTGTAAACTGTAATGTCTTACAATGGTTTAACTTCAAACACATTCAAAGGTATACTTAATCTTTTTGCTAAGTATTTTCAGAGTAATTTTAATGATGATGTTTTTCATGATGGGTTTGACCTAAATTCTATAAATTCATTTTTTGATTTTGGGTCGATACAAATTTCAGAGGAAGATGTTTCTATGGGAATTTCTAAACTTTCCAATTCTTTTAAATGCGATGTTAATGGCATTTCAGCTTTTATTTTGAAAAGTTGTTCTTATTCTATAATCTCACCACTAAAATTGATTTTTAATCGCTCTTTAGTAACTGGCTTTTTTATTCAGAGATGGAAATATACAACTATTTTTCCTATTCTCAAGACTGGCAATAAGAATGATGTATCTAATTATAGGCCAATTTCTAAATTGCCGAATATTGCGAAGGTTTTTGAGGATATCGTCTTTGATAAGCTCTTTTTTCGTTTAAAAAATTACATTTCTCCGTTTCAACATGGTTTTATGGCCGGAAGGTCAACTACTACAAATTTAGCAGTTTTCACCCAGTTTTGTGTGTCCCATTTCGAAAAAGGTCTTCAAGTTGATTCTATTTACACAGATTATGCTAAGGCATTTGACCGTGTACCGCATGAATTGCTTTTATTAAAACTTGGTTAAATTGGTTTCCATTCGGAAATGTTAAGTTGGTTTCGTTATTACTTAACTGGTAGATATTGCACAGTTTCCATTGATGGTGTGTGTTCCGATTTTTTTCATTCCAACCTCTGGCATACCGCAATTTTTATTAATGACATTTGCCATTGTTTTAGGAATTGTAATTACCTTTTATATGCTGATGACCTTAGGATTTTTATGCCTATATTCAATAGCATTACTATAGTTGAATTGCAGTATGACTTAGATCGAGTGGTGTTGTGGTCTAAACTTAATGGCTTTTTTTTAACACAGCTAAATGCCATTACATGACATTTCATAGATGCCATCACGTCTTATTAGCTCAATATTCCATGGGTGGTCAAGTTTTGTCATCAGTTATTGAAATTTTAGATTTAGGAGTAGTATTTGATTCTAAGCTTACGTTTTGTAGTAATTTGAACTACATAGTACCAAAGGCTTATTCTCTCCTAAGTTTTATTCGCCGTAACACTGGTAATCTGTTTGATTATCATACTAAAAAAAATTTATATTCATCATTTGTCCGTTCTAGATTGGAATATGCTTCATTCATTTGGAGTTCTAATGCTAATACAAACATTAACCGTGTGGAAAGAATTCAAAAAAAATTCATAAAGTTTACCTTTTGTTTTTTGAATTTTTCCATGTAGATATTCATAGAATTGATTATGCTTTGAATGAACCAATTACTAAGTCAATGAGGTTATTCAATAATCTTTGTGAAAATTTAGATTTAAGTATTTCTAATTTTAAGTTTAAAACTCTTTTAAATAAATTGTTATAAATTATTAGTTTTAGATATAAGTTGCTAGTCTGTAAGGATAATATTGTATCTATAGACTGAAATAGAGAATAATAATAATAATAATAAATTAAATGTCTTCATTCAAAAATAGCTGAATTAATTAATTATATATATGTATATAAATCCACAACACACACCTAGATTTTTAACTTATGGTATAAAATATCTGTTACCAAAAGATACAGCAAATAGCAAAGATTCGTCTACATATCGTCCTATCACATGTCTTCCAACACTTTACAAATTAATAATCATGTTTATCAAATCGAATCACACAACATTGCGAGGAGAACAATATTATAGCAGAACATCAAAAAGGTTGTAGGAAAGGATCAAGAGGATGTAAAGAACAACTTATTATAGACTCAACCATTAGCAACCAAGCACATGACAGAAAATGGAACTTATTTATGATGTACATTGATTACCAGAAGGCATTTGATTCAGTTCCACATGATTGGTTGCTAAATATCCTTCAACTGTATAGAATAGATGATAGACTAATTAACTTCTTAAGATATACTATGAACAATTGGTGGACGAAAATGTCAATACGAAGTACTAAAGGAAATGTTCACACAGATGTAATCCCTATCAAAAGGGGTATATTTCAAGGTGATTCTTTGAGTCCTATATGGTTTATTTTGGCCCTAAATCCACTTTCGAATCTATTAAACGACACAAAACTTGGATTCGAGATAAAATCTGGGGGTCAAAAACGTTTTACTATAAATCATCTTGCTTATATGGATGATATTAAACTATACGCAGCAAACCAACAACAACTTTCAAGACTAGTTGAAAGAATCCAAATGTTCTCAAATGACATCAAAATGAAATTTGGATTGGATAAATGTAAAACGCTCAGTATCGTACGCGGTAAGTTACAGCAAGTTCCGTATGACTTATCAGATAGTGATAAAATAAAAGCAATGATAGACAACGAAACGTACAAGTATTTAGGAATTAGACAATCTACTCGAATAGCGCAACAACAAATAAAAAATGAACTAAGTATAGAGTTTTCAAAACGCTTAACTAAAATTATGAAAACCAACCTTAATGCTAAAAACATAGTAAAGGCGATAAACACATATGCAATACCAGTTCTTACCTATTCACTTGGTGTAATAACATGGAGCAAAACTGATATTGAAGCGCAGCAAAGAAAACTTGGAACCATTATGACAAAATATAGAAAACACCATCCAAAATCTGCTGTTGAACGTATAACCCTACCAAGAAATATGGGAGGAAGAGGACTTGTTGATATCGAAAACAGCAGACAAAAAGAAATAGATTCTCTAAAAAATTTTTTCACAACAAAAGCGCAAACATCTATGCTTCATCGCGCAATATGTGATGCAGATAGTACATCTTTACAACAGATTAGAAATGAAGAAAACTACCACAACGAAATCGAAAAATATAATAAATGGATAAATAAACCATTACATGGAAGACATCCTAATGAAGTTAACCAGGAATATGTTGATAAAAATGCATCAAATTATTGGCTTGTAGCTGGCCAATTATTCCCTGAAACAAAAGGTTTTATGATCGCTATTCAAGATCAAATTATTGCGACAAGAAATTATTTGAAATTCATAGTTATGGATCCAACAATTGATAGTGATCAATGTAGATATGGTTGTAGAGCAGTTGAGTCTATCCAACATATTACTTCAGGATGTACAAATATGGTTAGTTCAGAATACCTCGAACGTCATAATTCGGTAGCAAAAATAATTCACCAGGAACTGGCAATGAAATATGAGCTAAGAACCTCAGAAAAACAACCATATTTTAAATATCAACCAGATCGTGTGATAGAAAATTAAAACTTCAGATTATACTGGGACCGTACAGTTCTAACGGATCGTACTGTCAATGCAAATAGACCAGATATAGTCCTCTTTGACAAAGTAAATAGAAGAGTATTCTAATAGACATAGCAATCCCTAACAACAATAATCTCCAAAACAAATATACCGAAAAAATTAACAAGTGTACCGAATTAATAGAACCTATTAAAATGCAATGGAAAGTAGATAATGTAATAATTATTCCAATTATAATATCAAGTACAGGATTAATACCGAAAAAGTTACATGAAGGCCTAAAAGAACTTGGGGTTCACGAATCTTTATGGATGGAGATGCAAAAAGCTGTTATTATTGCAACCACTAGAACTGTCAGAAAGTTTATAGTAAATTAAGTTATATATAAAGTAATGTAATAGTTAACATTATATCGTGCTTTGATAAATTAATCTGTACACATATTACTATAAAAATGTAAAACCAATATAATATTGAGAAAATAAAGAAATAATAATAATAATAATAAAATAATTTGGTTTGCTGGGAGAGAGGTTGTCATTTCGAAAATAAATTATAAAATTTTATTTAAAAATTTTAAAAAATATAAAAATATCTTTAAAAAATATCAAAAAAATTGGGGTCTCCTTCAGAGGGAGCTCCTTTTGGAAACTAAAAATATGCTGGTTCAACAAAACATTGTTAATATTGCAAATATACATTTCGATCAAATAACATCGAAAGGATCTTTCTGTGAAAAGTGTTGCTCTTCTCAAGCGCCCACTCCATCAGAATTGGTGGGAAGGCACATGGAATAGCTTTTAAGCCGAATGATACTGTGTATGTACTACCTAGTAAATAAGATGCATATTGGCGAAAACGTTTTATTAATCAATATTGGTTTCCAACAACCACAAGAACAAACACAAAACAAAGAAGTCAACAAATATCTGAGAATTGACCTACCTAAAGTGTTGCCCAAGGGTTTCCATGGGCCCACTAAAGCAGGACACTCAAACAGGCGCAAGTAATGACTCAAGAAATTGAATGAAAAGATACTGCGTAAACACTGTTCGGCAGATATAATCCATCTGTGTTCAAAACGAGACCAACTTCAAACAACAAATAATATACCATCATTATTTCTACCGCAGACCAACAACAGCAAAAATGACCAACCACCAACCAACAAGAAACAACATCCAATAAAAACGAGTTCTGATTGATAAAAATTTTAAATTAAGAAATAAATTACGAAGACAAGCAAGTCAAACAAATTCTATGACTTCACCTGCTCAATGTGTTACGCATGTAATTTCATGGGTCCACTAAAGCAGGACTGTCAAATAGAGCATGATATAATTCACAAAAATTGGAGAAGTTACCTTGCATAAACACTGTTTGGCAGATAATGTTTCTTCAGTCCGACAAGATCAACCCAAATATAATCATAAAGAACAACTAAATGTTTTCCTGATGACGAAATTTTGATGGAAGAACACCTTAGAAATTATTAGATGTTGTGTCTTATGTATAACTTATTGTTAAGTATATTTTGTCACTTTATTAAATATGACCGTGTTAAAATATACTATTAATGTATACCAATGTATAATTGAGATAAAATAAAGAATAATAATAATAATAATAATAATAATATTATTATTATTATTAAATTATTATTCACCAAGAACTGGCAAAATCATTCACCAAGAACTGGCATTTAGATATAATCTGGTTGAAGGAAGAAAGCCCTATTATGAATATGATCCGACTGAAGTTTTATCTAATGGAGAAGTAAAATTATACTGGGACCGCTCAATTACGACTGATCGGTCCCAGTATAATTGGCAAACAGGCCTGATATAGTTCTGATAAACAAATCGGCCAAAAATGGGCTCCTAATTGACGTGGCAATTCCATTATCGGGTAATATTGACAATAATATAGCTGAAAAAATTTCGAAATACTCACAACTAGCTGAGGAAATCAGAGAGCGTGATCATTTAAACGAAATGAGAATTGTACCCATTGTGATTTCCAGTACAGGTGTTGTTTGCGATCAAGTGTTGGATGGATTGAAGGTATTGGATTGTCACCATGTCTTATCGAATATATCTAAGTCGATTATTCTTGATACATGTAGAATAGTAAGGGGATTTCTTAGACAATGATAGCTGCATGGCTGAACTGTATTTGCACTTATTATAATGAAAAGGAGAAAGGATGCATAAGCAAATGGAAAATAGTGCCGTAGTGACTTGTGGCCGAGACCACCGTCATGTTCGGCTTAAATGGACCCCAGCTCGCGCGGTATCTGGGGGGGGAAAGAGGTGGGATAATAATAATAATAATTTTTTTTTTTTTTAATATAATATTATTCATTTAAAATAATAATAATAATAATAATAATAATAATAATATGGTAACTCATCAGCAACTACAATAGTAACTGTATTTCAGAAGCTATTAATTGCATTTCAGAAATTTTAAATGTATTTCAGAAATTATGGAATATATTTCAGAAATTATTAATTGTGTTTCAGAAATAATCAAATCTATTTCAGAACTTGTTGATTGTATTTCATAGTTAATAGAGAAAATTTTCTGAAATACAGTTGTGAAATCAAGAAATACAATTAACAATTTCTGAAATACAATTGATAAAACTGAAATTGATACAATTGGAAATGGTGTAGAGCGTTAAAAATATGTAAATAAAATTATTTTATTAAAAAAATTCAATTTAATAAAAAAAAATATAATTTTATAAAAGCATTTAGAGAAAATAAAATTATAATTTTATAAAAAGAAATTTATTTAATAAGTTTAAACCTTATTTTAACAAAATATTGTCATTTTTATAAAATCATTGCTCTTCCAGTGTATTATTTGTTGAACTATTGTCAATATCTGTCTGGGATCTTATTTAATCCCAAATAAATGGAAATCTTACGTAGTACCCAAATATAATGCGGGATCTAATTTTATCTGTAATTTTTCTGAATAGTTTTAGATGTCAATCCGCTAATATATTGCTGTTTCTAATTCGATCTGCCATTTTAATACCGAAATAAATTGCTAAATCTAATTCGATCTGCAATTTAATGGATAAATTAAGATCTTACCAAATCCCCAAATATATCACTGGATTTAATTCGATCTGCAATTTGTCGGAAAAGTTAAGATCTTACGCAATCCCGAAATATATTACTCGATCTAATTTGATCTGTCATTTTTTGGATAAATTTAGATCTTACTTAATCCCCAAATATATTGCTGGATCTAATTCGATCTGCATTTTTCGGATCAAATTAGATCTAAGTTTATCCACAAATATATTGCTGGATCTAATTCGATCTGCCATTTTTCGGATCAATTTAGATCTAAGTTTATCGCCAAATATATTGCTGGATCTAATTCGATCTGCCATTTTTGAGATCAAATTAGATCTAAGTTTGTCCACAAATATATAGCTGTATCTAATTCGATCCGCCATTTTTCGGATCAAATTAGATCTAAGTTTATCCACAAATATATAGCTGGATCTAATTCGATCC